>CAIGQV010016547.1:10082378-10158568 GCA_903798115.1 Danio jaintianensis | reverse complement strand
ACAGCTCCCTTTAAGAAACACAGGGCTCCATCAGTCTCAATGGGGGTAATGGGGGGAAAAAATAATGATCAATACTACTTATCAGTCACCTGGCCATAACTAGACCTGGGACCTGGAGCCTATTCTCCCAAGCTGTGATTGATTAAGCTCTAAGAACAACGGTACAGTCCAATGTTCTTTTTACAGCTGAACTGTGTTGCATGCATAAATAACAGTTTGCCTCCCGCTGAACAAAAGCCCTTTTGGTGCAGAGAGCCAGTGAGTAGCATCAAAGCACTGGAAAAGAAGGCTTTGTTGTACCGTGTGAATGAGGTCCATGTTCTGGAACGTGTTAAAACTCTCCACAGGGGTATGGTGAATCTCTAGAAGTTCCTGTTCTAACAGTGTCTGAATTTTCCTTTGCTTGTGGAGATAAAATTTGCAGAGCGCAGCGTTAATCAACTGTTTGACAGTATGGCGCTGTCAACAAGTGCTACCTCCCGCCTTCTTCAACCTCCTCTGCACATCCTCTAATGTACAACTAAAATGGGGAGAATGCTGGCAACCCACTGAATATGTAATAGACTAATGGGATCTGAACATCACTCCTGTTCACAAAGTGCTGACTTATTAACAAAGCCAACCTATGACCAGCTTTAATTTGCTGCCTATCATATTTAGGACAGGTTACCACTCATTAGAGACCCAGTCTGGGTCTTAGCCTGATGAACCGGTCTGATGAACCAGTGAATGAGATATGAGACATGGAAAAGAAATTAAAAACTGCACTGCTGACGTCCAGACCTACGTGTATAATGTATAATGATTTCTGTGAAACATGCAAACTATATACCACTACAAACTATATAAACTACTGAGCCCTGTTTAAATGTCACAGCCTCCTTGAGTATTGTTGCTGACCATGTTCATCCCTTTAATTTGACCCATCTTGTGATGCCTACTTAATTAAAAAAATATTTTTTTGTGTTACAAACAGAAGAAATGTGTGCAATTTTGGTGTGTCCTTTTTGGATCACCTCAAAAATCTGTTTTCTTCCAACTACTCGGCACTATTATTGCTTTCATCCAATCGACAGTAGAGTCCCGGAAAGTAAAAATTAATTAGTAAATAAAATGTTTGGCTTTTATTGTTAACATAAATATGTTTTGCTTGAAAAACTTACTATAATACACTAATCAAATAAGGTATTTTTGCCAGAAAAACTTGGCACCATTTATTTGCACTACAAATGACATAAATCTCCCCAAGCTCTCAAATTTGTATTTGTAACAAATATACCTCAGTGAACATAGTGTTGGTAAGATTCTTAGTCAATTACTATAAAATCAACAGTTTTATATTGTACACTGTGTATGATAATGTCATAGGCAAAAAAATATGTCACTTGTAATTCGTTTGGTTTAGAACCCTTTTCTAAAACTTTAAAGAAACTGCAGAAATACTGCCAGAACCACTGCTGTAGGAAAAGAAGAATTTTTTTTTTATAAAATAATGTTAAAAACAGATACTCAATTGCAGCTATGTTTCAAACATCACTCACATTTTCATTTAGATTAAATGAATTTAAACTGAACTAAAATTATTAAAACTATAAAAGACAACCAAATGGCTAAAACCTTAACTAAACTTAAAGTAAAACAGAAAATCCGAAAATAAAAATATTCTCTAAAAGATATTGATGTCTAGAATTTTTCCCTCTTTTTCTTTTTAGCTGACCACACTCTCTGCCCCAGCATACTTCATGTCTAGCCAGCATTTTACACCCCTGCTGTTTGCACTGACTAAGCTGTGTATCTCTCTCCATTCATTAACAGCTACACAACAACATTCCTGCTGAACATCACAAACAAGCACAAGCAAAAACTTGGCCGTTTACCTCATCAAACAGCAACAATCTCTCATCCTAACATTCAATTAGCCTTATAATAGGATTCGGTTTGACCTGCGTGTATACCAGCAACTGCGAGACTTAATAAGATATTATGAGATTGTTGATTTAGCATTATCTATATTAAAGCGTATTTGTCCGAACGCTGTCTGCCATGCAGGAAAGCTAAATCCAAAATCTGCCAATAGACCATTTCTCCCACCGAACACTTTGTTGATGAATAAATTACCCCGTGATCCTGCATTGATTCTCTTTTAAATGACAAACTGCCCATTGATGTCCTCCATAGTCCCCTACAAAGAGAGTTGAAGACTGAGTTTGTCCTTAGAGTAGCAGATCAGGAGATCCACAAGGGTTTTCGTGAGATTATAAAACTAAATCGAGTATTTTTGGTGCAGTGAGCACAACTTGCTCTTCTTCTTGCTCCATTTTAAGCTAGTCAGGGGTGACGTATATGCAGCTACAGGGGTTTAGTGAGGTTTCACACTCTTACCTTCAAGAACGTGTGATTTTGTTCTCAATAATGGCCTAAAAGCTTGTGTTGTAGAGTAATTGTTTGCTAATAACACTGATCTATAGAACTCAATATATGGATCTATTCTAAGACTATATAATACACAAGACGTGTCACTTGTACAGTTTTGAATGGGGAAAAAAGCAATGGTCAATAAGGACACTTAAAAGTAGGAAACCCCGCCTTCTAGAAAAGAAGCCAATCATTGATCACTATAGACTGTTGAAACTCTGGAGAATGGGCTTGGTCCTTGACAGTTTCTGCATCTTGATCGTTATAAACCCACTGGGATTTGCAAACATCTGAACTCATTATCATATGAATTTCTGCCTCCATCATTCAAACATAAATCACAAAATCACACGATTACAATGACGTGAACACCCACAAACTTATAGGTTGCCGTCATTTTAGTAGAAGATTAGCTCTCAGAAATATGTTGAAAATTATCTTAGAAGATCAAACACAATTTTATAACATATAAGTCATTGATTCGTAAGGTACTTAATATTCATTGGCTGGATAACATCTGATCGGGTCCTACAGAAACAGCCATAGGTGGTTGGTGTTGTGAATTCATTCCCTTTGGGTGTGCTAAATTTAAAGTAAAACTAATGTTAATACCAATCCATTGAAGTACTAAATGTCTCTTTAGAATATACTGAATGTACTGACCCCCTAAAAACAACAGGTGGTAAAGAGAAAAAACACGGGACAAAAGTTCATCACATTTTTCATATGCTAAGGTCACAGACTACACAATGATTACACAATGAAAACTGCAGTTAGTAATGTAATCTAGATAGCAAGTAATCATTAAAGATAATGTGACCTTTTGGATTACTTTCTGATAGGCCTGTCACAATAATCAATATATCGACTTATCGTATAACACATGGATATGAGCTCAATCATTTTTGGTGGTGCAAAATATATCGCCCATACATAAAAACCAATTCTAGCAACATTTTAGCTGATTGTGCAACATCTCTATCTCTATTGGAGGTATCAGTGTCAGTATGGTTAAAAAACACTATAGTATTTACTATAAATGACTATAGTATATGTTCATGTGGGTGCCTGACAACTGAAAATAGATCTGGTAGCAGATATTGTAGCCTCTGTTAATTTTTACCTTGAACTTTTTTTGTTAACATTTATTATTATTTATTTAGGATATCTGCTTTCACATTCTGACTCCAATGCCTGATTATTAAATTGTTAAAATGACTATAATTAAATGAAATATTCTTAAGAATAAAATATCTGTTCTTTGGAAGAGTGTACTTGCATTGTGATGATGTTAGATGCGCTATAGAAATAAAGATGAATTGAATTGAATGTTATATTGTCATTCTGGCATTATATAATGAGTGGCATAAAATGGTCTTAAAATGACAATAATATCGTTTATCGCAATATATTTTGGTGCAATATATCGTACAAAAAATAGATATTGTGACAGGCCTACTTTCTGATAACATTTGACCTAATTTGTCTATAACACACACTTTAAATTTCAGGGGGACTTCAAGAACTCAAAAAGCAGATAAAAAGTTTAATTAATTAAAATTAGTTAAAAAATTATTAAAAATCAATTAATTTATTTATGACCACTGTGTTAATAATATGTAAACTCGTAATCCATAAAGAAAAACTATAATCTCATTATGAGCATTTTAAAATATAATATGATCTAATTACAATCACATAATATCTAAAAAGCTGGCTACCTAAATTAGATTTGCATGTTTTGAGTATTAGGCCAGCACTGGCTAAGGTAAATACCAATAGATGGATAAAGCCATAAACAAACAAAACACTAAACACTAACCACAAACACTAAACACCATCATGATGACACACATGAAATCTTAATAATTATTTTACAACAAAATTTAACAGACTTAAACATGCATGTTTTGCATGAAAGACCAAAAACTATTCAAACTCAAAGGGTAATCTATTCAGTATGAGGACACATGAAATTCACCTCCAGAGCTGCTCTGAGGGTTATTTCATAAAATACACACTCTAACTGAAAAGGTCTTACTAAACTGTATACTAAAATGCAATTATTAACATAAAGATAATAAAATAACTTTTGGCCCATTTAAATTAATACAGTTCTGTTAAATTATTTAGTTTATTTACATTTTTAATTAATTCATTTATTGCAACTCATAAAAAAATCTAACTTAATATTTTATTTATTTAGTTTATTTACATTTAATTGATTTACTTGATTTAATATAATGCAGGGCTGCACGGTGGCGCACTGGGTAGCACGTTCGCCTCACAGCAAGAAGGTCGCTGGTTCGAGCCTCGGCTGGGTTCATGTGGGTTTCCTCCGGGTGCTCCGGTTTTCCCCACAAGTCCAAAGACATGTGGTATAGGTGAATTGGGCAGGCTAAATTGTCCGTAGTGTATGTGTGTGAATGAGTGTGCATGGGTGTTTCCCAGTGATGGGTTTCAGCTGGAAGGGCATCTGCTGCATAAAACATATGCTGGATAGGTTGACGGTTCATTCCGCTGTGGCGACCCCAGATTAATAAAGGGACTAAGCCGAAAAGAAAATGAATGAATGAATGAATAATATAACGCAATTTTGATGATAAATTTGTATTAAATCATAAAACATAGAATTAAAATTGATTTCATAAGAGCCCTAAATTAGCAGATTTTACAGCTTAATGTGGCATTTAACGGTGAACAAACAAGTTCAATCATTCTCAGAATCTATCAAAAGTGGAATGTGTTTCCAACTCAATTAATGATAAATGAAAATTGTGATAAATATCAGTGATACAGGGAAAAAACTATGTAATAATATTTATGGGCATAACTGTCCCGCATATAGCAAGAAAACTTACTGTTAACCAATTAACAGGTTTTTTTTTTTTCTGATGAGTTTTACTGTTAAGATTAGTAATAATTTTACATTGTGGCTCATAAGTAAAATGTGATTAAAAGAAATCAATCTAAACCACAAAAATTATTTAATCACCCTCATGTTTTTCATCTTTTCTCCTCGCAAATCTATCATGTGGATTCGGAAGAATTAGAATAAAGCACATGAGTCATTTAGTCCACTTTAATGGAACTATTATAGTGCTTTTTGTCACCATGAAGCTTAAAATCTCTAGTTCTCATTCACTTTCATAATGCTGAAAACAGTGTGCAGCAAATGAAATCACCTCAATTAAATCAAATCAATTAAAGTAAGAAAGGGTTTGTATCAACATGAGTCCGAACTGTCCCTTTCCATTAGGCGAGTGCTACAAATCATCATTATTAAAATAATTAACTTTATTAAAAAGTGTGAGTAATGCAATATTCATTCCTCGACTTCCCACCTAAGGCTTTGGGCATAATTGCAAAAATATGCCACATTTTTTAGAGGAACTGCTAAATTATAGATCTATCAGAGAGCCCAAATTATGTATTTAAAAATTGATGGTTTTCGCAAGTAGGATGGAGAGGTTTGTATGGCAAATTGCAGGTAAATTAATCATAAACAGCGATGTGTTCAGCTGAAAATAGGATCACTAAGATCTCTAGCATCTCTACCCTCTGGCTGATATCAGAATTTAGCGTTCAGCACGATGGATCAGCAATAATAAAATGTGATTTTGCGAAGATTACATATGATCTTGATTGCTCCCTGGGCAGCCCTGTTGGTGATGTCTGCATCTGATTGTGCTGAAAGACTGTAATGAGAAGTCAAATCTGAGTACATGGTGATTATTGGATACAGGAGAAGGAAGGCTGGCTGGCAGTGAGTCTGCTTGTCCAGCACCTCATATGGGCTGGAAAGATACGAGAGGAACAAGTCATTTAGACAGTGCCAATGTGCGCTTGGGGACTATGACATTTCTCTCCACATAGACTATCTAGGAAACAGATACACAATAGTAACTTCACAATGTGCTACAATAAGAGAAATTAGATGCTAATTCTTAATTGCTGGAACAAAACAAGTTACAAATGGATATAATCTACTGCTTTGTCACATTCAATGTACTAAGATATTCCACACGTATATGTCAAATACACAACAAAAACATAAATAATTATTACTTATATAATTATTAGTATATTATTAATATATTTTATTACAAAAATAAAGAAAAATATTGATGCATGTCATGCTATTTAAATAATAATAAGAAGAATTCATTCATTTAATTTCCTTTGGCTTAGTCCATTTATTCATCAGGGGTCACCACAGCGGAATGAACTGTCAACTTATGTTTTACACAGCGGATGCCATTCCAGCTGCAACCCATGGATGGGGATACATCCATACACACTCATTCACACACATACACTACGGCCAATTTAGTTTATTCAATTCACCTATAGCGCATGTCTTTGAACGCGAACCAGCAACCATCTTGCTGTGAGGCCACGTGCTAACCACTGAGCCACTGTGTATAATGCCAAATAATAATAATAATAATAATAATAATGGGCGTCACGGTGGCACAGTGGGTAGCACAATCGCCTCACAGCAAGAAGGTCACTGGTTTGAGCCTCGGCAGGGTCAGTTGGCATTTCTGTGTGGAGTTTGCATGTTCTCCTCTTGTTCGTGTGGGTTTCCTCCGGGTGCTCCGGTTTCCCCCACAAGTCCAAAGACATGCGCTATAGGTGAATTGGGTAGGCTAAATTGTCTGTAGTGTATGTGTGTGAATGAGTGTGTATGGATGTTTCACAGTGATGGGTTGCAGCTAGAAGGGCATCCGCTGCGTAAAACATATGCTGGATAAGTTGGTGGTTTATTCCGCTGTGGCAACCCCTGATGAATAAAGGGACTAAGCCGAAAAGAAAATGAATGAATGAATAATAATAATAATAATAATAATAATAATAATGTGCTAAATACTTTTACATTTTAAATACTGACAAATCTTTACTGATAGTTAATAAAGAAACACTTAGATTAAGATATAAATAATAATATCTTTTTTTTTATTAACTATATATGGTGACAAAATGTTTCAAGTTCCCAAAATTCCCAAACCCACGTTCAGTCATGATACAATATTTCATCTGACAATAACAACAGCAACAGCAATGAAATATTAATATTATTTTCTAAAATATTTATTATTTTAATTAATTATTTGCATACATACATGCAACTCATACAGACACCAGCTAGAATAATTTATGTGTTATGTGTTAAACCTTGATTAATTTAGAAGAGTAGAATTATATTGTTTGTCATTTATTTATATTTAATATTCATTTATCATTGTTCTGTGTCCCATAATTAAGTGGAATAAATTCCAAATTGCACCAAAATAGCTGGATTTGTTTAGATTTGTTTGTTTGTTTTGTTTTGAACAATACATCAAACACCACTGTGCCTCCCTTCAGTCATTTTAGCAGGAGGAGCCATAAAATGAACAAAAGCTTCTAAAGCTTTTTAACACCGATACACCAATGGCAGGATGCACTGTGTTAGTTTAATCCTGCTGCAGTCCTACACACCCGTGGCTAAAAACAGCTCTGAATGAACGTATAAGCTACATTTTCCCTCATTATTAGTCAAGGCCTCGACTGCACATTTCTCCCTCTCCCGGTCACACGCACAAAACAGAAAGAGATTATGGATCCCACTGCCACATCAGCTTCTTTTCCTCCTTTATAAATTCACACACTTTTATTCCCTCATTGTGTCCAGAGAGAGAGAGAGCCAGTCAGCTAAAGTCAGCCATAAGCAGTGAAAAAAAAGGGTTACGGGTGCAGCAAGAATTTATACAAACAGCCCTTCCTAAAGGACTGTGTCTATGTGTCTGGAGATATAAATCTTCCTCCAGCACAACCCTCTTTTTCTCCCCCTCTTAATCTTGTCATCCTGGATATGACCACGGGACAGAATAAGATCATTTTTATAATTTAAAAGTGCAAGGCTTATAATTAGTTTCAAAGGAGAGGAATGTGTGACCCAGTTCATCTTAAGATTAAAGTGCACTGGACAGTTTATGATGCAGAAATGGGAATGGGAAATAGCTGTATTAATCAGGCAAAGTGCAGCACTGAAGCATGTCAGTCTCCAAGTCCTGCATTTGCTTGTCTGGAGATGTTCCAGCAGCTTCAGAGAAATACGGGGCTCTGTTTATTTATTTACAGCCTCGCATATATGAGAGCGATTTAGCCTCTCTTGTGCTGTGGATGTGAGCATAATGTTAAAAGTCAATATGAGGGACGGTATGATTTATACTCCCAGAGCCCATTACCTGAGTCCCCTGGCAGTGTTTTACAGCAACAGTGACGTCCTTTAAACACCATTTACATTGGCCCCCCAAAAAACATGTGCAAATCATTCCCTACGGTACACAGATCCTTCCTACCCATCATCAGAGGTTTGCTGGAAGACATGGAGATTAATTATAAAAGGGATCCTGCGCAAAAGAAAGCCATCAGCATTCTGAACAACTAACCTTGTGTACCTTTTCTGAGGCATGGCTTTGTTTTAATCAATGGTGCAGTCACAAGACTTGGAAGCTGGGAAATATATGAACGACCATCTATTTATTACCATCAACGCTATCAATAGTGCATTTAATGATGTTTCTGGATTGGTTAAAGGTGACCTGAAAGCTACGGGGTTATCTGTGTGTAATTCATCACTCTAATAGTTCACAGTTTCTTTCAAAGTAGAAAGTCTGATAAGACTAACTTACATCTCTTTTCAAGAAAGTCTTCCATCTAAATGTTGGAGCCTACAGCGCTGGATAAAAAAAAATGGTTTTCCCAGTTCGATTGATATGGAATCTCTAAATCCCAAGGCTGATTTTTAGTTATTTATTCTTTTGAACATCCAAACATACAAATTTTCTTTTCTTTGTCAATGCCAGTCATGTACATTTAGCATTATCGGTACTGACAAGATTTCTTAATTCCTAAATTCAGCAAAATTCAGTTAAGTTGATCTCATGATCATGTGACAGATTTAGAATTATGCTTCGATTTCTGCTCTAAATCTTCTCTTTGGTGTTTACTCGTGGATGTCTGACCTCTGTAGTCTAAACAAAAAAATTAAGGCAAAGCCTCAGAGTCACATCAACTACACAATCACCATAGACCAATGGTTGTTGGCAGCCGAAACAAATTTACCTTTGGAAAATTCCTGAAATAAGCTACACATTTTATCAAAATTATCTACATATAATTTTAGCCTGATTTTAGTCAATATGATGTCTTCATTTAAAGTTTGAGGGACTTCTTCTTAGTGAATCTAAAACATGATGTGTGACCTGTGGAGCCAAAAGAAAAGGCTTTTTTAAAACAAATCAAAAGCCTTATTCACAAAAAAAATCCCCTTAGAAGCCAGTTCTTTTAGTAAATCAAAAATACATACCACGGTTTTTCCTGGCTCAGAATAAAGTGGAGGTGGTTTCCTCATCATGAAATATTGCTACTTAAAAACAAACACATTTTGCATTATTCTTATCTCATCAAATTAATTATCTTATTTAAAAAGGCTAATATTAAATGTAATTAAACACGTGACCAGTGCTTGAGCATCACTTGGAAAACCCTGCATAATCTGATCAGTGTTGTGTGATTCACAAACAAATGTCTCCTGTGAGATGTTTTTTTTAAAGTAAAACTAAATATTGTACCCAGTTTAGACGACTTTGCTCTGTTGTAAGAAAATCCTAGATGTTGATAGACATCATAGTTGCCATCCATTTCCTATTCATTTGTTTGTTTTCTTCAGTTACATGGTTCATTCATTCAATAACACATCGAGGGCACCCACGAAAGTGATGTAGAGCTTGACAAAATAACACAGAAGGGAATGTAATCAGAAACAAATCAAGAGGTTTTCACTCAGAATCAAATTGAATCAAGAGATCTATATTGATACCCCAGACCTAAAAGCCTTTGTAGGTGAGTTATAAATACAGTACCTGGCAGGTTTAGAAGGGGTAATGCAGGTGGTATCTGGGTGGGCTGGCAGTTTCTACTCTTTACACTGAAGCCCAGACTAACAGGATCTGTCAAAGATGTCAGAGCAGGAGTAATGGACATGCTGTTTTCACAAGGTCGGCCATACCATGAGGCCAGACAACCTTGAAGATAAGAACAAATCCTTTAGCAACGAACAGCCACCCTCCCATCAAACAGGGGCTATATTGTACAATGCAAAGAGAATCGATACAAGGCAAGAGCTGGAGTAATGACTCTCCCAGGCATGGACCAAATCGGCACCAAACCTCTAAACAGCGAAAAGACAAAGGGGGGAAAAAGACAGAAAGCAATATTGTAGAGGTCTTCTAAATGGCTCATTTAGCAGCGTTGGCTGGATGCTTCCACAATAGTCTATGAAACGCTGGGCAGGAGTCCACCATCCGGTTCTCGTCTGTGCTCTCCAGTCATTCATACCCATCCTTCAATTCCCACAATCCCTCCCCTCATTTCTCTCATCTGCTCCCCATACGCACCACAGCCTTTATCTTGACTACGCCACCATCTCAATGAAGCAGGAGGGCTGCCTGCAAAATCAGCCTGGCACCCTTGAATGACTCTTCTGGCGTATCATTGATTTTGTAATTCTCATGGTTTCCCTGGCAAAGCTCCCAGTTTAAAGCAATCATCACTGGCTTTTAGTGAGGGAACCTAGGAGGAGGTACAGAGCCGTGCGGCTTAGCGTGCTTTACTGCAGTGACTAATGATTTAGGAAAAGCGCAGACCTCTGACTATCCCGAACCCGCAGAGGACATCAGACAGACAGACACTTCTGAAAAGCCTGCAGGCAGACTTGGGTGATGCAAGTGTATGTATGGCTTCAATGTCTTCCAGAGAAAGAGGGTGGCATGCGTGCTGACATTTCAATGGATGGAAATGTGTGAGGGAGTTATGATGTGTATGTGCAAGACATTTTTGCCACTTAAAATGGAACAGCTCACCCAAAAAATGAAAGCTGTGTCATCATTTATACAGCATCATCTTGTTCTAAACCGGTTTTACCTTTACAAAAAAAATTGGTTAGGAAAACATGGCACTATTCAAAATTATTCCTGCTAACTCACTCTCACCAGATTTATTGAGGCAATGGTTGTATAGACTTTAAATTCAATAATTTGAAAAAGGTTAAAGGTCCTGAGAAATAAAAACAAAAAACAAATGTTCTTTAAACGCTATTACCAGTATGTAAAGTCTTAAGGATATCATAATCTAGTGTGCTACAATACAGTTACACAAGTCACATTTAGAAGATATAGACATTGAAAGCTTGCAATTTGTCACTTCCGCCTAAATGACAATGTCACTTTGATGTCACTTCATACTTTTACGTTTCTCATCAAATCTTTTGACCAATCAAACGCTCTATAGTATCTGACATGTACCACCTGACATATTCAAAGCACTTTATGTTACCTTTAGCGGTTTAGTCTTGAAAGTGTTCTAATAAAACCTAGTTGTAGCTTTGCCCAATGTGGTTAATCTAAAATGAACTGTTATTGGTTTTGCTGTTGTGTCCTTGCTCTAAAAGGAGATTTGAAGCATATTTATCCTTCGGATATTTGAAACAGTAATTTGATCATGCAGCATACACTGTACTATATTATAGCTGTGCTTGTAAACAAGCACTGTAAACAAGTTGAACTTGATACAGAGCATTCAAAAAAAAGTTTGGACTGATTCAGGACAGGAATGTTTTCTGTTTTATTTTATTTTAAAATGAAATTTATTGTGCTGTCAAATTTTAATTTTCAGCAGCCATTAATTTAATAATTTTTTTGTGCCACATGTTCATATTAGTGTCACATGTCACTGTTCATTCATTCATTCATTTATTTTATTTTCGGCTTAGTCCCTTTATTAATCTGGGATCGCCACAGTGGAATGAACCGCCAACTTATCCAGCATATGTTTTACACAGCGGATGCCCTTCCAGCCGCAACCCATCCACTGGGAAACATCCATACACACTCATTCACACTCATACACTACGGACAATTTAGCTTACCCAATTCACCTCTAGCGCATGTCTTTGGACTGTGGAGGAAACCGGAGCACCCGGAGGAAACCCACGCCAACACGGGGAGAACATGCAAACTCCACACAGAAATGCCAACTGACCCAGCCGAGGCTTGAACCAGCGACCTTCTTGCTGTAAGCGATTGTGCTACCCACTGCGCCACCGTGAGGCCCTGTTCATTCATGTTGTGGAAAATAATATTTACTTTCACTGTATGTTTCACTTCTGAATATGTGTTCATTTAAATAAAAAATTATAATTCTACTCACCCAAAACTTTGGAATGGTACAGTATATCATAGTGCATAATTCATACATACAGCATTAATTAAGGTTCTTTTTTAGTCATTGTTTAACCTTGGCAGCTGCAGTTCTCTTTGTGAATTCAGAAATGAAAACAGGTCTGAAGCAACATGAGGGTGTTTTAATTTTTCAGTGAACTATAACTTTAATGAATAAAATTAGGGTGTGTAATCAAATGCTGACAGATGCTGAAGAGACAGCCGGTTGACAGTCCAGAGGAGGACGAAGAACTCCCCCAGGGCTGAGAACACGAGTCTCACAGTACCTCAGCGGGGTCAGTTAGTGAAGTGTCACAGCCCAATACACCAGCACGATCACTTTATGAGACAAGAGAGACCTTTACGTCGCCCTGATGGAGCCATTAACCAGCCTCCTTTAAATCCTGCGAAGCAACACACACACACACATAGTCATCCCATTGACCCTCTCTACCTGCCAGACGGCCTTAGTAGCAGCCACTCTAGTTTAAGAGCCCCGGGTCCACCCATATTCAGAGCCAGAGAGGAGAGGGAAGCTGGCACTGTCCAAGAACCATTAATAATTACGCAGTATAAGAGGGAGAAGGAGCCCACAGGACACACGCACACACTCCAAAACACACACACACAGATAAACCATGGCACTCCACCTTATACACACCCCCTCGCAAACTCACAAAACACACATGCTGCCTCACAGCCTGCGAGCGACAGATAGAGTCTCCTCCATTCATCACTGAGCCAGGCAGAGGCTGCACACTTTACTGGATGGGTGAGGTGATTTTTTTTCACTTGGGCCAGAGGAGAGAAAACATCATTCTCGTCATTTGCGCCACCTTCAAAACAAATGGCAGACTCTGTCGCCACAGATACCGACTTTCACCTGCAGATAAAAGCACGAGAAGCATGATAACAAGATTGAAAAAGCTGCTGTATCGTTTCAAACACCCCCATAATCTGTTCTGAATGCTGAGGTCCTCTGTACTGTACAGAACATACGAGACAAGTCAGATGAAGAGTGCAGGACCTGTCCTTGATAAGTTTTCAATGGCTGTATGGTGGCAGAAAAACAATGCAGAGCTTACTGTGCATAAAAAAGCTTCCGCAAGCCTTAATAAATAGCTATTCAGGTTGTTATAAAGTGACGATTACTGTATGATGTGAAAGTGCTGAGGTGAAGAGGTCAAGGCTTGGCTGGCTAGAACAGTTTTCTCCTGTTGGTGAATGACGCAATTGCACTCTTTCATCATTGAAATCTTAGCTATGATTTTAAGTAAATACAATAAACAGGACTGCAAAAAAAAAATCATGCTCAGTTCTGTAAACTGTCTGTCTTTTATATATAAACAAAAAAGTAAAATAATTAGGTTGTAGTTATTTACAGTTTATTTACAGTTCCAGACCAAATGTTTCATATATATATATATATATATATATATATAAATATATATATATATATATATATATATGGCTGCACGGTGGCGCAGTGGGTAGCACAATTGCCTCACAGCAAGAAGGTTGCTGGTTCGAGCCTCGGCTGGGTCAGTTGGTGTTTCTGAGTGGAGTTTGCATGTTCTCCCTGTATATATATATATATATATATATATATATCTTTTTCTTTTTTTACAGAATCTTTCACAAATTATTTAACATTTATAAATGATAATTAAAAACTTAAAAACTATTTATTATTTAACATATTCACTTATATTCCCAGTGACGGGTTGCAGCTGGAAGGGCATCCGCTGCGTAAAACATATGCTGGATAAGTTGGTGGTAAAATCATTTAGATAGAGAATCATTCAAACACTACCTCTAAAGTGACATTGGTGAGTCAGTAACCGCTTCTGCTGTTCTGACGTCCGCTGCAGATGTGAATGAATGGCGGAAGAAAGTAGTTCCTAGTAGAAAAGGGTTTTTAGACTCTCCGTGTTTGATTTTCTTTTTTTATATACACGATTGTGAGAAAATTTCAACCCATGATTCAATCCAATTCAATTCAAGCAGTTTTAGTTTAAATAAATATGAATGCTAAGTGAAAAGCTCTTTCTTTCATTATGAGGCAAAGCTTGTCTTTTCCAGAAAGCTTCACCCAAAACAGAGCATGACTTGTGACTCAGCTGTGAATGTTCGTCAGAAGCAGACACACAGAGAACAATTTATTCCCAGCCGTCAGATGCATCTGGAGGTGTGTTGACCTCACTCATAATTAATCTGCCAGGAACGGCTGGTTTACGCTGGCTAATGTTGGGGAACCATGAGGGAGATTCACACACACACACACACACACACACACACACACACACACACACACACACACACACACACACACACACACACACACACACACACACACACACACACACACACACACACACACACACACACACACACACACACACACACACACACACACACACACACACACACACACACACACACACACAAAATATCAATGGAGGCCGTCTCATTGTCTCATTGAACAAGAAGTGAAGCACACCCACAATGAGCCAATCAGGTCACTGGAAACAAATGGAACACAGATGAGTAATGACTTGTAGCTGATGAAACTAAGCTCAGGTGACTGGATTCATCCAGTTGGAAACATCTCCTGCGGGATAAAAAAAAATGGGCCTACTTCAGGAACATTACTTACAGACTATGATAGGATGAAGACAAGCAAATATCACAGGTAGCATATGATATGACAAAAAAAGCTGATTAAATTATTTAGTTGAAATTGTTGAATTAAATTATTGGCTGATGAAAACAAGATTCCCTGCACAGACGGTGCTCTCTCGGTCTTGCTCTTTTTAATGACAATCAAATTAAATTGTGGAGTATGGATTTCTCAGTGGCACTGGATCGATGCATGGTCTGGTCACCATGACAAACCCATTCAAATGCTAAATGTCTGATGGTGGTATGCATGCTAGCAGACCAGCAGGTAAAAACGGTCGCAGCAAAACTACATAAATACCCTAAAGAATACCTACATCTTAATAATGTTCATATTTGTGTTCCTGTCTAGGTATATCAGTCAAATGTTCATTTTAGTGAAGTCAACAAATGTACAAAATAACATGTTAAAACATCACACATTTAAAATGTAATAATCAATAAGAAATAATTAAACAAATTATTCATTTTAAAAACAAAATTATCTTACAATTAAAGAGCCCCTATTACGGATTAAAAAAGGTCATATTTTGGTTTTGGCGTTCTTCGTCAACAGGCTAATTTGCATGCAAGATAAACAAAAAACACTTTCATTGTCTTAAAATATGCATTTATTTTTACCTATCCTAACGACTCCCATATGACTTTTTCAGAGATAAATTTTTTAGATTAGTTTTTTCCAAACGCCTCCTTTGCGTGATGCTAATCTGCAGTGATTGGTCCGATGACCCAGTCTGTTTGGGTCGACTGCATTCAGCGTGAGATGGAAAGAAACGCCCACCATGACTTATCAACATTGTTGAAGTAGCCAGAGTACAGATGTGTGAGCCCAATGAAGGAATGCATTAAAGCAATGCAGTTAAACACCAGCATATTACTCTATTCTTAACCATAATCCTTAGTAATAACAATGACATACATTTAGTATTAATCCACACAGAGGCAAAAGTTGAACTATTTTTAAAATGGACTGTGCCACGCCTGTGTAAGAGCATCGGATGGCGGCTATAGTACAGACAAACACCAGGGAATTGCAAGCTCCGAAACGCATTTAAATCCATAAAGGAAGCAATACGCGTCATGTTTTCTACATGGTTTTAGACACGATATGTGAAAGCCCCATAAAGAGTTAACCACAGAGATACAGTACAAGCCACACCGAGCAATTGCATGTTACGAAATACAATTAAATACTTATTTTGCAAGCAACAGAAAACAAGGAGGCGACCATTTTAATCACACTTACAGATTGTGATCTGGAAGAAGAAGAAACCAGTCCATATGAACTGTGTACTGATCCAATACATATTATAGTCCTTCCTTTAATAACAAACGGCCAGCAAATTGAGGGTAGGCTATTGTATTAATCATCAGGAATATGACAGGAACAAACACAGCACAAGGTTGGCTTGGCTATACAGTGGTATTGTTGTGAAAATGAATTTTAACCATTTATTCCCCACAGCTGCATCTCTGGCCATCTTACAGTGATCACTGATTGATCATCTTCAGTCATGATCAATCCCATCCTCTGCATTCCGCTAGTGTTTGAAGGGAATGCCAGGTTCCCGTTTTACCAGATCTGGCACCTCATATATGGCAATGTTTTGTGTCGATGTCAATACATAAAGGCAAAAGATTTGAACTCAAAATGATTCATATAAACGACTCTAGGTCGACTCTTTTTTTTTATGTAATTCAATCGTTTTAAACGAGGTGCACTTTCCGATTTAAAAGCTGGATGTTTTCATTTACTTATAGCTGTGTTACATACGGCACTGAAGGTAATTTTACAAAAATCCATAATAGGGGCTCTTTAATTATACAAACCTAAATGTAAAAAAATACACGAACACAAAACTTTTACATTAGTACATTTTATTTACATTTTTATTTACATTTTCATCCAAAGAGACAGCCAATTAAAATAATAATCAATAATAGGTTTCAAAAACTAAAATGGGCAGTGTAAATTCTAAAATAGGAAAATCTACACCTTTAACCAAGATTTTTAAGGCTGGTGTTGAGTCTAGCAGGTGTTGAAGTGCTCACCTCGGTCACATGCCAGCCACAGTCATCAATCAAACTCTGAATTCTCCAGGCCCGTCTGCAAAAAGCGTCAGTTCACATTGCAAAAAAAAAAAAAAGAGACTCTGTTCAATAAAAGGTAGCAAATGTTAGTGCTCTTATATCAATATGCTCAGCCAGGCTGCAAAGCTGACTATTTCTGAATGCATCATGCAGCAAAGTTTCAAAGGGACCGTAAGTCGATTCCTCATACCAGGCTTTCTGATTACAGCCTGTAACAGAAGCAAATGAAATCCTCTGAGAGCTACAATAACCACATTTCATTTTGTTTACAATGAGGCACTTATTCCAGATACCTCCACGCAACTGCCATCAATGAACAAACGCAGACTGCTTATGAGCATGACAAAAGAGAGGCTCGGAGCAGCGCCCTACAAATGTCTTTAGACTAAATCTATCAAGTGTTTCTTCACAATGACTTGCCAATTCACTTTGTATTGCTCTCTAAACTGAATTACATCCAGTACAATCATTTGATGAACTGTTTTATTTTAAGAACGTGCGCACATGGTGGTGTCACATCAGCACTGCTTTCACATCTTACCATCTCTGCACTCTTAAAAAGGAACATTTTTAAGAATACGGTTAAGGTTAAGGTACCATCCATTGAAGCTTTTCATTGTATATAATATTCTTCATTATTAACCCTTAGGTCTTTTCTCTTTTTTTTTTTTTACACAAGTTACAGAATCACTGGAATGGTCTAAAACGTATTTTAGTTTTTGAATGGCAGATTGTCTACTTTACCTGGAAATACTGCAATAATTAAAAAATATTTAAAAATAAAAATTACAAAAATTCCATTGTTTTCAATAGGGATAAAATGAATGTTAATTACTGCATAAATATTCATTATTACAACAAAACCTCTCAAAATGTTTAATTAAATAGAAAAAATATTATTAAACCATTAAATAAATTTGATTTTACTGAAAAAGGTTACTTTACAGGCGTTTGTCCCTTTTTGACCGCAAAGAACACAAGTGTGATTCACAAATAAGGATCACCAGAGGGTTAATGAAACATTTTAAGAACACATGGTGGCATTTGTGGCATTGCTGCAAAAACTAAATTTTTTTAGTCTCTATCTTTTAAACCAAGCTAAAACTTGAAGCTTTCTTGATCCATCATGATGCATGGAGAATAGCATAGATCAGAGCTTGCCACCTAGACATTTCAACTTGGTCCACTAATGAGGGACCTTGTCAAAGCTAAATTGGGGTCATGTGATGGAATATGGCAACTTTTAGGCCGTACTACATTTTCAAGCAGATCTGTTACACCTTGCTTTCACATGGCAATTACAGCATGAAATCGGAATCTTTTTCCCCTCATATGGCTTTCATCCGGTAATGTCTGCAGGTTATCTGTGATGATACGAGTCAGCCAGCTAGAGATAACCTCTTCTTCTCCTCCTCTTCCTGGCTTCCTCTATTTTTTCTGTCATTGTTGATGGATTCTCTGGTCTGATCACCAGTGCAGGTTGCCAGAGAGTGATTGACATGCTAGAGGCAGCGAGGAGCTAAAGAATCCAAACAGGTCCGTGTGTTGGACAAAGAGATAAGAGAGAGTGTGTTGAAAGGCACAGGGGGTCCCCCGGGGGAAACTCGATGAGCTGCCACAGGGGAGGAGAACATCTGACAAAGTCAGACAGAGAGAGAGCGGAGATACCGGGGGAGCTAAAAATTCACTTACTGTTTTTAACCAAAGAGGATCTGGGATTGAAATCAACCTGGGATCTATGCCAGCTTCATACAAACCATTGCCTTCTGCATTATGTATCACAGATATATGGATTTTCGATGTGTAGTATTATGAAATGTGCATACTTGATTATGCAGTTTGCAGAAGCAATGCAATTAGCAATGCAGTAAACAATAAATTGCTACTAATGGGACTGTTATGTCATTTATTATTTCAAAACTGTAAGACTTTCTTTCTCTGAACATAAGATCGACTTGCCACTCTTTTCTATGCAGTTACAATAAATGGTGACTGGAGCTTTCATAAAGGATGCAAAAGTAGCAATTAAACAGCTCCATGCACCAAAATAAACCCATATTTAGGCCCACACGGAATCTGCGCATGCAGATATCCGCAGATTTCTGCAGATTTTTAGCCCATCATTGAGTCTATGTATTTACTTGTTTAAATGTGTGTAAATTTATATTTATGCAATTATTATATTTATTTAAGTAAATTTCACTAATATTATTATGATATAATAATAGTAATATTAAAATGTTCATATGATTTATGTACAATACAGTTTGTAAAGTAATATTCTCTGTCTTTTAGTAGATATATTATATGAGAGACTTGCTTTGTTTACCAAATAAGTGGATCTAATTGTATTTGCATTGTATTGTAAACATTAAATAAAAGTTAAAAATGTATTATTTTTATTTCATATATTAAGTTTTTAGTTATGATACTCCTAAAATCATTCCACATAAATCCGCAGATTTTTTACAAAATTCTCTGCAGAAATAGCAAAAAATGTCTGCAGATTCTGTCTGGCCCTATATTCAAGGTCCAGGTAGACAGACATATTCATGTTCTTATTTAACCAGTTATCTTCATTATTCAGTGCTTGAATCAGTGTCTCATGAATACAAATGTTTATTATAACCATTGTTTAAATGAAAACATTCAAATGTAACAGGTAAATGTTAAACACGTGTGTCTCACACATCCTGAAAAGTGAAGCCAAAATCTTTCACCTGCCTCCTGGTGGCTGGCTGCAGTATAACTCACTAAACAAAACAACTCATTTTTAATAGTTCTTATGACATTGATGTATGTTTCAAAGTATCTGTTTTTCTAATATGGCTGCTTTTATTTTATTATCCGATGCTGTTTAGTTTATTGATTGTGTGTTTGATGTTGGGTCTGCAGGTGTATGGGTGGGATTTTGATCCTGCTGCTTATCAATTCTGAAACTCAAGCTTCAAATCCAATGGATTACAATGGCCTGACTTTTGGCCTCATTGGAAGGAAGTGGAGATGCATCATTCATCCGTCCACCTATCCATAAATAATGTTAAATGTAACAAATTGGAGTAGATAAACACATAAATGTTACTATATATAAAAGCTAATATAAAAGTTTGATACTGAAAAATTAACTTGTACAATTTGAATGTTAATATACAAAGTTTTTTTATCAAAATTAACTATTTAATTTGTCAATTTTTTCATTATTCAGTTTTAGATTGGTTGGCAAAATAACAATAACCTTATGACACCAACATGACAAACACAAAAATGTTAAAAGTAGACAGATTATGTAGAAAAGTAGAGTTGTGTCTCTAAAGGAATAGAGACGAAAGTAGATTATGAAGAAGCACCAATGTATGATGCTATTATGATGTCATTAGCCTGTAAACACATTAGACTTCATCGACAGCCTTAGAGACATATGTCAGACAGGCAGACAGAGAACGATGTATGTAAGAACATGCCTACACAAAAAGGCTCTGCTGAATTGGCTAATTATATTGTCAAAATATATACAAATTAAAACTCTAAAACTAAATTTAAATATTTTAAGATGAGATTACATGTAACAAGATTACATTTAACCATTTTTAATACTGAAAAATGTTTACAATTATCAATATATTACATTCAATAATCTACTATTAATTTTAATATATTAACATATTGCATGCAACAGTTTATAATTAATAATAATAATAATAATAATAATAATAATAACAACAATAATAATAATAATATGATCCACTATATGTCCTTCTAAATGGTATGTCCTCTCCTTATGCATGTGTGACACACATATGACTCACTAGCTGCCTATGAAGCGCTTAAGGTTAGAGCAAATGTGTTTACAGGCTAATGACATGTCATAATGGCATCACGCTAAGCCTTGCTGCAACATATATAGAAAGAAGTCTCTATTTCTCACTAAGACTTCATTTGTTTGATCAAAAATACAGTAAAAACTGAAATAATGTTAAAAAAAATCTCTAGGGAGTAATGATCATTTTCTATTGCTATATATTTCAAAATTGTAATTTATTCTTGTGATGTCAAAGCTGAACATCTAGTAGCCATTATTCCAGTGTTCAGTGTCACAGCAGGTTTTGGAAACATTAATACATTTTATGCACTTGCTAATAAAATTATATACATATAGTGTTTGCACGTGAACTATTAGTTATTACCTGATACTATTACTCTTGCACTTTTAGCTACAATGCAACTCTTTTCATGCATTTGGGGTTGTGTAAAGTAAATAAATGACATTGGTGAAGCAATAGGTTGTTACGTTTCCTCCAAATCAGCTATATTAATATTATGAACAGGTTTTTGCACACAGATGCCACATGACCACGAGGGGCAGCCGTTGACTGGCTAACGGCAATGTCACAAGAAGTTTAATTAAAGAGCTTAAGTCACATGACCACAGGCAGTGATTTGGTGATGCTTTTGACCTTACAGACACATACCTCAAACCCTGCTCTGCCTGCAACACATACATAAAGTACAAATCAAAACTGGTCCATCTGAGCTACGACAGCTGTCTGCGTGGTGCAGAACTCAGCTGGAGTAGGAGATTTCACAGCTTCACCCTTGGGCCTCTTTTCTATGCACCAAATTCCAGTAAAGACTTCAGCCCTTTGGGGCAAAACACATGCTTCAAATTGACTTCTGAGGAGTTCAATATGCTCCGTCCTGGCAATAATCACAGGCACTTCCAAGAGAAACTGTGTCAAAGAGAGATCTCGGCAGCGCATCTGCTATTTCGAATCTCAATTTAGACATAAAATGGGGCACACAAGTATCTCTTTCCTTCGTAATGCAATAAATCACTGAAAATCTGATATTTTAGAGTTAAGCGTTCCTTTATCATTCACCTCCTGTGAAGGTAATTGGTTTTGAACCTGTGTTTGTTAAGTTCTCTGGTGCGCTTGGACTGCCTCCAGCTTGATGCTGAAAATACGCCACCTGGTTAAAGTAACGCTGGCTTTTCAAAGCATGTCTACACCCACCCTTTGATCTGGTTTCATTGACTGTGTTTCTGAGCAGACCGAGGACTCACAACACATGCAAACATTTCTGTTAACACGCTTTGCAATGACTTCTTTTTTGGGTTTTTGAGCATTTTTTAATCACATTTCTGATCATTCAAAATCTATCTCTGATATTTTTTTTCATGCAGACACTAATAATTAAGTTTTTATTAAAACTGTCAATACAATTGTCCATTTAGATCAAATCAAGTTGATCGAATGCTTGCTGAAAGAAACGCACTGTAAAAAATATGTTGCTTTCAAAATGTTTAGGTTAAACCAATTCAACTTTACAAGTCATTTTAACTTTAATCAATCAAGCTGACTTTAAACATCAAGTTTAAATGTGTCTAACTTAAAAAAAAAAAAGTTTCCAACTTTCTAAATTAAGTTAAATCAACGTAATAACATGTTGTCATAACTTGTGTAATTTTTTTTGTGCAGTTTTCCAAAAAATCTCACCATTTGCTGTTGACCACAACAAAATAATTTAAAAAAATAAATAACTTTAAAACACTTATGATTTAACAGTGTTAATGCAATTATTATCTCTAAATGAATATAAATTTCATAATGCTACGATGGCTAAATTTAGTTACACTTAAATCATTGATTTTTTTTTTTTTATTCTACTTTTCCCTAGGATAATTTTGTTTATTTATTTATTCAATCCGGTCTGAATTACCCTTTCCATAACATGACATGGTACGTATCCCAGCCTGTAAGTACAGTCGATTTTTCATGCATTTGACCTACATTGAGGTAAATCTCAAGTGTGAAGCTCATCTTTCCACCTCAGAAACTGAGTAATGCGGGAAGCCTCTATTTATCAGTAACATAATCACTCTTTTCAGCTACAGTGAACAAGCTGCTTCTTTAAAATCCTTTCACGCGTCGCACTGTAGCACCTTCCAATGTTACCTATGACTGCTGAACATTGTCACCTTACCGATGAAATAAAGCCTTTGACATTTTCCCCCCAATGTTCTGTACATCTTCAAGGCCAATTTATAAACCAGAACGCCTCTACACTTTTCTTTAAAAGGAGGGCTGTCACGACTCCGTGCTTTAAGTCTTTGGTTTTTGTTGAGCACAAAAAGCAGTCAAGGTTTTCATCAACAGGAACAAGAATTTCATCAAATCTGAACCTCAGCCTGATGTTTATCCCAACATCCCTGACAACGAATTACAGCTATGTACATTTACATCAGCAAATAGCACTATTTCAAGACCTCGACTGCTGCCTCCAGCATAACTAAAATGCATTTCCCTCCACCTCCTGAGATTAGCGACCTAACTGTGGTAGTCTCTGGAGCTCCGAAAGTCCGCTGCCTCATTTGTCAAAGCTGACCCTGAAAATCTCAGCTGTTTTGTCATTTATCTTTGCTACCTTTGGACCTATTTTTACGGCTTGTCCATGTATTGAGAACGAAGGAACATGGGAAGAAGTAGAACAAAAACTAGTTTACTCTCAAGGCGTGAGACGATTTTAGAAAAGATCATGGCTTCAGGAGGGGAAAAAAAGAATGAAAAACGCACATTGGTGGTCATTGTCCTGAATTTGACCGTAGTATGAGTCTATGAGTAGATATAACAGATATATTCAGCTTTGGCCAATATTTTAGCTTCTCCATCACATGGATAAATTACATTTAGACCTGTAACAATCTAGAACTTTGTGCTGATCATTTATTGTTAAACAAATAATTGTGATGAACTATTTAAAATTATGTTTAACTCATGGCATTTAAAGTTTAAATAAATACAAGGGGTCGCCACAGAAGAATTAACCGCCAAATTATCCAGCATATGTTTTACACAGCGGATGCCCTTCCAGCCACAACCCAGTACTGGGAAACATCCATACACTCATTCTCACACATACACTACGGCCAGTTTAGTTTACCTAATTGACCTATAGGAAAAGTCTTTGGACTGTGGGGGAAACCGGAGTACCCGGAGGAAACCCACGCCAACACGGTGAGAACATGCAAACTCCACATAGAAATGCCAACTGGCCCAGCCGGGACTCGAACCAGCGACCTTCTTGCTGTGAGGCAACAGTGCAAACCACTGAGCCACCATGTCACCCATAATATAATATAATATAATATAATATAATATAATATAATAAGGGGCGAGGGCCTCACGGTGGCGCAGTGGGTAGCACAATCGCCTCACAGCAAGAAGGTCGCTGGTTCGAGCCTCGGCTGGGTCAGTTGGCGTGGGTTTCCTCCGGGTGCTCCGGTTTCCTCCACAAGTCCAAAAGACATGCGCTAGAGTTGAATTGGGTAAGCTAAATTGTCCGTAGTGTATGAGTGTGAATGAGTGTGTATGGATGTTTCCCAGTGATGGGTTGCGGCTGGAAGGGCATCCGCTGCGTAAAACATATGCTGGATAAGTTGGCGGTTCATTCCGCTGTGGCGACCCCAGATGAATAAAGGGACTAAGCCGAAAAGAAAATGAATGAATGAATAATAAGGGGCGACGCGGTGGCGCAGTGGGTAGCACAATCGCCTCACAGCAAGAAGGTCGCTGGTTCGAGCCTCGGCTGGGTCAGTTGGCATTTCTGTGTGGAGTTTGCATGTACTCGCCGTGTTGGCGTGGGTTTCCTCCGGGTGCTCCAGTTTCCCCCACAAGTCCAAAGACATGCGGTACAGGTGAATTGGGTAAGCTAAATTGACCGTAGTGTATGTGTGTGAATGAGTGTGTATGGATGTTTCCCAGTGATGGGTTGCGGCTGGAAGGGCATCCGCTGCGTAAAACATATGCTGGATAAGTTGGCGGTTCATTCCGCTGTGGCGACCCCAGATTAATAAAGGGACTAAGCCGAAAAGAAAATGAATGAATGAATGAATAATATAATAATAAACATAAAAAACATATTAAATACAAATAAAGTGTCTGCATTAATACTTCAAATTTGTAAAAAATAATTGTCATCAACTTTAATGGTCTGGACATTGATGTTACCATTAAATTGTTACATTTAAAATTCATTTAAATTTTTTATTTTAAAATGTTATTATTATATCTTTTCTTATTTAAATGTATTATTTATTATTTAATTTAATGCATTTATTTATCAATTTAACTTAAAAATGTTACTAATTTAAGAAAGATGACAGGCAGTGCCTGATAATGACTTTCTAACGTTCTTTAGCAAATAAAAAAATAACTTAAAGCACTTCAGGCAACTCAAAATTAAGCACAGAGAACCTCTCACAGAGCACAAAACAGGTCAATATCTTGCCATCGATTACGATGTTAAGTCTCTGTTAATCATTTATCTGATCGAAATCCTCCAGCAGATGCTTTTGTAATACATTTTGCAATAATTCTGTCTAGATAACCTCTCAATTAAATTCAGCCTCTATAGAGCCTGAAGCAAATGCAGCTCAATGTGAAAAAGATTGCACGTGACGTTCATGAATGAAATGCTTTCTGTCCACATTGACTCTCTGCTATCTTATTTGGTCTGAAAAGTCACCTTGAACGGTTCTTTCATTAACACAATTTAGTAAAGCCACCATAGCCTTTGTCTAGTACACCATGTACATTTGATTGTTCTTTCGAATTGGTGAATCTTTTAGAAACCAAGTACTTTGCAACGTCCTTAACACGAACAGCCTGAGCTCTGCAGATGAGAACAATAGCACTCAATGCTGTTCCTACCCAGGGATACGCCTTTCAATTCTCCTCAAGACTACGCCTTTGCTTTTGTGAGCAATTAACAATCTTGTAACTTCCGCTGGGCCGTCAAACATAAAAAAAGTGTTTCTAATGAATTCATGCAGCACAAAAGCAATATATATATATATATATATTTAATTCAAGCCATCTTACTTCCATTTTCTGTCTTTAAACACACTCCACTGCTTCTGACAAGGAATCGTACCAATACGGAGGAGTGTATTCTGATGTAATTGTGTTCGCTGCATGAGCACTGCAGTGCATCTCTCATCTCGCCTCTACTGAGGACAAGCAAGTCTAGAGGAAAGCTTTATTCATTTTGCAGTCACATGAAAGCCAAAAAATGTGCTGTGAAGATGCAGTTCTGCTTTGCTTAAAATACAGCACGAGACACTAAAAGGTGAATGCAAAGCTAAGACACAAAGCATATATAATTCTCTGGAACTCAGTAATGGCGAAGTCCGCATGTCGCGTGCCGCATGTTTGGAGGCATTTCAGGACATGGGTTATTGTATGGCAATTCTGTCATATTTTTTAATTATTCACAGTTCACCCAAAACAAGACCATTTAAACCGTTACTTTCCCTCGTGTCATTGCAAACCTGTCTTTATTTTTATTATAAATGCAAAACATCATTCAGATTCATTTCAATATAATGACGGTGCATGAGAAAATTTGACAAATCTTCTGATGTCATGCAATAGTTTGAGAGCCGTTTAAGACATTGAGAAACTTGACATCTCCACTAGCACTCCTTGGCATATTCATGTCTGATTTGTGAATGAATCAGTCTAAACCTTCTGATCTAGTTCAATTTCTGGCCTGAATGGCTTTTTTAACATGCACTAATTTTTGTCAGTCCAAATGAATTTAATCTGTTTACATGTACTCTAAACATCGTAATCTGATTCCAAAGTCTGTTTATATGTTTTACATTTTTATATTTACATTCCATTTCCAACTGAAACTTTTTCAAGTTTAGGTTTAACGTAGAAAAAAATCAGTTAATACACTCAAAAAATGACTTTGGCTGCTTGTTCAAACTACTTATTTAAAATTAGTTGAAACACAATTCTTAAGTTTTCTTTCAGACAACTTAATTGTTCAATCTACTTTAATTTGTAAAAACGATTAAGTTAACTTAATTTGTGTTGGGACAACATGAAGAAATTGTGTAATTTTACAGTGTAGTGTCTCAAAATAGAAATATTAGTTTTAATTTTGATTTTGTTTTTTATTATTTCATGGTGTACACGATTTCATTTTGGCATTAGATATTTTACTATTTCTTTGCAGATTTTCTTAATTTTTTGCTGTTATTGTATTTATTTAATTTTAATAATATTATTTATAGGGCTGATTTAAATGTATATTTAGTTTGCAGCACATTTCTAAAATAAAGTGCAGCTTAATAAAAAAATATACAGCCAGCAGTTTCGCATGCTTTATCGTGCATTTTTGGAAAATATGCGATTAGACATTGCACTGCCCCTGAAACTTCCGAAAATAATTGAGAAAGTATACTGGTAATTTCTTTTGCTGTTGGATTAGATAAGAAAAGGACTAAACCACCCCTTATAATCTGATCAACATTTCATTCAGATCAAGCTCAGTCAGATTAAGGTGATTAAGGTGTTTACATGAACGTTTTTGAATCTGATTGAATCGTTATTCCAATTACAAACAATTATATGATTCATTCTCAAATCTGACTAATCTGGTAGCAGTTTAACAGCTTTAGAAGACTGAAAGTGAATCAGGGAATGAAACAACTTTAATAAAGAAAAAGAAAAAAATGATAAATGTAAAAATATATAACTACAATGCACAATTAATAATATGCACTGCCACTACTTCTATGATATTTAATGGAACCTTAGGATTTTTCTTACTTGAAAGCTCTGGTTTTGATTCATGCTGTTTACATGAAAATGAGCAACCAATTAATTATTTAAAACCTCTGGATGTGGTTTAGAAAAAAAGTGCACTGTTTCACATGTGTTTGACGTGATTTTAACGTAAAGCTCATTGCGCATGTGGTTTTTCTGTAAGGTAAGAAAAACACTAACAAAAGAGAAGAGAAAAGGGTTTGAAATTATATTAAGTATCAGGAATGATTTTTTTTTTCCTTTTGGATTCAACTCAAATAATACTTGAATAAAATTTAACATATAGTGTTTATATAGAGTGCAAGGAACTATAATACAGTTGCAGTAAAAAGTAACATTACGTGCATTTAACCAGGCCAAACACGAACACTGCAGCAGCCAGAAAAACATCTGCCTCATGCCTCACCCTTCACAGCTGCACTGACCTGTCTTTAATTAATGAGCCAAGCTCCATAACGCACTGAATTCATTGTCATTTTCAAGCTCGCCCTGTACTTTCAGCCTGCCTTACATAAGATTACAGTTTGGCTGTTAAGGTCCGCTGTTAGCAAGTAGCCCAATGTGTGATTACACCCTCCAATGGATTTGCCCTTACATAAGAGAGCATATAGCTGTGGGGTCAATCTCTCAGCTAGACCTTTGTTGTCTAATAAATGTCAGAGGCTTCATTTAGCTCATAATTGATGGTAAATAATTTGCAGCATTTAACATACGAAACAACACAACAGCTAGCCTGTGACCCTATAGATGCTTCAGTGCAAACTACCTTGTCTTTATAGCATCCTTCATTAATAGTGACATCAGCAAGTCTGAACTGCAGTGTTTCCAGGGGTCAATGGCACATTTCCAGCTCAGATTGTGGCTTGCAGCTGCTTGGGAATCAAGGACTGCGGTAAACTTGCTCACTCCTGTTTACCTTGTATCAATTTTTAGACTTTGTCGAATCACAGACCACAATGACAGCTCAAATTTAACCACTTAACTACTTAACCACTTATATGATTAGTCTTAGATTTCAAGGATTATTTTACAAAATTTAAATCCTGTCATTTACTCACACATATTGTTCCAAACCCACATGTCTTTGTTCATCTTCAAAACACAAATTAAGATATGCTTAATCAAAATCTGAGTGATTTCTGTCTGAATAGAACAAATCCTTTAAATAACATGTTGGACAAATAGATAATCCCCCAATTTTCATGTCACTGGTTGAGTCAGTGTTGCTGCATCAACCTACAATCCACTTACTAACAGCTGTCTCTGCATATAAAACCGAAAAACACGCACACCTTTAAGTAACATTTGCAGCATGCTATTTCCCAGAGAATACTTCTCCATTTCTGAAATATTATATTAGTAGAATTAATTGAAGGCTGTGTTCAAAATCGTTCTGAATAACAACTGTTTATGTGCCTCCAGGAGGGAATAAATGAAAATGTGGCATTAATCTATGAAACTGTAGCTGATTGTTTTTCCGTTCAATTCAATTCAATTCAGTCAAGTGCTTCCTGGCAGATTTTACATGCTTTAATTTGCAACAAAAACCTCACTTGGGCTCAAATTATTGCCAGTCTGAGTCCTGTGAGCATAAAAATTAGCTTCACAATTACTTTAAATGGCAAAGGCAGGATTAAATGCTGAATTTTTAATGGGCTGTTAATCCACTGTTACTAGTATATTCTGAACACCAACCTTATATACAACATAAACAGACCATAAACTAACACAGTCACATGGTGCAGACTGAACAAAGAGATCTGCTCACAGATTTACAAACAAACACATAAAACAGAAAATGTGTTTTGAGGAAAAAAAAACTCCAGTATACAGCATTTTCAGAGTAAATGTGATATCAGTGAGCACTACTCTGCAGATACTAAATCAAATAAAAATGTTGTTGCTCAGAGGTTGTTCATAGCTTAGAAGAAATAATAAGAGTTCTTAATTATGTTACATTAAAAACTCATGAAAACTTCACTGATAATGATTACAATTTAGTTAGTTCTGTATCACTTTAAAGGGAAATGTATGTGTTCTATTATCGCAAACTTTTATTATTATTAACTTTTGCAATTATGAGATTCAATGTGATGCCCCTTTGAGTTCTTAGTGCAAAATGGTCAGGTATAACAAAATTCTCCATTCACTTTTTATATGAATTCTTTTTCAGATTATAAAGGGTTTTCATTTCGATTTTCCTGCTGGAAAAAAAAGGGTTTTTCTTCATCATTACTCTCACGCACCGCTGCGCAAAGCCTCATTGCTTTGAAAATAGCAGTTAGCAAATTAAATTATTTTCCATGCTGTCCTGTCCACGGGAGCCAGGAACACAAGAAAGCACAGCTATAATCAAGAGAATTTCGTAACGGTTATACCGCAGAAATGTGCTGTGATCTGATGAGTTCTGCACCCCATGTGCAATCCACCAGCTCTGGGATCCTGCTGAAGAATGATAACAGGCAGCCATGTTTAAGTCCTCTGAGGTAACAGCCAGCGACAGTGTGCTGGACATTCAGCATCTGTGTGAGGTTTAGAGCACATTCAGAGGCGTCCCATCTGTGGTACTGCAGAAGGGAGCAGATATGCATGTCCCTCAATGTTAGGTGTGTGATGATACGGCTGCGAATAATATTTGATGAAACGCAGGGGACCAGGATATTAGCATTTCAGAAGATATTTGTAATTTCTGCTATATTGCTCTACAATAGTACAATTATTTTGTACAAGAGAGCCAACTGGGGCGTTTCAATGGACACCTGCAAATTCTAGAGTTTAGATTAGCGCTCGCTGAAATCACAAATATAGAGAACAGTGCTAAACACAAAGATGATACATAAAGGCATCTTTTTCAAAAGACTGATAATATTGTGGTTTCAGTGGAAAACCAATATATCGTTCTTGAGAAAAAGCTAACACAGGTTAATTGGAAATACGTGCTTCAACCAACAATTTTTTTGAAAATCCAGCACTGAACTGAGAGAGCACTTGAATATTCATCTGTGCTTCACATTAATCTATAGAATGGCTTCCGAACATTTAGGATATAGTAGGCCTACATGACAACTTTCTAGTGCCTTATAATAGGCTACCTTCATGGCTTTTGTTGGCTTATAAATTACACAGAATACAGTGCACGCGCAAGATCGGATTTGGATCGGTACCAGCTGGCCGATACCTGATCCAGCAAAAACATGCGGCATCGAACCGATATCCAATCCAAGTATCGGGATTGGTGCAGTTTGCTCGCTAGCTCAATATGCATTTCACTTGTGATGCAGAGCTCCAGGGGTTCAAGTTCGGTGAAGCATGGTTCCACAAAAAAGATAAAAGCTATTTAAAATCAAAGTAAAACTATGTGATCATAGCACACTTTTCTCTTACGTTTGCTTTTGAAAACATTATTTGTTGGGTTTAGGGAAGGGTTAAGGTCAGTGGTTCGCTGGATGATCTGTAAGACAAGCCCCGCCTTCACATGGACATGTACAAAAAGTACATGTATCTGAAACATAAAACAAAACGTACCCCCGAAAAAAAAAAAAAATTTAAATGTAGACAGTGCCCTCTAGTGGATTTAGCTTCTGAAATGTGCAACAAACCTTACCCAGAGCAATGTATTTTACATTTTGAATGTAAAATACATTGTAACAAAAATGTAGGCTGAGGCACATATTTCAATGAGCCGGGGCTGGAAAAAGCTGTGACATCACATTGGCCCATTTGTAGTTAATTAATAATTTCATTTAAAATCTCCACCCTGTGGTTGTTCCCTCATCTACATCAACAGTAGGTTATTAGTTGTAAGATGGCAGCAAGTTAATTACATTTCATAATTCGCATGTTCATAAACGCTCTCTTATTAGTGAACTGTAAACACAAGGGCTGTTCTTGTTCACAGCATGTCTTCATTAATGAATTTTCATAGAAATAACATAAAGCACTTAATGATTGCGGTATTATTCATGGTACTCAATCCAGAAGCATTATAAGAGCAGTAAAATGTAAAACGTTTTCATGGTTACCATCAAAGGGATGCCATAGGGTCAACATATGCTTGTAGATGCCATAACTACCCAATCTGTTCCAGACAAAAAAAATTCTTTGCCCACCCATTAAAATGTAGTTGTATATTCTTATAAAAATTTTGTTTTTGCAAACAACATATATATTTAAGGCCAGTAAGACTGAATACTTTTCAGTCTTAAAAAGAATGAAGAGTTTTATTTAGCAAGAATAAATGAGTTCCAATAAGTTCATTAACATTCTGTAATAATGCACTGCTTTCATTGACACACACAAATCACTATAGCACAGTTTGAAGATTGCACTTCGCACACAAAGAAAAAAAATCGGAAGCACAGAAATTTGTCAGTGCTGCCCTGCGGCTATTAATTCATAAAATAACTTTGATTCTGAAATGCTGCATCACTGTAAATTTCAGCAAATAGATCACTAAAGTAACTAAAAGGTCTCCACAATAATTAATTCAAATAATGATATAGTTCATTAATTTATTCAACTAAATGTGATCTTACTGCACAACTTCATCTCTTTGTCTCATTTGAAGTGGACAGAATGGTAGATCTAACTAACCATGACCTGTCTAATATTGAACTGTAAATATCATTAACAGCTTTAACATCATTTTTTGGAAAATGGCCATGGTATAAGCAGTGCAGTGCATGGTTAGCTGTGCATTAAACAATTTGAATGCAAACTGCTTTGTGGTGTATTTTTAGCTTCAAATTTTATAGTAAAATAGTTTAATACACATGCAGCTAGTTGTGGATTATCCCCTACTTATGAGAACATTCAAAAAAATTGTTAATGAAAAAAATAAGTTAAATAATAATAAGTTAAAAAAAAAAGTTAAAATCTAATGTAACAAAATTATTGTTTTGTTGTATGCTGTATTTTTGGTCAAATAAATGCAGCCTTTTCAAATATAAAATATATTTTTTTAAAACTTGATTATTCATTGACCCCAATATGTAAATGGAGGTTAAATAAAAAATATTATTGATATACGCATTATTTTGTTCAATTTCTTTTTTTCCCAAAAAATAAAACTAACATTCATACTTTTTTTTGTGGAGCAGATTGTTTATCTTGTGTATATAAAACACAGGGTCAGGATGTCTCCAATCCTATGCAAACATTTACCTCAAAACAGCGAGCCAATGCTGTTAAAAGGTTTAATTACACTGTATTTTGTGTCAACTTACAAAACGTAGGTTGTCTAGAGAATTATACCCAAGAGCTGGCTAAAATAAGCCAGCTTTCTTAAGGTAAGGAGAAATAGGATTGAAGTAAAACTACCAATTATACATCAGGATCAACCTATATCACGGTGTACCTTTGCATGCATTTCATGCTCCTCTAAGCTGAAGTCCTTAAACTGAGCACTTAAAAGCTACTGGCGTATCTCATCTGAAACACCAAGTTCATGAACAACCCTCTGCATGCCTTAATTGAGGTCACAATGCGAGTAATGGAGCCTACTGCTATAAAATGAAAGACTCAACAACACATTTCTGTTAAATGTGATCATGAGGAGAACATTCTGAGATTGTGCTTTCCCATCTAGTCATTCTCAAAGCACAAACACCTGCATTGTTGATATCAGGCATACTGAAGTAGCTCTGTAAAAGCCCAGTTTTAAAACCTTTTTTAGTGCAGCTGTTGATTGACAGGTGAGGACAAATCATGTCAGATTAGTGTTTACACTACAAATGCAATGTGGTCACATGCATGTTCGACTAATTTAGAGTGTCAGAACATCGGACAGCATGTTTAAAATAACGCCAAAGATAGCGAAGGCTGTAGTTTGAGACACAGTGCGCACATACTGAATCTACTGGGAGAATATAAATGGATAAGCATACAACTTTATATATTTACACCGGCAAGGCAGATCGTGCATTTCCCTGTCAGTGATGGAGGAGAGAAAGAAATAAATTGCCTAAATGGCCATCTCCGTTGTATGTTGCGTCTCTTGGTATCTGCGTATATAAAATGACAATCATGTGTCTTAACTCAATTGCTTTGGGCTGAAGATGTATGGGAAGGCAACCTAAAAACGTCAATAAGACAGTCGGTTGATCTTTGGCCGTAACTAGCCATGAGCGTGCCTCCGCATTGGCCGCATTTAGTGGGAAGCAGCAATTTATATATAAAACAAAGCATCCCCTGACACATGCCAATGATCCCTGTGTTTATTGGGCTCAAATCCTGCTGGATGGGCACTAAATGAAGTAAGACCTGCTCAGCAGCCCAACATTAATTACCATGTGTATGCTTTCCTGTCTCCTGACGAATGAAAAAGCCATGAGCTACCTTTAATTTAGCATAACCAGACTCTTCTGACCATTATTGGATCTAAGAATCAAATCACATTTTGACATGACACTAAAATACATCATTTAAGACTGGTACACTACAAAGACAATAACAAACAATAGAGATATAAATGGAAAGTTTGTTGTACATTTAAAAGAATATAGCAAAAGTCCTGATCACAACTAAATGGCACAGAGGAACCAAATCTCTTTTAAATCCAATTTTTTTAGCTGAATGACGATAAAAACATTTGACAGCCAATCAGAATATTGAGCATTTAAAAAGATTCACACAACAAAATTGAAGAAAGCACGTATAATAAACAAAGCTTTATAGCACACTGGTATGAAACTATGAATGCTAATATAGTTATAGTTTTCATTTTTTGGTGCAAACAAACCTTTATAGGCCATTTAAATTGCAATGAACATTATAAATAATAAATCCCATTTGAAGAGCTGATGCATATAGGGATTTTTCAACATGTTGCCATGATGTAAACACATCTAAACCATTCAAAGTTCACGATAACATGTCACTGGTAGTATATGCTCACATCTTAGTGATTTACAGTTTAAAATTTATGCACATGATGTATTATTCAACAAAAGAAGACACAAAGGTTCCTGTGAGTTAAAACAGTGCCGACATTTATCTCCTTGAGGATCAACACGGAGTGCTTTAGAATGGCTTAATGTAGTGCTGAGGAAAATCTCCTGAGAATAAGCTTTCAAAACGTTGCTTCATTTGATACAGCGACATCCCGAGATGAAAAGTGAGTAAACACATTTAAATGCAGCAGCGAGTGCTCAAGAGAAACAGGATTATTATATAAACTCAATGCAAGTTTGCAACGGGCATCTCAGCGAAGGGATTTGGGGCAATTCAGATGTGCAGTTAGTGGTCGGTAATGAAAATGGAACAAAGTCAACAGAGTGGCAAATTATCACTTCTCTTAGTTTACCGGCTTAAACTGAAGCCTAAACTGATCTTTGCCTATTTTCTCCTCCTAATTTGCTCTCCAGCTGAAGTGAGTGTTGCATGAAGACAGCTGTGATTAAAATTGTGATGGTTCAGTATAAAGAGATATTTGTTATCGGGTTCAGTAAAGTGATTACTCCAGCTTTTTTGACAGAGCATATGTTGTGAAATAACTCCATATGGTAATTTGTCACGGGAACAGTTAAGGCACTATTGCATGTTGCACTAATAACATTATTTTACATCACTGTCATTACCAAACCACATTAAGGGCGCATATTTTTACCCAATAAACTAATTTGGTGAATAATATTTCCAGCTCATCTTTTCGAGCAGTTGAGCTGATGCTTGGCCTATGACTGACCTTATCTGCCATGATCATGGATGAGCCACCGTGGATCCCCAGGATGGGTATCAAAGTCTGAGAGGAAATAAAATCCAAAATCTGGGCAATGGCTTCCTGGTCTGTGCCGTCCCCGAACACCACCCCATGGATTTTAGTCCCGGACATGAGGTCACACACATGGGTAATGATGCTTTTGGGGTCTGTTTCATTCACCAGCAGGGTCACCACATTGACATCAATGGGATCATCTTTGCTCCACAGAGCCCGTATATCTCTGTCAGAGATGTAGCGTGTTTGACCCAGGATCACAGCAATGTTCAGTATGGGCACTTTCTCTGCCGCATGTGAGATGCTGATCAGGGTGAGGAGAGCTGGAAGAGTCAGAAGAACCAACCTGGAAAACCCCATAGTGCTCGACTTCATTCCCTGCAAAACAAATGCATACACACAACAGAGGCCGTTTGAGATCTAATGCATTTAGACAGTTACATAATAATATAATACATATATAATTCACAGATATAATACATTTAGAGTTTCTTCTCAAAGAGGAGACATGAAATGACTTCAGACATCTAAAGCTTACGCAACATTGCTTAATGCTCCTTTTTTTTCTCCGCAACTGCATTAGCAAATATACTGATTTAATAACTTTTACACACAACGGCATCCAGTGGAGTTAAACAACAATAGTAAGGAGTGCTAGATTTCTTTTAAATCTCATTTTGGAATTTAAGCAATGAATAACTAGCAATGAGCAAATGATGAATATTACATGTGACACTGGATCTGAGCAGCAAGCAGGGCAGAAGAGAGTGGAGCTGACATCATCACATGAAGACTCTTGGAGTGACTGAGCGGAGGAAGCTCACAGGCCCGACGCTACTGTGGCCAGCATGTATACGCAAACAGATGCATTGTAAAGCAAGGCATAAAACTGCAGAGAAGCAACATATGGTGCAGGGGCTGTTCTCGTGAAGAATAACACATCATATCACTGTTATGAAAGACAAATGAATGAGCAAGCTGGATTTATCACATCTTCTGCTTATAATCGTTCAGCAGGGCAAGTAATGAATGGTTGATTTGTTACATGATGTTATATTTTTTTCATTTGTGTGAATGGGTACTTAAATTTACAGACTATAGTAGTATAGTAGTAGCTATTGTTGTTTTTATGTCTTGCAGTAAGTCATAAGACAGGGTGTAATTTTGCCAAACACAGATATTGTGACAGACAGTCGTGTTGAAAACAATTGCTGCAAAAATGTTCATGCTCTGAACATATGGAAAATTAAATTAATCCTCAAATGAGTATATTTATGAATCATGTGACAAACATTAATGAATGCAGAGCTGAGAGACTTTAGCTGGAGGCCAGTTCTTTTGACAATTGCAGATTTCATTTATTTATATTTTATATAAATGTAATTATTTTGAGAGGGAGAAAGAGAGATGTGGAGATTAATAATAATAATTAAAGGTTTACTGAATAAAATTAGCCTGATTCGTTATTTTTGGCAAATGCGATATCAGTGTTCTAACAACGTGACAAAGATCTTAACATGGGAATATATCTAGATGAATATTCCTTCTGATACCTCATTAATTTCCTCAAAACGACCATTATGCAAGCGCGCCCCCTATTGACGCTTCTCGTTTTGCGTTCTCAGCTGGAACTATTAGAAAATTAACGCGTCAGAAATGTACAACAGAAACATCTTATAAGGTTGATAGCATCCATTATTCTGACAAGAAGGAAGACGAATTACCAATCCTCGTTTCCCATGAAAAGAGAATCATTCTGTTTTAACCAGAAAAGTATACAGCCTATTCAAAGTTGGATCAACAACTCGACCAAAATCCGCATTCATCTGTTACATATCAGGAGGAAGCATGGGGCAAGTGTTCTTATCCCGTAAAACCCATTTAAAAGCCACATTCATTCCTTTTCTGCTGTTTGTTTAATATTTTGCCTCGTTCATTAGGAAAACGTCTCGTTTTATCCAGCAAAAGCGAAGCGCACTCCTGAGGGAAAATCCTCAGATGTGCTCACATGATCATGACACGAGTTTTCTTTCAGGTAAAACAAGAGCATGTTCTTTACCATAACTCGACAAAACATTCTTACTGTTTAAAAATCCCACATCCTATCACTATAAACTAACAAATCCCCCTTTTCCCCCCTTTCGTCCCTATTTTTAGGATCGCGCGTCCCTAATGATGCAGGAAAGCCGCGTTTTCCTGCATCAAATTAATTTCAGTGTAGCTGGATGGCGGGACTGGATTTTAAAACGTTTCTGCTCGCTCTCCAGTGTCCTTTAGAGAATAAACCGCAATGGACCAAGCGAAATCTAACAAAAGAGAGAAAAACAATGATACTCACAGCATCCCTCTTCCACAAAGCTCCAGAGATGTTGAATGGGATGACATTGCAACAGTCCTCCTCTCACCAGCCAGGTTGAAAATATGGATAATTATTCCCACCGACGAATCCTTGAAGTTCAACCACAGAACCATGCGAATCAAATTAATCCAGTGGTTTGCATGTTTATGAATTATCCATGACTCTTCCTCGATAAGAAGAACCGCGAGACTCGAACGTTGGAAACTGAATCCGCAAGAAAATGGGACTGAATCTGCAAGCAGGACCACAGGACAGTCTCACAGTCCTCTTTCCCCACAGCCTCTCTGGAACTGAGGGATGCCGTCAGTAACACATCCTTAAGGTGAAAATGAGAATTACACCCTGTTTTAGAGCAAGGCACCCCTAAGAAGAAAACATTTCTCAGTTGTCAAATCTTGAGCGCTGGTCAACGGTTTCAAACCTCCGAGCGTTTAAACACCATGCCAGCCATCACTTGTCGTAACTTAGGCTTTACACAAATTGTAAAAGTTATAGCAGACAAAATATTTACAAACTCTTTAAGACTTTAATGCGGGTTGTTATAGCCTATTACCTCGGCTGTGGAGCTTTAACCCGTCGCGGCGTGGTTCTTCTGCTTTTTTCAGTGATCTGAATGATTTCGGCGAGGATTGCCTCTCGGTGACGTATGAGTGTTTGAAATTCCAGAGCCAAACTTCACTGCGGAAACCACTGAGCTCGTCATTGCCATGTACAGTGAGCTGGGCTCGAACAGCGCAGATGCTGCTCTCACTCACACACCTCACATTATTCTCATCTGACCGTTCATTATGCTCGATTCGATGCGTTTCTTCTGCATTCGTTCACCAGTACTTTTCTGTGAGACGAGGGAACATTGAGCGTTTTATTTGAGCACGTTCGTGGCTATAGCGCCGATCAGAGTGCATTTTTTTCTCCCACGTTTTCATTTCTGCGTAAATCAAAGAAATCTTATGTAAAATGCAGTGATTGTTTTAGGTATTTATGGATTATAACCTTGAATGTAATTAACTGATATGTTAATGTGCCAATAGCCTATATTAAGTAGACAACATAAAACGTAAGATGTAGATATAATTGAATACAAATAATAAATAACATTCAACGCCATTTTAGAAGAAAACACCTTACAAGTATTTTGTGTTACGCTATAGTTTAACAATTAAAGGGATAATTCACTGAAATGGAAAACCGTTGTTTTCTTACACTCTGCTGAGGATACAAGTTTTTGTTCAGCAGAACATTAAAGAAAAAAAAAAACTCTCTGGGAGTCAATGAGAACATACACTGCCTGTCCAAAAAAGAAGTCACACACTCTAAAATTTAATTGGACTGCCTTTAGTTTTGATTACGGCAATCGCCATGGAATATGCTTCTGCAATGTCACAACATTTATTCCATCCAGAGTTGTATGAATCTTTTGCCAGGATCTTGCATTGTTGATAGGAGAATTGAATCACTGCACAAAGTTTGCTCCAGCAAAGCCCAAAGATTCATAATAGGGTTAAGATCTAGACACTGTGGCAGCCAATCCATGGGTAAAAATGCTTTTACTTTCTTTAAATAAGGTCTTAAATTCTGATTTGATTTGAATTATTCAAGATTTTTTTTAACCAAACTTCTTCCTCAAAGATGCTGGTTCTTCACTATGCTTCCAGTTTTTAATAGTTTGTTGGATAGTTCCTAACCCAACTTTATAGTTTCAACAATCTCCTTAGACAATTCTTTGCTTGATGCATGCCAATACTTTGATCTTTCTGAAACAGATTAACTTATCTTCTCCTAGACCACAAGATGTGCCTTCTAACATGATTGTTTAATGCAGTGGTTCTCAGTTCTGGTCTTTAGGACACACATCCGACACTGCACATTTTGTATATCTCTCTTATTTGAAACACAAGGATCAGTTCATGGATCTCCCTGTTAACAGGCTGATAATTTGAATCAGGTGTGTTAAGTAAGGAAGCCATACAAAATATGCCGGTCTTCCAAAGACCAGAATTGAGAACCACTGGTTTAATGAATGAGAAGAAACTCTCTGCATCAGGGAGATAAATAATTTGTTACCAGCTGAAACATATTCATCAATGCAGTATTATCCAATTGAACTATTGTTTAATTTCATAAGACCTCAATGTTTAAATTTACATCAAGCCCTTCAAAATGTTAGTATCACCTCAACATTTCATTAAAGATGCCATTCTTTGTTAACTTCTTTACTGTATTGCATGCTATTATTGTAGATAATATTTTCTAAATATTTCGCCAAACAAAACAATCTGTGAATGGTTGCTTTACATGTCAGTCAGACAGGCTCTTTGGTAGTAAAAGCTGTGATTAATCGAGACTATTGTTCAGTACTAATGATAAGGTATATTTCTTGATTGTTTTATCCCCTAACAAGCTCGCCTCAGGAAATGCAATCAAACAGCACTATATGATGATGTTCATTCATTCATTTTCTTTTCGGCTTAATCTGGGGTCACCACAGCGGAATGAACCACCATGATGATGTTCATTCATTCATTTTCTTTTCGGCTTAATCTGGGGTCACCACAGCGGAATGAACCACCAACTTATCCAGCATATGTTTTACGCAGAGGATGCCCTTCCAGCTGCAACCCATCACTGGGAAACATCCATACACACTCATTCACACACATACACTACGGACAATTTAGCCTACCCAATTCACCTATGCCACATGTCTTTGGACTTGTGGGGGAATATATGATGATGTTTCCTCCCTATTTTCAAAACTCTCTATGAGTCATTTCAGCAAATATGACTTGCACTATACTGTATATTCAAACTGCATTCAAAACACAGGCATGACTCAGAGGAAAGCATATTCTGCAGTGTCTCCAGCTTTTGTAGGAAGAACTTAAACTCATGGAAAATTGTCTAAGCACTTCCCAGCCCCCAACTCCCATTACCTTCTTGGACAGAAGCAAATGGCCATTTTCTCATTTTCTGCAATTGAAATGAACATGATAATCATTAGCAGACTGCTCCAAAAGGTACAGAGTTTCTCAAAAGAGAACATGTTCATCTTGTCTTCAAAGCTCTAAATATGCCGTTTTTTAAAGCACAACTGCAATTTATTCTGCATGTCAAAGCACAATAAAGACAGAAACAATCCAAACACACAGCACTTCTTTTTCTCCTATTTTGGTATGTTCTATACAGCCAACAAATTGGTCTTTTTTCTTTTCTTTTTTTTTTTGGACACTGTTACCACTCTTACTTAAATTTAATTTAAAAAAAGACTTGAAAAGAAATTTTTAAAAATTGGAAAGAAAAGAAAAAAAATCAAGTTATTGCTCAGGCTCAAACTGCAGCTCTTGGTTTTCCCTGGGGGGTTTGTATTTCAACTTAATACTATATCTACTATGACACTGGGTATAGAGTCATGCGTGAATGCAGGGAAGCGGTATCATGTCTGTTTGAGAAGTAATGCAAAGCGAATGCCCCTGCAAAACAATGAAAATATGAACAGTTAAATCAAAGATTAGGTAACAAAGCTCAGATGAAGCCTGTTGGAGAAATGCACAGGATGCTCCCTAAACTTGCATAAACATATAGACCATTTTGATGGATGTAAACAATAACAATGGTCCTTACGTATTTCCTGTCTTACGTTTTTAATTTATATAGCTTCTGAGAATGCAAAAATAGCCACATATTGATAAATAATGTTATAAGAGCTGTTTTAACGTGAAGGTATGATTAAATTGCCTCTTGTTACAGTTCTGAAATAGTTTGACAACAAGCAGGAAATGTTTATGGGCCAGTGACATCACCACATTGAAATGGTCTATAGACAACCCTCAAATATCAAAAGACAACAATGTCTTTACCAAAGAAATCAGTCTAAATGCCAGAGTGCAACCAAACATTCAGAACTGAGGGAAGTCAAAAGTAAAATATGTTTTGTTGTTGAAAAACCTGTTTTGATAAATAATGGTTCTTTGTTGGCATTGGTTCCATGAAGACCCTTTCCATTCCACAAAAAGGTTCTTGATTTTTACAATCAGATGCTAAACTTTTTTTTTAGATTATTCTAATGATCTTATTTCTGATACTAAACTGATGACTGAAAGGTTATTTGCGAAACCATAAATGGTTCTTCTAGGGATCACTGTTAAACAGCTCAGCACACCTCAATGTCTAGTATTATAGCCATGCTTGTACCATTAGCATAATATACCCTTCTGTAGGGTATCCAACAACACACAACCATTAAATAGAAATATTACTTTGCTGCACAGTGGCATGGCAGCATAATAATTTGCAGCACCCCACTGTAAGAATGTGCATGAAATGCTAATGCCTGTAGGACCCTGGGGTGCACCTGGGCCATAACATTTTATATTTCAATCACAGATGCGGTAAATTGGGTATTTTTAGAAGGGGCAACATTTCATTTTGTTCCTGCACTGTACAATGTAGCCTATGCTTAATTTACAGTAGGTCTACCCCTGTGGGACAGACGCGTCTGCAAAAACATCTCCAACCGCAGGGTGGCGCTTTATCCTCAAGGGGCTAATGTGCTCATTGCTATGCTTTTATGTTGTTTTTGGAGATGCGTAGGCCAACACAGATAGTTTTTGTGTGTGTCACCAAACTGAGAACAACAGTTAATGGAGTCTGATTAAAATGGGAGATTTCTCTACACTAAACTCCATAGTGTGAATGAGTGAAATACTAACTACCTAAATAAACAAACAGGGAAGCAAAACAAAGATTGTGGGGTACTGAGCTGTTCATCTCCCAGTCTGACCATACAGGCCTATTGAAATTGAAGGTCAGCGATCATTTTGAACAGTTTGTTTCAAAGAACCGGTTCAGAAAACCGACTGAATTTCAGCCAGGATGCACTTCAGGGTGTTCACACTCAAATTGTAGCCTATATGAATGTATTATGTTAAAGCGTATTTAATCTAAACAATAGCCAAAGTAAAGCAAAAAAAAAAAATCATTAAAAAGATGTGTGCTATATAGACTAACGATAACTTGATCTTAAATTAGAATGAAAAGATAATTTAGAAAGAAATGTTCAATTTGTTTTCAAATTTTATCTTCGCGCCATCCATCAGATAAATAATCCATTACATGGTCAAACACTCACTACTACTGGATCAATAGGCTAATATCAATCAGTCACGAACTGAAAATGTCAGACAGAGGCTCTTGTTCAATGAGTCTGTGAACTGCTGACTCGTTATGCCGCTCGGACCTAAAGTTCCATTCCTTCACGAACCGATTCAACTAATTCATTGAAAAGATCCGACTCAGTGATTCATCGTACACGAAGCAGTTGCTGCTTACCCCAGTAGCTCTCGTGGCAGGACTTATTTTATATAACAGGAAGCCTAATAACGGAATAAATCCCCGCAGTGTCAAAACACACTAAGCTGTTCACCTACGACCAATTCGTCATTCTGTTTAAATTAGAGATTCGCCAGGTGGGTTGTTTTTGAAATTGTTTTTGGTTGTTTTGGCAGGACAATGCACACGGTATTCGCGGGCTTCGTTTGGAGTTTGTTGCGCTTGTTGTATGGCAAGCGCTAAAACCATGCTTTCCCAAAACGCGTTGTTAATTCGCGTGTTGGTAAATAGAAAGCTTTATTTATTACGGCCAGCTGATTAACTGAGCATTTGAACTGGACCACGGTCGGACTTTGCATCTTTTTCTCTGAACCAGAATACCAAAGTAAATCTTAGCATCGGCGTTAGCTGTGGTTGTCAGTAGTCATAGATATTATGGTCAGTAGTGACCGTAGGTTAGCGTGTGGATCGTCATCGCTGAATGTAGTATGCGTACGTTATCTGAGCAAACGTTTAGCATTTATGTAGCTATCAATGTCGGTAAAGCTTTTAACTAGACATACTGCTGCCATACACGCTTAATCACTTCCGGGTTATATACTCAAAACCCTTTACTCACGTTTTAGTATGGAAAGCAGATGTGCTGTAAGAAAAATGTTTGTATTATTAAAGATAAATAAAATGCCCGTTATTTAATAATTTGATTCTATTTAATGTAAAACGAATCGCTGGTTGCATTTACGATCTTACGATGTATATCTAATTTGTTATCAATATATAACTCCTGATCAAACGAAATCAAGTGAGATTTGCATCTTCACACCTCAGGTATGAAAAGAAGCAGATATGAAGATGATTCTGGAACGTTACTGTTGGCTCCAAGCAGTGGTCAGAAAGCGAACAAGCTGCCCCGATCCGAGGCAAGTTTGTAATGTTATATTGAAAAAATAACAAACGACTCGTCAGATGCGTTGACATCTTTGTTTTGAAATGAGAAAACACATTATTTTGTTCGTTACACTTCAATTTTTGCAAAATTCAGAACTCCTTCAGTTCATGAGTAAATTCTGTATTACAAAATATGCACTGCCCATTTTCAGGTAACTAATATAAAATAAACAGTCTCAGCATCTGAATATGCTTACTTCGTAGTACTATGTCATGAATGGTATATGAGCCAATCGGTATGTTAAGTAAAGTCATAGTATTCATAAAACTATGCAAAAAGAACCTGAATGAAGGCCATGACCAAAAATGGTAGATGTAGTAAATCAGAATTTCATACTATACATAATGGCCACATAGTAAGTTTTAAATAGTAGTACCTACTCCACAGTGATTTGAAATTTAGGGTAATAAAGCAGTGGGTTGAGTTGGGGTTTTGGTGACTTGCTCAAGGAAATAACCTCAGCCCTGGTATTGAGGGTGGAAGTGAGTGCTGGTTATTCACTCCCCCCTCGTACAATCCATTCTGTTTCTGGGACTTGAAACCTTGACCCTTGCATCACAAGTTTAACTCTCTAATCATTAGGCCACTGCTGCACAGCTTTTTCTCCACCACATTTTCGGTGTGTCAGGGATATAAATATGACCTTCTATTTTAAAATCCTAAAGAAGTTTGTTTTGTGAGGATGTCTACCTTCTTATTATTTCTTGGCTGCTTTCTTGGCAGTCGTGGCCTGGTGGTTAGAGTGTTGGACTCGTGATCCGAAGGTTGCTGGTTCGATACTCGGTACCAGCGGGAATTGGGGGTGGGGGGAGTGAATGACCAGCACTCTCCACCACCCTCAATACCACGACTGAGGTGAGTCCCTTGAGCAAGGCACCGTTCCCCCCCAACTGCTCCCCGGGCGCCGCAGCATGGCTGCCCACTGCTCCGGGTGTGTGTTCACGGTATGTGTGTGTTCACTAACTGTGTGTGTGCACTTGGATGGGTTAAATGCAGAGCACAAATTCCAAGTATGGGACACCATACTTGGCCACACTACACTTCACTTCACTTATAATTACATAATTGTAAATTTAAGTTAAATGATTGAACTCTGCGTCTTAAGTTTAGATTTTCTGCTAAAAAAATAGTACTATTTTATTTCACACATCAAAACAGTAAGTCACATCCATAATTTTTTTTACTTTATATACTTTACAGTCTGTAATTCTGTTAAGACACTCTATTTGAGGATCACAATGTAGTTTTTAGTTTTAGAAATTTATTGTCATTGTATCATTTGCATGTACAACTAGGCATGGGCCGGTATAATAACCTTGGATAAAAATATCACGATATTGTGATTACTGCTCTAAAATATGTTCTTTTTAAGTGTTTGGGTAAAAAAAAAAACATCAACTTTCTTTTCCCCATTGAAAACAATATATTTTATTTTAAGGAAACATTTAAAATATTTTGGAACCGTAAATATGCCAGGCTAAATAATTAAAATAAATCATTGACTTCTTCTTTAGTTTCGAAAACACAGATAAAAAACACATTTTTAAAAAACCCTTACATATACCTTAGGAATGGTATAACAGAAAATTTTAGCAGTTTTAAAACCTTGACTTTTCCAAACCGTGGTAAACCTTGTAACCGGTTATCCTCCCATGCCTATGTACAACGAAATTTAAAAGTGCCAACCAGTCAAAGTGCAGCAGTCATATATAGATTCAAACCATTTTTAAAAAGTACTATTTAGTATATAAAAAAATATCTAAAATATAAAAGTCTATTCATCTCATGAAGGCATTGTTTTAGCACATTAATTAACTGTAATTGTAATACTTTAAACCGTACTACTAGCTTCAAAACCAAGGTTTAATTCTTTAAAATGTACTACGTTTACTATGGTTATTTATTCTTTTATATATTTAATGACCAAGGCAAAATATGTTTTTTCATCTTATATAAACACATCAGTTGCGCTTGAAGATTTTAACTCATTTTTTGTCATTTTATTAAACATTTATCTTTTTTAAATATTAGACAACTTTTATTTTAAGATGCTCTCTATGTATATAAAGTAACTAATTTCATTTGATGCAGACACCAAAATGGGATCTCACTTTTGACCTTAACTTTTATCTGAAATGTAGATATTTCTTACCTCAAATCAAATTCATTTCCGACTGTTGTGGAAAACTGCTTTGCAATATTTTAGTAAGCATTTCATCTCACTATTCGTTACCTGTTCACTGATAGGTTGAAAAGATTATTTCAGATAAGGTTGGGAATGCAGTCGAGCAGTCTGACTACAAGATGAAGAATCTGATGGAGAGGATCAGTGAGGTGAATGGTGAACCCAGATATGATGCCAGAATCAAGAATCTAGAAGTAAGTGACCATATTTCCTTCTTTTTAGTCCTCTCTTGTTCTATCCACAATCAAAGAAAATATTGTGTATAAAACTTTCCATGTTATTATAACACCCTGCAGGGCCAGTATGCCATTGCTACCCTCATATATTTTCTCTTTGCTTTTAGGCCCATGTAAGGAAGATAGAACGAAGAGGAGATGCTGTATTTGCATATATCAGAAAATGCAGGTCCCTGGGGATTTCTCATAGTCAGGTATGAACTGAGATTTGTTTGTTAAAAGACTGAATTGCATTTTTTGCGTATAACTCATTGTTTTTATCTTCTTAACAGTTTCTACCTTCTTTAAGCCCTCTTTCTGGACAGCCACAGCGATGCATTTCTCCAGCTGAATCACTAATCAATACGTCCAGGTATTCTGCAATATTTTAGACATGTTACAGACTTGATTCATAAAACATCAGTGGATAAAATATAACCTATGAAGGATTTTCTGTGTTAGTTTAGATGCGTGTACTGCGTACGCTTCAGTGCTGCAGTCTGATGCCTTTCCATTTCTGTTTGGAAAATGGTGCAGAGGCAGTGTGCCTGCTGTTTGAATGACAATAGCTAAAATATTCCATTTACTGTTTAATCAGAACATATTCTAATAGAGTGATCAAAGTGAAATCATCTCAGTGCTCCCCTGTGGATCTTTTTCTTTTCAGTCGGTTGTTTTTAATTCAGTAATGATTCAAGGCTGCAGTCTTGGCATCTTTCCATTTCTTTTCTTTCCCCGAGGTGCTGCATGCCGAGTGGCGTTCCTTCACTTTCATGTGTGGCTGTTGCAGTCTTATAAACTAGTGTGTTTCACTGGAAAGGCGTTCATTGCAGCTTAATGTTTGTGTTCCAAGGCCGACAAAGCAGACTCATTCAACCCATTGATTACAGCTATTTGTTTTCCTAGCCATCTGCTTAATTGGTGAATAACTGCAGTCACGATTCACTGTAAGAACTGATGTGTGATGGACAGAAACTGGGAATGTTTGGCTGCCTTGCAGTGATTTAAATGTAACAAAAATAATGATTTTACATAATATAAGAAAAGGCTATAGCACAAATCATGAGCATGGTAAACGGTGAAAGAACTGAAAAAAAGGCTGTGTGTGTGTGTGTGTGTGTGTGTGTGTGTGTGTGTGTGTGTGTGTCATTTTGCTAGAGATGTAGCAATAAATTTTAGTTTTTTTTCTAGGACAATTATGAATGTATTGTTTATGTTGCGTTTATTTTGTGGGTGAATTTGTTGGCCTATTATAGTTTATAGCAATAAAAAATATATGTATATTGAATTGATATTGTAATATCGCTGTCTCATTACTTTATTAGTACTTAATGTACAATTAATAGTGGTCAATACAGGAAAGCTATGGACATTCCGAAAAGTGTGTAATGTAACAAAGTATGGATAGTGAATTTAGGCATCACAACATTTAAATATACAGTGCCAAATGCATATTATATTATGTTTAGTGGTTTATTAAGAGATTTTAAAGATTAATTTTCAAGTGAGTGTTGGGTAACCAATGTGTTCTCATTTATTTTTTTTTAACCAGAGGTTCAGTCAATGGAGGATCTATTAGTGACAACGCTTCGGTGTCATCAGCAGGTCATGTTTTTATTACTATCATACTATTCAAGCCTCTAAAACATTTTTAATTTACCTTAATATAACTAAAGTGGTTGTTTTTGCATTAATAGACAATGATGGTGATGTGACGCTGAGAAGACCAAAGGAAGGTTTCTGGCAGAGTTTGGTAACTGTTTTTGTCATTGTTTTTAATCTCTTTATTAATCACTTACCTTTTGTTTATTAGTGAAGGATTTGATAAGAATTGCAATATCTACCTCATTTTATTTGGGGGGACATGATCGGTCTGTGCTGGAGAAAATAGCCTACTGATGATTATATATGAACCTAAAAATTGTTCTCGTTGTCATTTCAGCGATCTAAGAAAAAGGTTGTTGACCTTACAGAAGAAGACAAAGGTATTTGATCTTACATTGTAGTCAAATTTTATTTTAAATGCTGGACTGTTGAATTGACTGTATGTTGGGTTTTTATTGTGCGTCAGGTTCAGCTGCCAGATTGAATGAAGACAGACTGGTTGCCCAGACATCGGACCAGGTATGCCATCAAACTCATTTTAAAGCCATTTCCAAATACCTTATCTCTCCTTTTTTTAAACCATTTGTTAGTTTGTTTCTCTTAATTAATACTTTTTTCTAACAATTGCAAATTAGCATCTCAGAATTCATAGTTTACTTTTCTTTACTTTTTTGCTTGTGGGGGAAAAACATTCAACTTTGCATCTCATAATTCATATTTTTTCCAATTGTGTTTATATTTGACAGCTGAACGTTTATATTTCACAATTGCAAGTTTGCGTCTCAGAATTTTTACCACTTTTTTATAACTGCAAGTTGATTTCTTACAATTGTAAGTTGATATTTCCTTGTATTGGTGTTTCTTGGAATTCTGAGTGTACTTTTCACAATGGTGACCTTTTTTGTTTTAGTTTTGTTTTTGATTGTCAGTGATTTTACAATAATGGAAGATTTCTATCTCTGTTCAAACTTTTCTCAGAATTTTAAGCTTATATTGTGATTTGATATAACAATTCTGAGGGGGAAAAATCTTGATATGTTGCACAAATTATAACAATTCATTTTTCAAAATCTGTGCCCTGCAGAATTTGAAACCCTCTAAAAAGTCAAAACCCTCAAGCACCCCACCAGCCATTAAAGCCATTAAAGGTATGATGACATTAAATGAATAATAGTTTCATTCTAGAAATATAATTAATGCAAGTCATAAACATCTTTCTTATAATCCCTTTCTTAAACAGAAGAAAATCCAAGCATTACAGAGGAGGACCGTGTCACTTCTTCGGTACAGTTTGAAGAAGTATGCAAATATTTTCCACTACACCAATGAGTTTTACATCAAAACATGCATTTACATGTACCTTTCTTTCATAGGAGGACTGGCACTCCAAACTACATCCATTTCCAGACACTCCATTTCCCAAAGAGCTTCCGGTTGCAGCGGCTTCTCATAACTTGCCCCAGAAACCAGTAGTAAAGCTAGCTCGAATTGGAAGTGTGCAGGAATTGACGATCGCGTGGAACGTTGAGAGGAAAGATCCCCACATGGCCGAGATGGATTGTTACCACATTTACGTTTCCCATGAACACAAAAACGGCACGTTCTCTCCATGGAAGTGCCTTGGAGTGATCAAAGCCATGCCTCTTCCTATGGCCTGCAAGGTATCTGACTGCAAAGGAGATAAACGACTGTGTTTCATCGTTGTGGGGAAGGATATATTTGGTCGTTTTGGGCCATACAGTGACATCCGTACCATTGCACGGGGACAGATATGATTTTGGCGACACTTCTCCAGTGTGTAGAATGCATTGTTCAAGTTTGGATTGTTCAACGAGGATTAATGTGAATCTTTATACTGAAATATGGAGTAAATATATATATTTTTTTTTAAATGTTTGAATTTCCCAAAAGATGTTGAGTTTGGTAAAAAAAAAATAAAGTTAAAGCTGCTAGTTTGCCCTTTCAGTTTTCGTATTTTTTGTTGTTTTTTATACTCTGCATACGGGTTATGTTCATTAAGGGTAATTTCTCTTGTATTTGAATGTCACACAGAAGTGTTAAGAAAGAAGCCATTGTCTTGTGTTTTTATTTGTTATAAAGCTACAAACTGATTTCGTTTGCATCTGCCTTTCGTAAAATTAGGTCTCAAGTGGTATGAGTCAACAAAGCAATCACTAGCCATAATAGGAGTGGAACCTTATTGTCTAATGTAAGTGTCAGAAAAGCAATTCAGAGACAACATTTGTTTCCTGTAATGACTGCATTTGAGGATTCTACTTCACGCTGATGCTGAAATGCCATTCAGCTCAAATGAAATGCTGAGGAACTGCACATTTTATTTGTCTTCTTCATCTGGCACACCTGATTCATCTCACCAGCTCATTAGTAGACCTGAATTCTGTGTGGAAGACTTGAGTTGAGTGTGTGTGTGGGTAATGCCGAGGTCACACTAGAGTTTGAGCATGCTAAAGTCTAGTACGGCGCTGCGAAAAGGGGCAGGATTAAAAAACATGATTAGACATTTAAAAAGGCGAGCAATTGGTTCATATTTTAAACTTCTGTACAGAGAGGTCATGTTTTGGTCTTCTACTGGTCTCACGCAATCACGTGATGCGATTTCGCAGGTCAGAGTTCACCAAGCTTGAACTTTGCCATAGATATATACACTAGATATCGCATACGGACCCTCAGCATGCGTCAATAGCGCCGCCACATTTGTACAGTGCTCCCAGGACAAATGTCATTCAACCGCACTAGTCAAGACAGTGTGCCAATGTGAAGGTGCTGGACTTTAGCGCTGCTTACGGGTGTAGTAACGAGCAAACAAAGAAAGGCAAAACATTTCAAAGGTGAGATTTCGTTTTTTACATGTTACAAACTTTTGTGCTCAACAAGTAACGTTATTGATGATAATACTGTCTCTTACTGCACTGATCATAAGGCAAAGTAGCATCAACTTGCACTGAATTCTAGGCTTATGCTAGTTTTATTGAGTAAAATAAGCAAACAATGAAAAAGAAATATGACAACGAGACGCTGCGGTGCTAGAAACTTGTATTATTGTCGGCTAAGTGAACGAGTCGTTCATAACGGAGATTCATTCACAAACGAATCGCTCCCTCCGTTAGAATGAGAAGTGAAAGCGGGAGAGGGGGTGTGTTTCAGGACACGGATTAGATCAAATTTAACAGGGAGGGAGGATAATACATTTCCATGCACACAAACACACACTCTTTATCGGCAATGCCCGTGCGGTCACTGATCCATCGATGTAGAAAAGTGATGTAAAATTATAATTTTCGTAATGAAATTTTTTTTACGTACTGACCATGGGGGAAAATTCCCGATCATAGATATATGTATATATGTGTATATCTCTGGCTCTGGATGGCCACAGTCCTCCACTGCACCTTGGCCCTGCATTCATTTCAAAGGAGCGCTACCCTGTACTTAAATGGCTCTATTGACGCATTCCTTCCAATAGACAACAATAGGCCAGGCGACATCTAGTATATCTATGCGTGAGACCAATCAACGATCAAAACATGATGTCTCTGGACAGAAATTTAAAATATGGACCAATCGCTCGCTTTTTTAAATGTCTAATTATCTTGTTTAATCCCGCCCCTTTTCGCAGCGCCGTACTACAGTATTTCGCAAGCTCAAACTCTAGTGTGACCGCAGCTTTAACTGTGGACAGCCAATCACAAGACACTTGAGAGTTCAGTTTGATAAATTTTTCTACTGAAGATTAAGCAATATTGTCTAGGAAATATAATACATTTAAAAGCATTTTCTAGGCAGAAATAGACACAGAGGCAAAGAAAAAAAAGTTCAAGAAGGCAACTTAAAGAATAATGTAGGTTCACAAACAGCTCAAAAGACATTTTAAGGTAAATGTATATGTGAATTTTTAAATACCATTTAAAAGCTATTTATGTAGATTGACAGTTCACAATTACTTGCATATTAGTATAAGTATACATTATTATAATTCATATAATTTAAATGATTAGCAACGAATGGATAATTTTGACTCAAAAATTGCTTTGGTGTAAAAGGCTTTTGGAGCAAAAGAAAAAATAAATGCGGGGACAGGAAGTGGCTTTGTTGCATCAGATATGTCATGGCAACCAGATTAAAACCAACTCAGCTTCTTGAGTCCAAAAACTTAGAGTTTGCATAAACTAAACACGAATTTGCCTAGGTAAAAATCCAAAGCCTCTTTGTGAAACAGGCCTCTGTCAAACCCAAAAGGTAAGTGAATGTGAACAGTTGAGAAAGAAAACAGTGTTGTTGATTATTATTATTTTTTTTTTTACAGTGCTTAAATGGGGGGAATCTGTTCAAAATAATCAAAAAATCAGCTGTTTATCAACAGTAGGCTATATTGGGTCTGCATGGGCTTATAAGCAATTAATCAAAGGAAAATCAGTTATGCACAATTAGTTATTTTGTTGTATTTTTGTTATTCAAACTAACTAGAATAAGACGTAGAATTCCTTTCAATATTTTATTTATTTGATTACATTTCTGATGCAGGGCTAAAAAAAAAAAAGATTTTCATTAAATTGTTATTGCTTGAAAGTCTCAAAGTATTAAAATATCAGACATTTTATCAGACTTGTCATCAGTGTTGAAGGAATAGTTCCCCAAAAAATGAAATGTCTGCCAACATTTACTCTCCCTTCACTTGTTAAAAACCAAAATGAGCTTATTTCTTCTGTTGAACACAAAAGAAAATACTTTGAAAAATCCTGATTGATATCCATTGACTTCCATAGTATTTTTTTGTTTTGTTTTCCTATGCATACTGATGGGTCTCAACCAGCAATCTTCAAAATATTTTATTTTGTGTTTAACAGAGGACAGAAGCTCATAAAGGTTTAAAAGCACGTTAAGGGAGAAAAAATTATTCATTAATTTTTATTTTGGGGTGAACTATCCCTTTAAATAAACCCATTCTTTTTCCACAGATCAAAAATATGCATAGAAGTGCATACTGTATATATATATATATATATATATATATATATATATGCTAATGTTGACCAAATTACTTCTGAACTAAGAAATGTAGCTGCATACTCTCTTGAGTAGACCCTTATTTTGAAGAATTACTTTACAAATACAAAATTCCTGGTTTATATAGTATGAATGCGTGTAGTGTGTATCATCAGTCTCATCACTTCACTGCCATTCATAAAATTAGTCCCGTGGCCTCGTGAGATAGTAAAGTGTCCATCGAATGGACACTTCAGAACCTTACCAGAAGTAGGCCATCTGGGTACTTTTGGCCCAATCTTTTATGAGCACTATAAATTCAGACATACTACTTTGGTCACATACTGGATTTAACCTACTATATAGTGGTTAAGCATGAGATTTCAGATGCAGCTTATGTGAAAGAAAATTAAATTAATAGCGTTATATTTTGAAATGGGGCACAACAGTCTCTTCAGCTAAACATTGTTATTAAAACAACCTATATACACTAATTTGAAACACTAAATCACTTTATATGCTCTTATTAAATTATTAATCACTTTGTTTTGCATACATTAAGACTTAAAAAAAATCAAATGAGTAAAAACAAAAAAAATGAATGAAAATGTCACAGGAATGACATTTGCACCCTTGCATTTTTCTAGGCACTTGCTTTATAAAAACGCAAAACAACGCGGTGTCAAACAATTAATTCTATTACATAAAATGTCACATTTCACAATAACACCTTTTATTTTGTGCCTACCTTAGGATTTGAATCTTATTTGTTTCCATATAAATGAACCAGCAGTATTATGGAGGGGATTGCTGTATACATCAGTGTGTTCATCATCCAAACAGAAAAAGACTCAAGACAGTTTATTTTAATGTAAAATACATTTATTTGATTAAAAAAGAACAATATTGAGCCCTTGATGGGATCAGTCTCCAGAAACAGAGCAGACCTGAACAAGTCAGCAGACATTTAAAAACAAAGCTGCCATTGTGGTTTCATTTCTGATTACAAAAGCCTTCACTAAAATTAATTAAAACCTTCATAAAAGTGAGCATTAAACAACCATGTTCAGGCCTGTTGATATAATACTTCATTACAAAAAGAATATTAACAGCAACAATGCAGTTAGTCTTAATAAATACAGCTTAACTTCACTTTCGCCTAAATGATTTTAGCTAATTACTTTTAATTCCATAGCAGATTTGAGGATGAAAATATAAAAGGGTTAGTTCGCCCAAAAATAAAATGTCATCATTTACTCTCCCGTCACTTGTTAAAAACATATTTGAGTTTCTGTTGAACACAAAATTAGTTATTCTGACGAATGCTGGTTGATGGTACCTATAGACTTCCGTAGTAATTTTTTTCCTACTATGGAAGCCAAAGGTACCATCAACCAGCATTTTTCAAAGTATCTTCTTTTGTTCAACAGAAAAAAGAAACTCATAAAGGTCTAAAACCACATGAGGGAGAATATATTGCGAGGTAAATTTAATTTTTGGGTGATCTATCCCTTTAAGACACGAAAACTGAAACCACTAGTGTGCTTCACCAACACCTTCATCTTTCGGTTATTATTTGTATGAATATGAAAGAAATCCCAAGTGCCCTAATCAAACACAATGCCTAAAAAAAAACTACAGATCTGTACTTATGTTAATAGTGATTTCATATTGAATGCTGCAAACAAATAAAAACATGCAATATAATTAATTAGTCAACACTAAAAGACTATTTTACACAAAAACAAAAACTATACACGAGAACACATCGTGCCACTAATATCGACAATTTGTTCAGCTTCAAGTATGATATAGTGCTCTGCAAACTGGCAGCACGATATTTCATATTTTGTTGGTTTAATGACGTTTTCCCAGGCACAGATAATAACCCGGAAAGATCACAATAACATGTTATTTAATACAAACTGCCAACTTCACACCATTCACGTCGAGCCCATAGTGGTTCCATGTTATAAATATGTCCTATTATATCTGCCACTCCTGTCTTATTCTTTACCTCTCTAAATCATAGCACTTTTTTTAATGGGCATGTAGAACTAATTCATACACAAGATTATAAAAAAAAAAACATGTGACACTATTAATAAAATCTAATTATGTTTCCAGTATGTAGTGATTAATATTACAAGTTGCTCTAACTTTGGCAAGTACACTACCAGTCAAAAGATTTTTGTTTTTAAAGTTATTAAAAGAAGTCTCTTCTTGGTCATCTGCATTTATTGATTCAAAAATACTGCAAAATCTGCAAACAATAAAAAAAATTAACATGTAGTTTTAAATGTAATTGAATAATGCACTGTAAAAATTATTGCTTATTATTATTTTTTAGTTGAATCAAATGAACTTTTCTAGTCATCTTAACTTACATCAATCAAACTGACAAAAAATAAGTTAAACTTTGTGTAACTTAATAGATTTAGTTGAAACCTGATTTACTTATTCAAATAAGTTAAAGCAACACAAAAATACTTTTTTTCATAAATTTTTTTACAATGTGTGATTTTAAAGCTTAATTTACTCCAGTCTTCAATGTCACGCGATCCTTTAAGAATTTTCTTTAGAGATTTTCTGTTCTATTATTTCCAACTATTATTTGATACATAATCAATAATAACGATTCTTATAATTATCAATATATTTTTTTCTGCACTTCATAGTTTTGTGGAAACTGTAATAGATTTAACTTCTTAGCATTCTTACACAATTTAATGTAAAAAAAATTTTAACATTATAAATTTATTTCAGGGCGACACGGTGGCTCAGTGGTTAGCACTGTCGCCTCACAGCAAGAAGGTCGCTGGTTCGAACCCCGGCTGGGTCAGTTGGCATTTCTGTGTGGAGTTTGCATGTTCTCCCTGTGTCTGAATGGGTTTCCTCTGGGTGCTCCAGTTTGAATAAAATCCCAGATGAATAAAAGGAATAAGTGAATGAATGAATGAAATTTATTTCACTATTGTAAAACTGAATGTGTCCTTGATGAGTAAATCCATTAGTAATGGTACTTATAAATGGTACTGAATGTAAAGTGCTGACAGCTACAGTTTCCACAAAAAATATAAGGCAGTCCAATACTGATAATAATAATCCGATTTTTTTCTTAATTATCATATTATAAGGATCACTGATGACTGAAGTTATGATGCTGAAAATTCTGCTTTTCATGGAAATAATTTAAAACTACATTCAAAAACAAAACTTTCATTTAAAATAGTATTAATATTTAACATTTATTTATAAGTTTTAACTGTATTGTTGATTAAATAAATGCAGCCTTGGTGAGCACAATTTTTCCAAAGATGTTAAAAAAAAAACTGATCCCAAACTTTAGAGCGGTGGTGAATTTTCATCTACTTTTAAAAACAAGTTTCATTAGAATTCGAGTCTCTGGGCTAAGGCTGCAGCTGGTGAGGTGGTGTGTTGTGCTTTATTTGCGTTTTCTCAGCACTAGATACATCAGGCCACTCAGTAGCGTCATTGGAAACGCGACCCAGGCCACGACGAAGGAGTAGCCGTACTCTGCATTCTGATACTCGCTGCCTTTTAAGGTTAAGTGCTGTGCTGTGTAGATGGAAGCACCGGTCATCACACAGAAAGCTGTGGGTTAAAATAAGGAAAAAGAAGATTTACAGTTTTTTTTTGTCTGATTCACAGGCTATTATATGGATACAGACTTAACATTCAACAAATGTTTCTCTGGGTTTACAATTTATAGTCATGTGTTTGAGTAAAACACAATTTTAGGTTTTTTTTGTGAACAGATGATATTTATCACATTTGTATCATATTCATCACATAAAGCAAAAAAAAAGTGTCATACTTAACTTCAGAAGAGTTAGGAAATCAATATTTGATGGAATATCCGATTTTCAACCACAAGAAAAACATTATTTGGTACTCTGAGCAATTGTAGTTTTTTTGGGAAAAATGCTTTAAATGGCAATGTGGTTGGAAGATATGTTACAAATAAATAATATATTATAATATAATAATTGTGTATATATATATATATATATATATGAAGAGTTCAGATGCAAAAAACTCTAAATTCCGTCTGAAATTTTCAGAAAATTATGAAATTTATGGCAATGAATAAGTCCTTTTCAAGTTCTGTAAAGTTAAATAACTCAACATAAACTAAGGAGGTTGAGAAAAATGTTCATTTTCAATGTAAATTTTAGACAGCACTTAGAACTCTTCACATTTATATAAATATTTATTACAACATTCTATACATTTCATTTAACTATTTTTTATAAAAGTCCATCAAAGTTGCTCCAATTTACAGACCAAAAAATGACCAAAAATAGTAAACCACACTAATTCAATTAAAACTACACAAGTGTATGTGATACTAAAATAGCACTGGTCTTCTTGACTTGACATTTGACTTAATGACTGCTGTGCGTGCATGCATGTGTGTGTGAGTGTGGACTCACCAGACAGAAGCTGAATTATGGCCGTGAAGACAAATCTTTCTCCCTGCTTTATATGGAAGAGCTGAAGAATGAAGACAAAGAAACCAACACAGCACAAGATGGTGGCCAGTATCATAGTGGCCTGCACTGCCTGAAGATATGCTGATAAAGACAAAGACAACAAAACACAATGTTTGTTCATGAAAATGACATGCAGAAATGGGCAGAATTTATCTCTATAGTACAATCGTAAAGTCTCACTTCCATGAAATACAGTTTTCTAACTGTAACATAAGATTGGCTCTTAACCAAGCTTTGTTTTTTTAGTCCGAGTGACATTCAATACTCAAATTACAATAAATGGCAGTAAGTGTCTGCTTCTGGCCATCAATATGCGCACGTTGTGATGTATGGAATACAGTTAACAAGTCCGAGTCTCTACTCATTTGAATTGAAAAAAAAAAAATCGATTTATTAGCTGTTCATGACCACTGTTGAGTCACAATTTCTACATCGATTTAAAAACAGGATGATTTACAGTCTTATAGTCTGAGATTAAGCATGGATATAAATATTACGATCATGATTTTTAATAGTGTTAAAGCACACTGTTTTAGCATCTCGATTGTACAAAGTAATCATTTGGACCTGGAAACTGTGACACATGATGTCAGAATTAACAAGTAGATAAGCAACTTTAAACAATGTCATATAAAGAAACATTTATATGTCATTTAGCCCTGTCCAGAGTAAATTGTGTGCATTTTATCAAGACTTTATGAAAATCGAGGCCTACCTGCATCATAAGTTGCACTTCTGGGAATATCATAGCAGGCTGTGCTGTTGCAGTTATACCATAGATCTAAGGAGAAGTCACCCATAACCCTCCATGCCTTGAAAAAAAAAGAAAGAAGTAAAATACCAACACAATTCTATTTCAAAGACTCCTTTTCAAAATAAATGATCTTAACCCAGTTTATTGTTCATCGATCATACTATTAATATGCAATATTTTCCCCCCAAAATGCAAACACTGCCCATCATTCAAAGTTTCAGTGCACAGTTTCTTGTGGATTAGTGTACTTTTCTTGTGAATAAATGTTCTATACTTATTATATAAGCATATAATGTACACTGTGCTATACTTGTGTTGGAATATCTAGCCAATTCCATGCGTGTTCAATAAAAAAAGGTCAGGAGAGGGTTTTCTTCAATGTCAAAAATATTAGTAATTTATTAGATACAAATGAATAATTCGAGGACAGAGCTCTGGGTTATGCTACCCCAATGCAATACAAGAATTACATTCAGGAGGTTCGCAACTAACTTACATTTCCCTGACTCCAGCATATATACACAACTGATATTAAAGCCTGGTTTATACTTATGCGTCGAGTGATCGGCGTAACCCACGACGCATGCCTTGCGCGTTGCCGTGCATTTATACTTCTGTGCACCGTTTGTGTTGCTCTGCAATAACACTTCCGAAACGCTAGTTGGCAGTGAGGTTTTTATATTCCTCTGTTGTTGAGTTTCTTCGCTGGTGTTATGTTTTTTCTGAACGCTACCTTAATATAGCAGTAGCTCAAACTCGCTCATTGTGAGGCAGGAATCGGCAGACGTGCAACAACTTTAATCATAAGGTAAACACTAAACAAAACTTTCCATCTGGACCTCCTTCACGGGACTCGACAATTGTAAACACTCGCTCCAACGGGTTCCCGCGGCTCTCGGTCCCACCCACACTCATCAGCGCAACCAACCCGACCAATCACAGAGCTTGCGCTACGCGTCGTTGCGATGTGTAGTTATATTTTTTTGGGAGGTGCGCATCAGCGACGGCCACGGCTAGGGCTATGCGACCACTCGCAGGCTGGCCGGAGCATACGCCTGCGCTTGATGCAGAAGTATAAATCAGCCTTAACAGGTGGAGTTTTGGTGTAACGTCACTTATCAGTCATTCTGCAGTCCTTTGGCTGTTGTACCCAAACATAATTCCTCTTTCTGCAACCCTTTTCTGCATACCAGAACTGAACAGTTAAGTGCATCTTTAAGATATTTCACAACTTTTACAATCATCCACCTCCTTGTGACATGTCTAGACTTCTTGTTAGAGAGAAGACTGGAGCAAGGCCCCCCGCACTATATTTATTCTTATTCTGCTATTTCCCTCTTGTCAGCAGTTCCTTCTAAGAAGTATGCAACACAGTAAGAAAGAAGAAGTATGTTTGGTTAATATATGGTATAATACAAAAGAAAAAGTTTGATTAATCTGTTTGTAGTCTAAACATTTTTTAATAAAAATAAATTCATTTTCCCCCACACTTGTTATAACACTAGTTAACAGAGAGTAGGACTGCATTGTTTCTGGAATGTACGTTTCTGAACAGAAAACAAGATGGATTCCTCTAAAATACTGGTCAATAAAAGTAATCTTTAAAAGATTATTTAATTTAAATAATTTATTGTAGAAATTAAATAGTTTAAATTTTGAATTTGTATTATTATTTTTTATTTAAATAGTGTTTTTAAGACGCCTCATCAGTTGACCATGATGGGAAGTAGAACGTAAACACAGCATATATATCAGCATATTTTGCTGATTTCTGCTGATGAAAATGATCAATGTTCTCTTGTTTGGGCTGTACTAATAAATCTAACTGGAAAGAAAATAACATTATTAAAGTCTGTCAAAATACTGACTTGGTTTAGACAGCATAAATAAGAAGAACAACATATTCAGTAGTAGATAACAGTGATATCCAATGCTGGTGTTTACATCTGAGTATCCCCATCATGTCCGTGCCCTGACCAAATTGTGACATAAGTAAAAATGCTCAACTTAAATCTTTATTTGGTGTACTTTCAATGATCAAAAAGCACTGTATCATTGGTAGTCATACAGGGCAGTCTTAACTCAAATCTAAGTTTAGCATAAAGCGTTGAAGATTAGCAGACAGACAGTTGATTCACTGATTAAATCATAAGCAGTTTTCCAAAAAAGTCTTTAATCCAGAGTAGCAAAGCCCTTTGTCCATTCACACCCATTCAAAATAGTCTTCTTCCCTCCAGTATTTGCATTAGCACTTTTGGTTTTATGGTTCAGGTTGCGGGTTGTTTTCAAATGGTTTTTATTTAACTGGTTTGACCATGTGACTGCATAATTTGAACTGGATCCCACCAGAACCTGTTTCAGATATTTGTTTCTGAATAATCCTGCATGAACTGTGTGTATGGGTGAAACACAGCAAGTTTAAGCAGTATCACAACATGGTCTGAATATTCTGACTGCTAGAACGTTTGTTCAAAACGGTTAAATTCATTCTACCCATAAAAGTAAATGAGTAAACTGGATTTTAGTAGTAACTTAGAAGCGTACCTGTGTATGACCTCACAGAAACGTGTGAATGATGCAATTACTAACAATACCATTGAGCAGTAACAATGATTAAATCAGACTAATTAAAAAACAATCACAACTCACAAAAATTAACTTACATTATTGATGGTTGCTATGAAGAGTAATATTGCTGAGGTGATGTGGAAGAGGATGATGAAGGCCAAAATAACCAACATGGCTGATGGTGGAACAGAAAGTCAAAAGCAGAAGAATCTACAAGAAAAGAAAAAAAAGACACATGAATATTATAAGCATCCTGTAGCATGAATTCACAGACACTGTACACACAAGAGCTGACAGTGTTAGTCTGCGCTTCTCTGGGTTTGGTGGGAAAATCAACATGTGCACATTTGAACAGCCTCTTTTTACTCTAAATTTTGACCTTGGATGCACTTTTACACTACTATTTTTCCACCTTTGATTGTTTTGATAATACAAATAATGCTGAATATCAATGGCAAGAAATCAAAGGACACACATTCCTGGATCCTTTTTATATCTACATTAGCTTATGTGATTTAAGAATGACAGCATGTTTTAATTTAAGTAACTGCTAATTGCAACATGTACTAACACATTACTGAAATTGAACGTTGTATTGGTTAATATTTTTAATAGACATGAGTTTATAATGAGAGTGAAAAGGTATACAAATGATTTCAAAGATGAATAAATACTATGTTTATAATATATGTATTGCACTGTTTACACCAACAACAAATACATTTGTGAAATTAAACATGTAAAACAATTCAGTCAAACCATGACAACTTATGATTTGTGTTTTAAAGCGACACTGTAAATAAAACAATCTGCGTTAAATATTTAAGTTTAATCAAATTAACTTTGCAAGTCATTTCAACTTGCATCAATTAAACTGACTTAAAACATCAAGTTAAAATTTGTATGACCTAAAAAATAAAACATGTCATGAATTTTTTATCATATCATTTTCTATTTTTTACAGTGTACATTTATGATGTCATTGCTGTTTGATTTTATTACAAATATTTCAGATTCTTCCTCAAGCTTCTTTTTTTTGTTTTTTGCTGAAAAACACAGTCAGCTCTTACCTACGTCACACACGTGAGTGAACTGCTAATTTAGCTTCCTGTGATTCACTGCAGCACAGCCACATACAGACAGCCTATATATATATCCCAGCCCTGCACCACAGCCGCTCCGAGCCATTTATGAATGGCCTTTTCCCCCCTTCACCTTGTATAGCGGGTGCAAGTTTATACTGGATGTGAGAGAGCCATTTTTTTGCACTGAAGCGCTTTAATGCTCAGTACTTGAGGACACAATAAATAATGAAAAAGACACCCCAAAGGAAAAATATACGCTCAGCACTAACGTTGTGAAATAGATCACTTTTACAAAACCATATAGTGAACAGGGTTTCAGTTTGTCAGATAAGGTTAGATATGTTAACTATACACAAGCAGAACCTTAAACTCAGAAATACAGGGTATTATCTGAAGAGGTGACTGACTGGTTATCTGACTGAAGGATATAACAGATCTTAGTTTGTAGAGCTCAGAAAACACTATGTATGAATGAGGGGTCTTGTTATTACAAAAAGAGCACAGAAAGAGGATAAAGTGAAAAAAAACACTTATTCTTAAAAGCAGCAGCCAAGAATCAATAAGAACAAGTGCTCATTTAATAAGATTTCTAATTCACTATTTTTAAAACAAGGTTTCCAATATGTTTTTTTTTTGCAGTGGTGCTAAAACCAGTGTTTTTCCCCAAAAGCAGTCCTCCAAAGAACCACAAAGTGAATGTGAAGCGTTCTTATAGATAGAAATCTATAGAACCTATTTTCTCTATAAAGAACTTTTCATAGAATGTAAGAATGTTATAAACCTGCAGCTTACACATCTTAACTCGCTAAGAAAATTCTCTTTAATCAAGATTTAAGCTTTTTTTGCTCACGGTGTATCTATAATCATTCTAACCTGACCTGAGGTGGCGCCATTGAGCTAAGATACAAAACCCTTGCGGCATTATAAACAAGCATCAGAGTGATTATATAAGTTGTATGCATCTCTTTAAAAAAAATAAAAGACCACTTCGATGTTATTATTGGTTCTCTAAATAAAATGTTCAGTTTTTATAATTAAATTGAAAAAACTGCTGATAATCTCATAATAATTTCAAAATTTCAAATAACATTTAGATCACTTAATTGCAGGGGCGTAGCAACCGGGGGGACGCAGGGGGATACGTCCCCCTCACTTTTAGAGCCAGACCATTTAGAAACATTCATTCATTCCTTTTCTTTTTGGCTTAGACCCTTTATTAATGGGATTAATGGGGTCGCCAACTTATCCAGCATATGTTTTTACGCAGCGGATGCCCTTCCAGCTGCAACCCATCACTGGGAAACATTCATACACACTCATTCACACTACGGACAATTTTAGCTTACCTGTACCTATACTAATTCACCGCATGTCTTTGGACTTGTGGGGGAAACCGGAACACCCGGAGGAAACCCACGCGAACACAGGGAGAACATGTAAACTCCACACAGAAATGCCCAGCCGAGGCTCGAACCAGCGACCTTCTTGTTGTGAGGCGAACGTGCTACCCACTGCGCCACCGCGTCGCCCTCATTTAGAAACAGGTGATTAATAATTATATAAACGTAAACTCTTGGGTCTCATTCAGCTGTCTCCCCCCCATAAATTACATATATTTTTATTTATACATTTTCCACCCATATTGAAGGTCTGAAATCTTGGAATATCTAGTCTATAAAATAAATAAATAAATTCAGAAAATAAAACCCAAACTAATATTTTGCCTAAAACTTATAATGGCAAATAAGGCAGACATTAATTTATATTAAGATAAACATATGTATAATTCACCCCAAAAATGATCATTATCATTATCTAATCAGAAACCCATACATTTTTATTTTTTAATTGGAACACAAAATAACCAAGTAATAAATGGCAAAATGTCAAAGCCTCGTTAAAATTAAACATTGAAGACAAATATTAAACAAGACTTTCAATGAAACAAACATCAAATTTCAGTCTGCTCTTTGCATAACCCCATTTGCAAAAATCGCCATACATTCTGCTAAACAATTTGTTGTTGTTGTTGTAGATAATAAAAGAAGCATTAAATGGCAGTTTTCATTATTGAGTGGACTGTCCCTTTAAGAAAGGTGTGGCATTTGAGCAGTGCATAGTTTAGGCGGGAAAATGGTGAAAGAATGAAGGGTTTTTTTAAGCTCAGCTTTAGGGAAGCCAAAGAAAGAAAAACTCAATTACATCTCACGACCAGAAATATTCAGCCAACATGATCATGAAAAAAGAGCCTTGGGTTTGCCAACCGGATGTCAACCTCAGCACAATGTTGGCAGGTACAGGATGACGCTCGTCTAGTAGAAGTTTTACAATCACAAGCCTGAAAAATCCTTTCACGGTTACTCTTAAGGTCAGGGAAGGCACTGTGAAGCAAATAAAGGGTGGGTTTTAATAAAGACGGAGAATGTTGGTCATGTTGTAGAAGTTCTCTGAAGACTTTCATCCCCTCCGGTTGTACACTAATGTTAGCTGTCTGTCTCTGTGAAGAGTGTAAAGTGGGAGGCTGGTCTCATTAAAGCGGAGTGTATCGTGGTCTAGGTCCACACATGTTGTTCATTTTCTCTGCAGCTGCCTTCCTGTGCTCTGCTGAGGGGAGGAACCAGAGGAGGAGAACCGTGAGACCAAAAACACAAAACACCATGCCCACAAATCTGCGATTTGAACCAGGAAATGTGCTGAGCAGATGATTCAGATTCCATGAATACATTCAAGGGATACTTAGTCAGCCGAGATGTATGTGAAAAGTTTTTTTTTTCAGTAGAAAAACACTAAAGAAGTATTTTAGCTGAAACTGTGTCCAGTGACACAACAGTTTTTCTTCATAGTTAGAGTATGTAATAACTTAATCAAATTTTAAATTTAATATTTTTAAATGATTTGAGGGTGAGTAAATGACACAATAATTTTATTTGACGAATTATTCCTTTTTTGGTAGGTTCAGTAATTAAAATGATTTAACCTAAGATTTTAGGTTAACCTCCCTATATGTTTGTTTCAGGGATAGTTCACCCAAAAATTTTAATTCTGTCGTAATGACTTGTTTCAAACCATTTTGAGTTTGTTTTCTGTGGAGCACAAAAGAAGATACATTAAAGAATATTGGAACCCACAATTGATATAGTATATAGTATTTGATATATTATTTGTTTTTCCTTCTATGGATGTCAATGGTTACTAGTTTCCAACATTTTTCGAAATATCTCCATTTTCATTTTTGGGTGAGCAATCCCTTTACATAAATCCATGTCATAACTCTCAGTTCATCCAACAGAAAACTTTTAATACATAATTAATGCAATCATTTACACAACAGCCTGAACCTGACCTGTCACAGGTCATAATATGTGTTATTTATGGTTTTCTTAAACTGTGTAAAACGAAATTGTTTTACCTTGCGCGTCTGCAGTCATCTACATCCATTTTATAGTTTTATAGTTATAAGTGTAATAGAAGGGAGGCACGGTGGCTCAGTGGTTAGCACTGTCGCCCCACAATAAGAAGGTCCCTGGTTCGAGTCCCGGTTGGGCCAGTTGGCATTTCTGTGTGGAGTTTGCATGTTCTCCCTGTGTTCGTATGGGTTTCCTCCGGGTGCTCCGGTTTCCCCCACAGTCTAAAGACATGTGGTGTAAGTGAATTGGATGAACTAAATTGCCGGTAGTGTATGTGTGAATGAGTGTATGGGTGTTTCCCAGTACTGTGTTGTGGCTGGAAGGGCATCTGTTGTGTAAAACATATGCTGGAATAGTTAGCAGTTCATTCCGCTGTGGATAAAAATCAGCCGAAGGAAAATGAATGAATGAAGTGTAATAGAAAACAAGTCCCTGGCCTACCTTTCTTTTTTCATTATTTCATTTATTTTAATTCTGGGATGTACATCATAATATGGAAGAAATATCTCATGCTACTAGCATTTCATTGTGACTTTGTATCCATAATGCCGCAAATGTGGCATTTAACACAGACAAGCAGTGTTTTGCTGTTTATGTCACTAGTGAATCGTGGGAATTGAGGATGAAAATTCCGGTAGACATGAGGAAAAATGAAAGCCTTTGACTAGACAGAGGCCCACAACACGGATAATACATGAGGAAGAACATACTGAAAATTGCATGTTGGCTACACATAGGGATAATGTCTGTGCTCTGTCCCTTCAGGGCTTTTAGAACAAAAGATCTACTGTAGAAGTTCACTGAAGCCAAGGGCAAACGTGCAATCAGCTTCACGGGTGATTTACTTCAGCCTTTACAGCAACTCTGTACCTGTAATCATCAAAGGCAGAAATGCTCAACCACACAACTATTAAAGGAATATTCAGGGTTCAATATTCAGTGGGCAAGCATAGTGTTTATAACTAAAATAAAAAAATAACAAACTTTCTTAAAATAAAGAAATAGTTAAATAATTCACTTAATATAAGTAAACGAGGCTGATTCATATCGTTTCAATAATATAGCCAAATAGTGTACATGATTTTATCATGAAGAAAATGTTTACATACACATTTACATATGTAGTTATTTACAGTTTTTATATTAAATTTTATTCCAAACATCCTCGTCCTTACAACATAAAGTGTACAACTAAAATAAGTGTAAAATGTATGATTTAAGCATCTTTACAGTTTAAATTTATGTACTTTTGCAAGTGCTTCTCTAAAAACAATTACATTTCTGTTATTAAATCCTTCAAAAATGGACCAAGGTAAGTATTGTAACTAAACCATAACTACTAATCTTAAAAACATTTTTGTTGAGTAAAAAAAGATCAAATAAAAATAGTATATGAGAAACCTGCAGTAAAACAAATAAGAGAAGTATTAAATATAATTAAGTTGAAATGAACTATGGAAAAATACAAATAGTACAACTTTCATTCATTCATTCATTTTCTTTTAGGCTTAGTCCCTTTATTAATCTGGGGTCGCCACAGCGGAATGAACCACCAACTTATCCAGCATATGTTTTATGCAGCGGATGCCCTTCCAGCTGCAACCCATCACTGAGAAACATCCATACACACTCATTCACTATGGACAATTTAGCCTACCCAATTCACCTATACCACATGTTTTTGGACTTGTGGGGGAAACCGGAGCACCCGGAGGAAACCCACGCGAACACGGGGAGAACATACAAACTCCACACCGAAACGCCAACTGACCCAGCTGAGGCTCGAACCAGCGACCTTCTTGCTGTGAGGCGAACGTGCTATCCAGTGTGCCACCGTGCAGCCCAAATAGTACAACTTAAATAGTATAAATAATTAAATGAAAAATGTGTAAAAACAAACAAACAAAACAACAATTCAAAATAGAAATGCTATTTTGCAGAAAACAACGATTAATCCAAATAAAAATATATAATGTTTTCATATGATGTTTATTCCTTTTTAGGCAGATGTAGACATACAGACAGAACGACCGACCGATAGATAGATAGAACAAACACTGGACTGCCCTTGTATTGACCCTGGTATATTCCTTTAAATAATGTTTCTGGATCATGGATAAACATCAATAACAACCGAGGACAGAACTGCAACAACTGCGATTACTTAAGTACAACATAAACACCTTTTGTGGCTTTGTGAGTGTGGCTAACCAATTTAATAAATAAACATGTCACTTCTGTACATCTGATCAATCATTCAGGCTAAAGTCAAATCGCAGACATCTGCACCACAGCTGCACAGGACAAAGAGACAGAGAGAAAAAAAGTGGGTTGTTTGAGGCCCCATTAAAGTTTATATAGGCTGAGACATGAAAACCTATAAGCGTTTGTCTTGGAAACTGACAGTGGAGTTTCAGTTTGCTATGTATCCTGCGGGATGATAATGGCGGCCATATTTCCCAAGCCTAGAGGTTTTCAGAGCACTTAAGAACCATTGTTAGCTAATTAATTGAAGTCAGCACATTAAAAGGTAGCAGATAAGCCATGTTGACTTATGTGTGTGTGCGTGTGTGTGTGTGTGTGCACGCAAACACTGAAGAGCCCCTGATCATTTCCCCTAAGCTTGGTGGAAAACGCTGACTTGACTTTCACTTTTAATGTCATTTTTTCATAAAAGCCACAGTCTCTAGCAGGTTTCCAAGTCGGCCACTGCTGAAAACAGACACTGCAGTCATGGAACAAATGATTGAGATGAGAAAGGAAAGATTCAATTCCACCCAGCAAAGCTTTGCAGCTTTTAATCCCGTGTGGGTATACTGATTAACAATTTGCTTAAATTTTTCAATTCTGATTGACTTAAATGTTGATTAATTTGGGAATACTTTTTGAATTATCTAAATGATCTAGATCTTAGATCTTAGTGAGGGAGCAACCATTTAAATACTAAGAGGAATGAGGCAAGACTGTGAGGGATGAAAGTACCATTTGTTCAATGGATTTGAGCTGTAGTTTAACAACAATGCAATTGTTTAGCTTACAATGCATCTTTTAAAGGAAACTTTTGGTGGACATAAAACAGTTATGAAGGTTATGAGCTCTAAAAAAGAGATGATCTAATACTTTAATACAGTACATTCCATTGTAAAGAATGCAGTTTATCCCTTACAGCCTCCATAATATCTAATAAAAAGTTTGTTAAAATTTTTTAAATAGAACGAAAATTACACACATACATTTACATTTGTGGTCCTGGAAAATTTATCATTTTGACCCATACAATGTACTTCTGCCTATTGCCAAAAATACATTGTATGGGTCAAATTATTGATTTTTCTTTTTCATGCCAAAAATCATTATAATATTAAGTAAAGATTATGTTCCATGAATATGTTTACTACATTTCTTACTGTAAATATATCATGTTATATATATTATATTATATTAATATATATATTATATTATGTATCTGAGTTATAAATTCACTCAAACAAATAACTTTGTTTTTGTATAAATATGTTCATTTAGATTTTTGTGCTGAAGCTAAAAACCCAACATCCCAAAAAACCCAAAATCCCAACATCCTTTACTAGTGACTAGTAGTGAGCTACAGTATGTTGTGAAACGCAGCAGATACTGCACAGACAACCTAACAATTACTTCCATTTCAGTGTGCGTCATTGTGTCTCCTACAGCATTTAAACAGAAGGAGCGTGAACTCGCGGAAAGGAATGTTCCTCAACAACATGACGCAGTCAGACATCCATAACTCTGCTCGGGAAACAGATCAAATCCAGAGGATAGAGTATTTTATAAATTTATGAATGCCTGATGCAGATATTTTGCTCATGAAGTCCAGCTAATACAACAGCTGTTAAATAAATCAATGACTGATGAGAAAAACATGCAAATGTGAACTGCCGAACACCAAACCGCCCATTTTGACCTAACCTGACCTTAACTAGCAGCTTTGAGCAAGAGAGAAAACCTCAAAGTAAACGAGGGATATGAGGGAGATTGTTTTAGTGTGTACGTTTGACATGGCTTGCGGTTTCAAATGTCGGCCCAAAGGTAACAAACCATTCATGGGCTGTTTCGCAGTGCTGAAACCACCTCACACTTCAACATCTGAGAGAAAACATAAAAAAAGGAAGAAAAAAAAAAAGAGTGGAATGAATAATGATGATGCCCGGTATTGAATCAACCCATGCACATCTTTCATTATATACGTCCTTTAGTATCAGGGTGACAGGGAAGAGTTTAAACAGAACCTTTCTGTGAAAAAGTCGTGAAGCCGTGAAGGTTAACAGCCTTGGATAAACAACATCACCATCTCTCTGCGAGTGCGGGGCTCTCTTAAAGCTGTAAAGAATGATCTAATTAAGATCAATGCATTCTCACAGACTTATTTCCACTGAAGCACTCATGTTTATCCTATCAGGGACAAGCGTTTGTTTTTTAAATACGGTCATAAATTAAACGCAGCACAATTCTTGCTCAATAAAGTTCAAATTAAGCAGCTGAAATGTGCCTGCTGGGGCCCATCGAACTGATTTCCTAACAGGCCTCTTGTAACATTGGATAGTTCACACAAAGACATCGCAAAAAAAGCATTTGTACACATTAAGCCGCACAGCATATTTGTCAGCGGCATCTTGGGTAATCTGTAGCTAAGATCTGTAATCTTGGGTAAGTGTTGCCAATTGCTGCAAGGATCATTTAAAAGTCAAGCAAACATGTGAAGACCTGTGCCACACATAATTGGCTCATCTTTGGAAAATCATTTATGTCATGCATATATACTGGTCAAATACTGTTTTGCTTTTTGGGGTTTTTCCCCCCACAGTTCTCCAGTTTTCCCAAGAATAATATTCATTAATCATGTATTTTACCATACAATAGTTCACAGAGAATATATATATATTTTTTTCTGTCATCAAATCCATTATCATTTACTCACCATTCTCATGTTGTTCTAAACCCGAATGACTTTCTGTCATAGAGCATAAAATAAAAGAACATATTTTGAATAATGTTGGGCCTCATTTACTTGTCTGTATTTAGCTGTATGGCAAAACCCCCCACATTTTTTTCAACATAACTTTGATTTGTTCCAGAAGAAAGTAATTATTTATTTCTTATTCCAGAAAAACAATTTATTGGTTTGGAAAAACATGATGGTGAGTATATGTTTAATTGACAAAATAAATTATTTACAAAAGAAATAAATTTTTTGAATTATTTGAATAACAATATATATAATTATTTTAATTAACAATTCACCCAAAAACGAGAATACATTTTTTATTTTTGGTGAATTATTTTGTCAGCTTTTTAAACCATAACAATCAATATCTGAAAATTACTTTTTTGGAAATCAATTCAGAATCAGAATATGAGCAAGAGTCACAATACTTTGGTGAATAGTTTTTCCCAGAGCACTCCAACTACTGCAATTTAAGATGGCTTTTATGTCTTAATAGTAATATGTTTTGCCATTTAAATTTAAGATGCATGCACAGAAAATGCACAGGAAAACAAGAACAAGAGGACAACAGAGAAAAGCATGCCAGAGTCAAATAACAAGGCAATATTTAAAAACAAACAAAAAAAAAACCAACAGGAAAAATCTATGAACAAATTGGTAACCATGGTACCAAATGAAAAGCTGGAACAAAAGAAAACAGGAACAAAACATAGGAAAACCAGGAAATGTGAACTAAAAGTTCATAAGAAAGCAGAACTGAACGGAATCTTTAAAGCCATGTCTTATATTCACAATGAAACATGCATCGTATTGTAATGTTAAGGTAAACAGATTATTAAAAAAAAATGTAGACGGGGTATTGTTTCTAGTGATTGGATGGAGAATATGAGATTGCAGACGACTGTAAGACTCGTTTTAAGTGGACTAAATGATAAGAGAAGTGAAGAGAGAGAGAGAGAATTTAAACATGCATGAATTGAATCATTAGGAACCCTTTAGAAAATAAGGTTAATTTATTTTTCATGCTTATTTCAGTATCTAAAATTGTTTTAATTCAGGTTTATTCAAAATATGTAACTCAATGCAAGTCATTTTTGAGCAGCCCCTTACAAATAGCTTCTCAAATTAACAACTGCATCTTACATTTGTCACAGGAAATTAAATGAATCATCTCTGAACACACGCTGATAATCAGATCTGTCACTGCAGTCCCTAAATATATTTCCCACACCTTTCAGCCCCTGTGGCACCACTTGGAGCTAGTGAACTACAATAGGCTTATTTTTGGAGAAAACACAAAAGCCAGAATTGCTGCCTTTGGCAAGCCACCTGCAGTGAACTTTAATGTACACAAAGCTTGGTTTTGGGTATCGTCTATAAAGCATTTAAACCCCACCCATTGTAAAAAAGAAAGGAAAAACCAAACAAACTCCCAGTAAGTATGACGTGTACAGTGGTAATGCTACTTATACAAAGTCGTAAGGTCCTATTACAAAACCCTGAGGTTCTCCACAGATACTTCAACACCTTACTGGGCAGTTTTAGCACAAGGGACTCCTCATTTTGTAAAAGCAGTGTATTTTGGCAAGGCACATGTGTTCGTGCTGCAGCTAATCTCAGGAGGAGGCTCATTCACACACTGTTGGGTCCTGCTCGGCCCTCAGTCATGGCCTGCTGGGTTGAAAGTCTGCAGTGCGTGCTGATGGGCTTTCATCTCATCACTGTGGCTCTACAGCAGAGCAGAGATGCTCAGGTGCCGCAGGGCCTGTTTTCACATCACATTCCACTGATGACACGCCGCCAGCATGAGTAACGGCTCCCACATGGATCTGTCAAAAGACATGCAGACAAAGCCCTGCGGCCACATCCAGACAACCTCCTCTCTCTGAGAATCACGACAGCTGTGTGTAATGCGTTCACACACATTGTCCAGACCCTCGGAAGCTCCTTTGATCTTTCAGCAGGGATGAAGGGAGGACTTCTGTTACTCCTGAAGAGGTTCTCGTTGTGTCCAGTGCACTTAGCAGCAGGTTTTACATTTTACGTGTGCTACGTACAAGAGAGGAATTTAAGGCCAAGGAGCTTAAATCGTAAAGTCAGACTGACAGGTCAAAACTGTGGAACCTTGATGTTCTTTCAGTCTCTTAAGGTCATGATGTATTATTGTGTGGAAAAACTAAAACAGTAATTTTGTGAAATTTAAAAACAGTTTTAGATTTTAATACACATTCAATATTTTATACTTTATCTCTTTAAATAAAGTAATTTATACTTTTGAGTCACATGATCCTCAAGAAACATTATTAGCATTATTCTTTTTTAATTGTTAACATGATACATTTTATTTTTCAGGATTCTTTAATAAACCAAACTTGGGGTAAAATGAAGCTAATATACCTTTGAACTTGCCCATGAAAGACAAAAGCATACATGGAAAACGTTTCACACTGATTCAGACTAATAACTTGTCTCTTTGATTATTCAACAGAGCTGACTCACGAGTCATTCTATAATGGAATCATGGTGTACTCTGTATATGTGTTAAAATGCTGTTTTATGCATGCCAGTGAAGGTACATTACAATTGCATTTATTCATTTAACTGACACTTTTACCTACATGCAAAATTTATGAGCATTAGGCTCAAATTATGGTCCATTTTTATATGTCTGCTTGTTGTATCTTGCCATCGGTGCTACATGTGCACAAACCTATTTTGTACAGTACATACTGCTCACAAGTTAAGCACTATTTAGCTCACAAACTAAGCACAGCCCACAAACCCTGAACCAGGCCACTGGACAAAAAACAGGATAAATAACAAAAACAACAAACTACTACAAAAAACTGCTCATGTGAGGGGATTAAAGTATATGAGCAATTTCCAAATAAGTACATTTTTATAGCTCATAGCTTTAAATGAACAGACACTGGACAAGGATGAATCTTTCTATTTAGGATGTGTTTCATTCATTTAAAATGTTTTAAACTGAGCAATACTAGTTTTAGTTATTGAAATATTATATTTTTGTTCTGTCCATTGTTATAATTATCATTATGGCACTTCTTTTCCTTTGAATTCCGTTTTTTGATCAGTCCAATTCAATTTGTAAAAACTAATAAGTTAACTTAAATCCTTCATGTTGTCCGAACACAACTCGATTGTGTGGAATCCAGCATTTTTACAGTGTGCTTAATAATTTTTAGGCAACAAGTTTAGCTTTTAATAAAAGTCACCTAATTGTTTTAGACGTAACAGTTTCACTCAGTTTCTTTAAGTATAATCAACTAATCGCTTCTTTTAAAGTATATGAGAAGGATGCAACAAAAACTTTGACAATTCGTTTTCTTTATAATCACTAAAAAGCTGTCACTCATCTCATGAGAACTCATTTAACACAGAGTTCTCTACACAGTTACTGTCTTATTTACATCAGTCTGTACTTTATTAAAAGGACTGATGAGCGTGCAGAATGCATTCTGAGCTGTGCGTGGATTCCAAACAACGTGCATTTGCAAAATCGTAGAGTTTTAGACCTCTTTAAGGACATCTGCTTCACAAGTAGTTTTACGTTTAATGAAACTTACACTACTGAATTACGAGCATTATATAAAAGGGTGGCAGTAAGGGAAAGGGAGCTGTTTCTAAGCTGTTTTCTTTTGTTTCCAAAAACAAAAGCAAGCAAAACTATGACAAAAAAATAAATAAATTTATCATGAAATTGAAGACAGTATCAGATTACTGGAGTATTTTCAGCAACATAATGTTGTGAAATGAGAGAGAAAAGATGAAACAGTCCACTAAAGATGTTTCCATCGACTTGAGGCTTTGTAATCTTTATTTGTTTTCAAGAAACTGCAGAAAAAAAATACGCTGAAAGGGACTTTGGTGGAATCCAGGTCACTGTTGTGTCACAGACACAGTAGTTTGGAAAATGTGTGAATCGTAAAAGCGCAGCCTGAGTCTTTGTGTCTGGGACATCATGTGTTTGCATGTTTTAGGGGTTTGAGACAATGAATTGCATATGTGTTGCTGTGGATTTTGGAAGCCAAGTGTGCGTAGGGGTGACATTTCTGAAGCTTAAAGTCTTGTTGTTAGCATATGAAGAACTTCTTAGCTGAAATACCAGTCTTACCAGAGACCCACACCAGCTTCAAGCAACAAGAACAACACAGTGTTTAGCAATAAACAGTCACATTCTGTACTAATATAAGAGAGGAGAAAGAAACGATGGAGTTCACTTTTTGGCAAGAAGGAAGTTTGTTGGTATGGGTGTGTCTATTGTCATGCCTTAAGGGGCTGTTTTACTGTCAGTTTCATTAATTAACTACATTTCATGGTCATTTGGAGAATCACAGGAAGGGTGCCTAAATAAAGCCTACATTATTTTAATGCTGATAACCCAATATGTAGAATCTCAATAATTTTGTCTTCCTAAAGTTGTGAATTGCTAAAGTGTCTTTTTATAAACTGAGATTTGCACATTATTTGAAAGCTGGATAAGTTTTCCATTGATGTATACTTTGTTAAGATACAACTATTTGAAGATCTGGATTATGAAAATTGCCTTTAAAGTTGTCCAAATTAAATTATTAGCAATGCATATTTCTAATTAAATTTTTTGTTTTAACATATTTACATTAGGACATTTACAAAATATTTTCATGGAAAATGATCTTTACTTTTTTTTTGCCCACAAAACAAACATTTGACATTTGTTTCAACCTAAATTTGTGTCAAATTTGGACAAAACCAATCACTGGGCTAAAACTTAATGTAAACCCAGTGTCAACATTTCATTAATTCTGTAATGTTTCTTTAAATCTTTTTCAAACTTAAAAATGTTCTTTGTCTCCAGATTTAAATTAATTTTTGAATCATTGAATTTCAAACTGAAATACCAAAATGATTCTGAACTAAATCAAAGAGAATTGATCATATATGAACAATACTGTTTGGCAAACAATTAGTCAGTGAGTCAGTTAAGAGTAATTATTTCAAAAGTTGTTGTTTTTACTTTGAGATATTTCAAACAAAACATTCAAAACAAATGTAAAAAATAAAAATAAAATAAAAAGATTCAGTCTACACAAAAATTGACAGGAATACACCAACTAATATTCTATGGCAGAATCATTGTGGCTTGGTCACTTGGTCAGCTTAATGTGAATAAAACACATGCGCACACACACACACACACACACACACACACACACACACACACACAAAAATGCACAAACACACAAACAAACACATATGCATACGCACACACACACACAATCAAACACGCACGCACAAACACATACTAACATTAAAATACACACACATACACACTCACAATAATACACAAACACACACATACAAAAACAAAAACACAAACAAATACACGCACACATGCACAAACACACACACAAACAGAAAAGCACACACACACACAAACACAAAAA
>CAIGQV010016547.1:10068471-10081978 GCA_903798115.1 Danio jaintianensis | reverse complement strand
GTGTGTGTGTGTGTGTGTGTGTGTGTGTGTGTGTGTGTGTGTGTGCGTGCGTGTGTGTGTTATTATTATATATTTATTTAGCATGATCTTATTTTACATCCCTAATCCCACCTAATACATAAATCCAACTACTGCCTTACTAACTATTAATAAGCAGCTAATAAGTAGTTTATTGAGCTAAAAGTCGTATTTAATAGTTTTTAATAGTGTGAATTGTACACTTTACAATAGGATAACGTGTGACCAAATATTCTAAAATACTAAATATGTCATTAAATAAGGTCGAATCTGACTTAGGAAGACATCTGTGTAACACTTTAGCCTTCAATGAAATACTTTCACCAGGCGGCGATATGGAAAACAAAGTCTGTGGTACTTCACTCTAAACAATTTAAAAATCCACATCCACCAGAGATGAGAGCAAATATTAAAGACTTAAGTAGAGATCTAGTATTTCTTTTCTTTTCTCTTGAAGCATTTTTCCATTGCAAAAGCACAAGTCAAACTACATTCTCCCCCTTGCTTCAAAATAGTGCTGACATTCTAAGTAAACAAAACATCTTTAGTAAAGTCTACTAACAAGTATAAGCCGGTGATTCATCAGTGAAGCATCACCGCCGACGCCTCTTTCCTCCCAAACTCTCTTCTCTTCAGTTTTTAAAGCCTGTAAACTCTCCAACACATACATAAAGCCTTTTAGGCGGCAATAAATCAACCGTCTGTTTACTCCAGCCAGTATTTTAAAGACTTCAAAGATCCTGTGATCCCCTCTAAGAGTTTTATCTCTCACCAAAAAAAACATTTGCATGCAGAGAAAAAGTTACTTGTGACTCTCACTCACCGCTGCGGAGAAGCCTGAAGTGTCAAATATTTAATAGTCTGCAAAGGGGGCAGCCAGACGTGGAGACAAAGTGATGCAAGCGTGAGCGTGACTGCAGGGTAAACGTAGTAGTAGTGAAATGAGTGGGGGAAAAGTGTGTGCTCCTCCTCTCCGAAATCCTTGACTGCCCAGAACTTGAGTTGGGTGTGGTCTGGAACTCAATACATGTTGTGCTGAGGAAGGGAGGAGGGGAAGCTTTTAGGTGTTGACATTATGTATAGAATTCTTTGTGGATGGCTTCCTCTTGATGCTGAACAAGCTTTAAGACTTCCAAAATCTTTAGGAACATCACACGTCTCAAAATGGCCCTCTATGCCATTTTTCCTTTCCTTCTCTCACGCTCTCAGATGAGAGTGTGACAGATTTGGCTGGTGGTTTGCGTGTGTCTATATGTGGTTCTCTGTGGTGTTGAAGAAGACCAAGAGTGCAGAGGGAAAGTCTTAGCTTGTTCCTGGCGGGAACTGAGAATGAGGCCAGCGAGAGGAGATTTACTCACAGAGGAAACTGTTAAATCCAACGGCTTTGCCTCCAAATTCAGCCACTGAACGCTTAGCTTTCTCTCCCCTGCTCTTCTGCTTTTATGGAAGTTCAGATGGCTATGACACAAACGTAATACCTATAGTTAATATGCAGATAGACAATGTGTCATCATGTATATTTGTAGTTCCACTGTGTATATTTATTGTGCAACATGACTATATTGATATAAAGCAGCCATCTGCGGCCATCTGCAAATATTTGTGTCTGTTCATTTCCTGTGTGCTCCTCCCTTTTGCGTTACATCCACGCGATTCTGGCTCCCTGGGTTTCCTGAGCATGTGTGTATGTGTGTACTGGGGTGACTGAGTCTGATCTAGAGTAAGACTGAATTGACTGGCTGTCTTTCTAAAAGAACAACAGAGATTTAAAGGAACACTCCACTTAAAAAAAATATTTTTTGTATTTTTAAATGTTATATTTTTTTACATTTACATTTTACAACTTTCCTAGAGTTAAAAAGTTGAGTCTCTAGGTCTGGCGGAAGCACTTTTAGCTTAGCATAAATCATTGAATCGGATTAGACCATTAGCATCTTACTCAAAAAAAATTCAAGAGAGTTGCAATAATTTTTCTATATAAAGCCTTTAAAGCGTTTATTATCAGACCTACAGGCTGGATGTCCATCTCCACGATGGACATCCAGCATTCTCCAGCCTATAAGACTGCAACTCTGCACAAGAAGTTTGGCCAGAGGAGAAATGGTCGTACCCAACTGAGCCTGGTTTTTCTGCAGTTTATTTTTCCTTCACTTTCGTCAATTGGTGAAGTTTGTTCCTCACCACTGTCGCCACTGGCTTGATTGGTTTTGGACTTGTAGCTCCACAAGTCCAAAACCAATCAAGCCAGTGGCGACAGTGGAGAGGAGCTGTGCATCGATGGATTTGCTCTTCAGTGTTTGGACTTTCAGCAGTGAAATTTAAACTACACTGAACTGAACTAAAGTGAACTTCAACTCTGAAAACTGGACTGAAGCAGTTTCAATTTGCTAGAACGTCTGTGTTAAGCTGCTTTGACACAATCTACATTGTAAAAGCGCTATAGAAATAAAGATGAATTGAATATCATTGCGCCTGCTGCAGCCATGGTACGACCAAAAAAAAATTATTTAAAATGTAACATTTAAAAAAAAGTGTTACTTTAAACTTCTGCATTTGCTGTCTGTAAACAGCTGTTGTTGTTATAGGATGTTTGACTTCATAACAAAAATGGCTGAATGTATTTTGCTACTGGCAGGTCATTCCACTATGGGAACCTCTGATAAAAAAGGGAGCAAGCCAAAGGGAAGTATTTTGTATGTGATTTCAAATGCAAGAAAGCATTTAAAATTATTTATAGAAAATGTTTGACGTTGACTACCTAATTATCCCTGATTAGCAGGAAAATTAATCACCAGCACAACTAGAGGCTACAAACTGAAAGGTATTCAAAGGTTTTCAGAATTTAAACATTTAAAAAGTAGCATTTATTATAATAAAATAAAAAAATTCTAATCCTGCACTACAGGCCTGTTCACACCAAGAACAATAACTATATTAGCGTAGACACGAATGCGTTATAATATTTATATTTTCCTGCTACTTTAAATACTCACACTTTTGGTCCCACTTTACACTAAGCTAATATTAAGTAATGTGTTTACTAATATGAACTAATTATGAACAGTGCTTTACATACTTTACAGTTTTACAGTTTTCAACTCTCCAAAAAAATTACATTTAATGCTTGTTCAAACTACTTATTTAAAATGAGCTTGAACAACACAATTCTTGAGGTCTTTGTGGGGACAACTTAATGGTTTTATGTTCAATCCACTTAAATTTGTAAACTTAATTCCTGCATGTTGTTCCAACACAAATCAACTGTGTGGAACCAAGCATTTTTACAGTCTAATACATTATTAAAATCCAAATTCTTGCTTCTTAAAATTAGTTGTGTTATTAGTCATGTCAATTAGTCATGTTAACTCACTGTGAGTTAACATGAACTGACAATGTGCAACTTTATTACCATTAAGTATTATGAACATATACTCTAATAAATGTATTATTCATTGTTTGATCATGTTAGTAAATACATTACCTAACATTAACTAATACAAACTTTTTGTAAAGTGTTACCACCATAGGGTTACCCTGCTGTTAAAGCTAGGTAGATTTTGATTGCCTGACTGACAATACGCCAATGGTTACGTGTTCACTTTTTTCAGTTTTAAGTACATTGTTGTCATGTAAATGTCAATGCAAATATAATTATGTTATCACTTTTAAGCATTACAATTATTCAAATTACATTCTGCTGACTTGCTTGCCTTCATCATCCATGGGGGTTTCAGAAAAATTCCTTGAATGCCTGTTCAAAGTACTGTGCAGAATTTGCCATGGGAAAGCAAATCACAATCAATGATTCTACTCATTTGAAGCCTCAAGTTTTTTTCACGCTTAAAATGACACTAAAATGATGAAAACCGGAATCCTGACTTACAAATCAATTCCATTCTAGAAAGAAGAGTTTCCAAGCATGGAAACTCCTCCGCAGCTCTTCAGTCAATGCGTTCCTCTTTTGTCGCTCAGCTGTCATTTTGTGTATTCTGCAGTGATTACAGAGCAGGCAAACTTTGCTCATGCTATATTTACATCCACTCTGGTTTATGAAGTGCATTGTTCAATTAAAGACAGCAGAATGTTTTTTTGAAAGCCTTGCCAAGAGATGTTTTTACCCACAGCCCACATTCATGCTGTACAAAACATAGAAAGATAAACAGACTATGCTTCACAAAGTCACACAGGTGAAAACTGGTTCTGCACTGCTTGCCTTGCACATCTAATTTCTGCTTTTGGTGACAAAACTACATGAGCATGGAAGGATGTAATACACACATTTAATGCAGTAAAATGTGTATTTATTGTCAGGTCTTTTAAAAGTCTTTTAAACGGTACATTTTTTGATCGGTTGGCTGACAATGTTCCAGTTTTGCGTGTTCACTCTTTTCAGTTTTTAAGTACATTGCTTGTCGAACTATAGCACTGTGATAATGTCTAGAGCAAGAGTAAAATCAGTAACACTTTACAATAATAGTACATGAATAATGATGTGCTAATATGTAAACTAAACGTTACTTTATTATGAACTAATGATGAGTTAAGGCATATGATAATCATGAACTAACTTTAACTACAACATGAGTCACGTGAGTTCATGTGTGAATAATGGCTACCTTAATTACTTATTAGGACATGTTTGCTTTATTAATATTCATTCATTCATTTTCTTTTCGGCTTAGTCCCTTTATTAATCTGGGGTCGCCACAGCGGGATGAACCGCCAACTTATCCAGCATATGTTTTACGCAGCGGATGCCCTTCCAGCCGCAACCCATCTCTGGGAAACATCCATACACACCCATTCACACACATACACTACGGACAATTTTAGCTTACCCAATTCACCTATAGCGCATGTCTTTGGACTTGTGGGGGAAACCGGAGCACCCGGAAGAAAACCCACGCGAACACGGGGAGAACATGCAAACTCCACACAGAAATGCCAACTGACCCAGCCGAGGCTCGAACCAGCGACCTTCTTGCTGTGAGGCGAACGTGCTACTCACTGCGCCACCGTGTCGCCATTGCTTTATTAATATAGTTTAAGCTAAATGTTACCAATAAAAACTTATGACCTGTTAATGTATATTTATGTCACGATTTCACTTGTAGGTCTCATTCTTAACTACTTATGAACTCCTTTGTTTAAAGCAGGGGCGTCCAAACTCAGTCCTAGAGGGCCAGTGTCCTGCCGATTTTAGCTCTAACTTGCCTTAACACACAGATGTTTCTAGAAAGCCTAGTAAGAGCTTGATTAGCTATCCCAGGTGCGTTTGATTGGGGTTGGAACTAAATTTTGCAGGACACCGGCCCTCCAGGACTGAGTTTTGGCACCCCTGGTTTAAACTGTTCATTTTGAGGTTGCCAGAACACTTTTCTATTGTTTTTCAATGTATACTTTGTGCTGAGGAGATACATTTTCAGCCTTTTTTGGCATCCTGAAAATTAATCCTTTGGAAACATTTTGTTTACCTTTCAGTAGTTGCTGTGGTGTGACCTGTTTTCATTTCTCCACAAAATATTTGATAATTGTTGCACAGTATGTGCCTGCCAGCATGGGATTGCGGGTATTTCACATAATTTTGCTGCTATGAGAAAAAAATCTTTAAAAGCCTGTTAGTTTTTTGTAGAACAAGTTGCAACTTGCTTTGAACATACTTAAAATCATAAATGTTAAAAATAAAATACCACTGCACAACTACCATAATGGGACTGCCATCTACCACTGGTCAAACAAACAGTTAGTCCCGCCCCAAAATCACACCATTGGTTGAGCTTATGTAGTTGTGTTGACCAAGGAAATCGACCTACTGTATTAAAGGCTTATCTAAAAGTTACACCCACCAACTCTATGCTTCGTTTACATTTTAAAAGCTTCTGGTTTCAATCAGACATAGCAGGTTTATGTGCTCAGACTTTGTGCTGGATGCCTGGATGCTTCTGGCTCAGTCGGTGCAGTGATGTGGAAACTCTGGAGATCCAGACAGCTGTGAAACTGCAGGCCGACTGCCAAACAGAGCAGAATAAGGTGGAGTCAAAGACTGTGGAGGCCCCATTATGACCCTCTACACTAGTCTAACAGTGTGCTTCAGATCTCTGCCTAGTGACACAGGAAAAAGGGAACAAGTATTCCATTTCATCAGGAATTAGGTGTGCTTTTATGCGGACGATGATTGGATCAGAGCCTAGTATGCGGAATAATTTCTATTTATTTTCTGTTAGCGTTCCATTGTACTTCAAGAATTTAAACTCAGAGTCACAGACCCATTCTGTCTCATTACTAATATCAAATGTGATTTTTTTTTTTTCTGGTTGTTTGAACACCTTCACATGAGCATTCTACCTCTGGGTGTGGTCGAAATTGATCAAGCTTAAAAATGTTTCTCCCTTGTAATTGATCAAGCTCAAAAATGTTTTAGATCCTGCTTGCAGATCATATGATTTTGGTATATTCACACTGTCAGTAATGGACTATTTATAGAATTGCTTATTTGACATCGCAGCTTATTAAACTAAAATGCAGTCAAACAAACAAGTTAAACTGGTTGCCGTCTGAGACTGCTGCAGAGTTAGGATGTCATGGTAAAGACATTTTGGCACAGTTCGTGTGACTGCAGATTTGAAAGTGAAAATATTTTAAAAGTTTGTCGAACTGGTAACGCGGTGATAAAGGCTAAGTAAGAGTGAAATCTTAAAGAATGAAAGTTTGGGAGAGGCAAGGTGCAATATATTTTCATCCTTTTTTTCGCATCCCAAAATGTAATCATCGCAACCTGAAAATAAATTTAGGAACATTTTGCTGAAGTTCCGATAATTGTTGGGGTGCATTTTCATTTTTCCACAAAATGTTTGATAATTGGTGCATGGTATTTGCCTGCCAGCATGGGATTGTGGGTATTTCACATACTGTTACCACTAAAAATGCAGACCATAATTCCCTCCCTCAAATTATCAGTTCTCCTCATATGAGTAACTTGTGTTACAGATAAGTGTTCTGAAATAATCGGGTCTGCAATACCATGGCTATTTTCAATAATCTAATGTTCTTCTTTAGATTTAGCCTAGTTTTTTGGTTTTCTTTCTTGCTCTGCGAGGAAACCGTCACCTAATGTAAAGCTGGTATTGGTGGTATACAAGGATATATATTTGTATAATGACATGGGTATTACCTCGTTGTGGTTTACGAAGACATGCCTTGTGTCATCGCTTAAAAATCATACTTAATAAGGTCTTATCACACATTTTTTGCCACAGGTTTCCTGTGAGGGTTGGGTTTAGGGTTAGGGCCATAATAGGTGTTTTCTACTGTATAAAAAGCATTACACCTATGGAAAGCCCTTGTAAAACCACCAATACCAACATTTATGTGTAAGTGTGTGTAAATGTGTGATTTGCTTTGGATAAAAGCAATTGCTGAATTAAATAATAATAATAATAATAATAATAATAATTATAATAGTAATAATAATAATAATAATAATAATAATAATAATAATAATGATGAGATAATGATCTGGTGATCTCACACTGCCTCTATAATACACTGTAAAAATGCTGGGTTCCACACAATCGATTTGTGTTGAGACGACATGAAAAAATTAAGTTCACTTATTAGTTTTTACAAATTTAAGTGGATTGAACGTAAAAAAATTAAGTTGTCCCCAAAAAAAACCCTCAAGAATTTGTTGTTTCAACTCAGTTTAAATGAGTAGTTTGAACAAACAGCAAACATCATTTTTTTGCAGGTCTGGACTATAGTGTGGATGCATACACTTACAGAGTGGTTCTTAATTTTCAGTGAGTGCTCCTAAAGCCCCGTTTCACTGCAGTGATCGCTCACATTTCCAGCATCTCTAATGAATGCTATATCACTGTATTGGTGGATGGGTGTGTCTCACTGTGAGAGTGAACAAGCCAAATGGCCTGAGTAATCAGGATTCCTGAGCAACCAGGGTGAAACAGTGCAGAGGAGGAAGGTCAGGAGCTGCAGGCTGTTTTGGGAGGAATGCTGTGGGTGATGACCAGGTCACAGGTGGAGAATACACTAAAAAGAAACCCTGGGGAGCTAAAAAGGCTTGTTTATAAATTATAGTTTTAAAAAGAAAAAAAAAAGCAATGAAAAAAAGCGGTTTGTTTCCATGATAAAGAATTTGTTTCCTTATGCAGATACAGTGCACCTAATTTTCCATTTATGCAAAAACTCCATATCACAACCAGCAGAATAATATGATGCAAAATGTTATATAGCTAAAAGAGCTTTGTAGGAATATGCTGTCACTAATTTTAGATGGCACCTGTAATTGAAAGTTGTGCTTAAAAACACTTTGATGATAAAATAATTGATAGTTATTTTAAATTTTTTTGTTTTTGCAAAAATATAATACTAGCATCACAAATTTAATAAATAGAAAAGAGTATGTTTTAAAATTATTCAAATATAAACTTATTTAGACGTTTTATTATTTAATTCATTATAATGTACTATCATATTATACTTTTAAAATTGCAATAGAAAAATCCATCATATCATTTACAAAAAATACATTATATATTAATCCCCTTAACAGCTTTCCCCATACTACACTCAAAAAACTGATTTGTTGGACTTACATAAAAAAAGAGTGTCAAGTGGTTCCATGCAAGTCTGTTGAGTAGTTTCTACAAGCAACAATATAGTTGAATGAACTTAAGAAATTCCGGTAAAGTCGACAAAATATTTCTTAGTACATACAACCCAATCAGATGTGTCACTACTGCATTTTAGTTTTATGTATATTTTACTTATTAATGTTATAATAGATTTATGAACTTTCAATACGTAAGGTGAACACTTTTTTTATTCACTTTTAAGTGTTTGCTCTACAATGTTAAGTTGGCCAGTCAAACCCTTATTAAGTAAAGCTTACAGTACTAAATTTCTGTAGAAATAACATAGTTAACTTGTGTTAATTTAGCTACTTTTTTGTTTCATGTAATGTGAACAAGGGTGGGTTTAGTAAAACTAACAATAGCAAAAGTAAATTTTTTTGAGTGTATAAATAGGAAGGAAGAGCCTTCTCTTTTATTATTTCTGCTGAGAACTTTGAACAAATATCATACAAAATGGAGCCACTTGGTCAATTTCTGTGGGAAAGTGGCGGGTAAAAAAAAAAAAAAAAGCTGTATTGTTATCATTAAAACCAGTTCTAACACTCCCTCCTACACTTTTCCCAATCCCATCAATAGCTGCGAACAGCAACACATTTATTTTGCAGGGCACGTTTTCCATACAATTTGCATTTCATCTTTGGTTCATTTGTTTGAAACGTGTGGCCCACAGGAGAGCGTTTCAGCAGAGGAGTCAAGGGCTCTCCAACCTCATGACTGCAGCTCCTCTTTCAAACTGACATAAGCAGAATGAATCGCTTTCTCCCACTTCTGATTAAGCTCAAGTGCTCTCGTAAGCTCTGCGGAAGTGGAAGGAAATTAAGACAAAAGTGCTCTTTCTGATGAATATGAATGAAAGCTTCATAAAAGATCTCTAATTGTGCTAAAGCCCCCTGAACAGAGAGTGTAGTTCCTGTCTGTTGTTGGAGCAGTTCTCCTAGTGTTGATTATGTGGCTTCAGGCCATTGCCTTGAGACCACATCTTCTGAATCAACAGACCTCAATGAACTTGATGAATAACGAAATACTGTAGGTTCAAAAATCTGCAATGAATTCGAGTAAGTTTAATCCTTATTTGGATGGGTGACCACCCGGTGAGCAGCTTTCTGGATTTAAGATGTAGCTCATTTTCAGTTCACAAGTTGGAATTTTAACTGGCCATGATTAGTGGATTTTAATTGGAATGACAGGAAGAGGAATTTAATGAGTTGCAATTCAAGGACATTGAACACTGTCGCACACATTTCATTAGTCCAACGCAACAGCAAAATGGACAAGACGTTTCTGTTCTCCTGTACAAGCCTGCTTGTTTGCAATAAAAGTGTTTGTAAAATGTGTAAATCTAAATGTAAATAGTGTAATTATTTTCCATACTTTATCACACAATTGAATTACCAGACATCAAAACACATAATAACACAAACAAAATTACTGCATTACTAGTACTGAGTTGCGGCTGGAAGGGAATTCGCTGCTTAAAATGTGCTCAAATAGCTGGCGGTTCATTCCACTGTGGTGACTCCTGATAAATAAGGGACTAAGCCGAATGAATATTAATGAATGAAATGAAGTTTACTGCATTTCATCTACCCACTCTTAGGCTCAGTTTATTATACCTGCAGTTGCTGTGGTCAATTTTCTTAGCGGGAAGTAACAATTTTTTGCTTCTTTTTGTGGATTAAAACAGTACTTTATTGGCAAATGTTTTATGCAATATGCCAATTTTGTGCTGCATAAATTTAATTAGCAACTTTGAATGACTTACAAAACTTACATCTTTGTCCCCTAACATCTCTGACTGTTTACAAAATATAGTTACATTACACTGCATGCACAACAAACACACCTTCATTTAGTCAGCATTCAGCTATACCATTGACTCTGTGAAGAAAGTCTGTCATGTGTGGCAATAAAAACCCATTGGACAGAGGTCTATGGTTGCGGATGTGATCTGTAAGACGGGGAGTGTGTTTGCACAGCTGTTTGAGGTCATCGCAGGCAATCCTCCCCTGAGACGAAACATCTACTGCTGCCTTTTTCAGAGTGACTGATGATCTAGTGGCCCAGCACATACACCCCAACATTACAAGACTCCCTGCCAACACCGTGCTTTTCACAGAGGGAAACACGCGTAGCTGGTATTGTAAGGAAAGGCATGCCTGGATCTTTCCTTTACTCGGATTGGAATAAATTTATATCGCTCAGAGTGCAACCAAAATAGAAACCTCTCTTCCTTCCTCACAACTGTCCAGTGTTTTCCTGAAGTAACTGTGTTATAAATGGTGGCTGCAATGTCACAAGGTCAATTGGCTTGTTGGTTATGGTGACTTGCCATACATTTGACCTCAGACACCTGAGACCTATATTGTGTCTAACCATAAAGTTTACATATATATATATATGGTAAGGAATGAAGTGTTAGTGATCACTTGCGCAGCATTTTCCACCCATGCATACAGTTCTACATGCTGTAAAAAATGCTGGGTTCCACACAATCAATTTGTGTTGGGACAACATGAAGGAATTAATTTAATTTAAGTAGAAACCTCAAGAATTGTGTTGTTTTAGCTCATTTTAAATGAGTAGTTTGAACAAGCAGCAAACATAATTTTTTGAGTATGGCAAATGCCTTTCAGCTTCAGTGCAGAAAGCAAACATTCCACAGCAATACATCTGGGAGAATAAATTGAGCTAATCAAATTTAAAAATGAGCTTGCTATTCTTTTCGTATTGTGTTAAAAACCAAACAGAAGTCTACACGGTTAACTTTCCAGAGCTCAGTCAAATGGGTGTAGTTTTCCTTCTGTAAACCAAGAATGAATGTCACCTTGCTAGATGGAGCTTCCGTGCAGGAACTTGGACAAGTTTCAATGGATGGCTCCCTCTAGTACAACAGACACGGTGTGTCAGTATTACTGTGCAAACAAACTGGATGAAAACACATTTATCTTCTCTAAACAGAGACGCAATTTTCTTCTCAAGAATGCTGCCAAGCAAATTGAGCCGTAACAAAAACAGCAGTGGAGTGATCAGTTCAGAAAAACAGTTATTTGACTCAACGTGAAGTCAAATGTGACCTTTTTATTTCCTTGCATGTCTTCTTGTGAACAATTAATTGGTGCGTGTTATTCCTAAGAAATGGTTGTTGTAATCTTTGATCAAAATGTCCTAACTCGCTCTTCCTCCGAAGCTACTTTTCTAGATAGTGTCAACCAATCGGCCAAAAAAAGGATTAGGACATTGTTTTAGCAACTCCACATTTATCTGACTGCAATCTAGTATGTAATGCTTCTCAAGTGTTTCTCAAGATCCTGTCGATTGTGGGTTATTAAATATATTCCATAGAATATCCATTTTATTTTGTATGCATTGCATATACAATAAAATAAATGAAATAATTTGCAAACATTTCCAAAGCATAAATTAGGGCTACACAGGGAAAACATGTTGGTCCATGATGGTCAATTTTACTATAAGTTTTAAATGCTGAAACTGAAATTAATTTCTTCTTTGCATACTTAAAGCAGATTTTTTTTGTCCGTATACAGAACTGAATCAGTAAATGCAAAAATGCATCAAAACTAGTATTTTGGGGGTATAATCTAACGCCTCTTGTCGGAGACTGCATTAATACACTCAGCAGAAACATGTGACTGGTTATAATGCTCTGTGCTCCAAAAAAGGTGTAAAAAGATCTTAAGTATCGTGCACAGATCTTCTTTATTTTAGTAGTGGCCAATTAATTATTTACAGTGTGACATGTAACATGCTGGGTTTCAGAATACAGCTAGTTTTGGTCTGTTTGGAATTATTCATAAGTTTTTCATGTATGTATTGATTGAATTTTTTTTGCCTTAAAACTGATAATTGTATTAAGGAATTATTAAATTATTTAAAGAACGTGAGCAGGAAGTATAGGGACCAATGCCAAAATGTGGCCAATAATCTATGTTGACTATTAAGGGACAAGATGCAAACAGTGAGTGCAAACTGAGTGCATTGGACTCTCTGTTTCAAATACAGCAAGGTGAAGACAGGGAACTAAATGACAACTACTGCCTTTGATGGCTCAAATCAGGCCAGTATTTGCATGCGTAATATGGTTGTGTATGCTTGTGAAGAGCTGGCAGTCTTTGGAGATGTTTTGCATGTCACTTTGTATTGCCGTTGAAACGGGTCATGCATCATTGTTTGAAAAACATTTATCAATTTCATGAAGGAGAAGCTGGCTGAGACATCTTAACAGTTGTGCAATGAATTGATCTAGATGAAAAGAGTGTTTAGATACAGTAAAAATATCTGCACTGAAAAATACTATTGTTATGGTGCAAACAATGGTTACATTCAGCTAGATATCTTTTGTTTTGGTCCTAAATAATAAGGAAAGCCATAAATGTTTGGAGTATTTGCTAATTAAACCAAGCATGTTAATAAGTAAACATTAGTGGTCTTACCTATAAATATAACAGCAAGTTAGTTTGACATTTATTTCGAACCAATAAGATTCCAAATGCTTAAATAACATAAAATGTCACTTATGAAAAATGAGTAATTGTTAAGTATTACTAAATTGCAATTGTTATCATTAACTAACTTTGCATGTGTGCAAGAACTATTACTTGTTAACAATTAATTGCATATTATATTATATTATATTATATTATATTATATTATATTATATTATATTATATTATATTATATTATATTATATTATATTATATTATATTATTCATTCATTCATTCATTTCCTTCAACTTAGTCCCTTATTTATCAGAGGTCACCACAGCGGAATGAACCACCAACTATTCCAGCATATGTTTTACGCAGCTGATGCCCTTCCA
>CAIGQV010016547.1:10057242-10067506 GCA_903798115.1 Danio jaintianensis | reverse complement strand
CCTGGCCAAATTTACCCACTGGCCTCTGTCCATCATGGCCTCCTAATCATCCCCATATCATAATTGGCTCCTCTACACCAATCAGCTGGTGTGTGGTGTGCGGTCTGGCGCAATATGGCTGCCTGGTGGATGCTGCACACTGGTGGTAGATAAGGAGATTCCCCCCAATGTGTAAAGCGCTTTGAGTTTTCAGAAAAGTGCTATATAAATGTATAAGGAATTATAAAACAATTAAGTTGTCCCCCAAAAAACCTTAAGAATTGTGTTGTTTCAGCTCATTTTAAATAAGTACTTTGAACAAGCAGCAAAAGTCATTTTTGTGTGTGTTTGTGTCTGGTTACGTTTTCCAAACACACATACAATAGCCAACACAACAGTTTTTCTTAAAGGAACATTCCTAATCATTATATGCGGAGTCTTTTGCATAACAGCCCTAAAAAATGTATAAAATGCCTGATGTCATCTCAAGCACAGAGTAAACCTTATTTTAGTGTGAAAACAAACAGCAAAAACAGGCATTTCTGTATTCAAGAAGAATTAACTTGTATGATTTCATTGTTTATGTAAGGCACAATAAAACCCAATAGTCTTATCAGCAGCTCTGTTTAGCTCTGTTATCCTGCTTATTACACGGCTACTTGCCACAACATTAAGCAATTGAACAGAAGAAAGAAACTAAAATCCAGTTTTGAACAAGTGAAGGGTGAGTAAATGATGACAGAATTCAAATGTTTGGATGAATTATTCTTTTAGCAGTCAAGATGATTCAGAGAATCCAGATGAGAATCTGTTATTATCTTCAGCAGTTGTTATCTGAGAATATCGTACATTGGAATGTCATCATTGACCAATCAAAATCCAGTTTGCCGTGTAATAAAGTGAAACACCATATCAGCACAGTTCAGTTGAGTCACAATAATCTTGTAGTAAATCTAATGGATTGAAGAACTCGTCATTTTAAAATTACAAATATCTTTTGAGAGATTGACTGAACCAGACAGAGCAGTAAATGAATTAACGTTTGACTCACTCACTGAACAAGATGTCATAATTGATTTTTTACTGACATTGTTTGAACTTAAAGATATAGGTGAGTTCACCCAAAAATGTATTTAGTTCTGACTTTTAAAGGGCTAGTTCACCTAAAAATTTAAATTCTGTTTTTCTAATCATTTACTTCAGTTGTTTGACTTTTCATTTGACTTTCTTTCTTCTGTTGAACACAAAAGAAGATATTTTCAGAATCAGAATCAGAATCGGTTTTATTTCCAAGTGTGCTTACACACACAAGGAATTTGTTTTGGCTACAGAAGCTTCCAGTGTACATAAAGTGATAAGTGACAACACGAAAATATATATGAGAAAATACGACAAACATTAAACAGAGATGCAATTAGACAAAAAGCTCTGGATGTTGAATTGTATGTACAGATTTGTTATAAAATAAATTATATAAATGTTATATTATTATATTATATATTATTATATATTATATATTATATTATTATTATTATTAAATATATTTTTTTTCCTACTATGGAAATTAATGTCCCAGCAGCAAGCATTCTTCACAATATCTTCTTTTTGTTCAACAAAATGAGGTAATGTTCATTTTTGGGTGAACTATCTATTTAAAAGTTCTGGTAACATTGACTTGCATTTTATGAATCACCAAGGATCAGAGTTTCAGCTATAAATCTTTAATTTCTACTGGAAAAAGGCACCAACGTATTGTACAATAATTTATTCATTCATTTATTTTATTTTCGGCTTAGTCCCTTTATTAATCAGGGGTCGCCACAGCGGAATGAACCACCAACTTTTCCAGCATATGTTTTTTTGCAGCGGATGCCCTTCCAACCCTTCCAACTTTACACACATACACTACAGACAATTTAGCTAACCCAATTCAGCTATAGCACATGTCTTTGGACTTGTGGGAGAAACCGGAGCACCCGGAGGAAACCCACGCGAACACGGGGAGAACATGCAAACTCCACACAGAAATGCCAACTGACTCAGCCGAGGCTCGAACCAGCGACCTTCCTGCTGTGAGGTGACAGCGCTACCCACTGCTCCACTGCCCCACCGCACCGTCCTTTGTACAATAATAATGTAAAATATTATTACATTCTAAAATAACTGTTTTTATTGTAATGTGATATTTCAATGAATTCAGATATATTCCACACTTTATCCCCACACACATTCACACATTTTTATTGGATTATTGGACTGTTTTGCTGAACTCTACCAGTCTGTATTGTACCATTTTTTTTTATCAGTGAAGGCCAGTTCCAGCTCACTGGCAGTCCTTTCAATCTAACAAATCTCCTGCAGGGTCTGCGGACAGAGCCCAAGAACAAATTGTGGTGGGTATGCTGTCATATTCTGCCACTCTGTTTTAGTGTGACTCAAGTGCTCCAGACGGACTATGTGGGCTGATGTTTCTGTCTGACTCTCTCTTTCTCTTTCCAGTGCTATGGACACAAATGAGGAATGGCAAGATTAGCACATTTGTGGTGAGTGAATCCAATCATTGTGATGGCTGGTGATGCCAACGAGCCACTCCCTCTGGGCAGCAAACTGGCACTCTGAGTCACTGTAACAATGCACATTTGCATTCTCGCTTTTCTCTTTGCTTTGCCAGCACTTTATAAAATTCACTGACCCATCAGAAGGTTTGAGATTTGTTTAATCTCGCTGATCTTTCTGTCCACAGGGAGAGTTGCATCTAATTTGATTCATTGTGCATCTGCTAGTTTATTAATAAAATAGTGTTGTTTTTCTTGCAGAAATAGCTGTTTTCACTGGATATTCACATACTCTGTTCGGAAAAATTTATGTCAGAACAAAGACCCATTAAGACTAAAAATTATAACTATAAAGATAATGAAAACTACATTAGCATCCACACCAACATATGATAACATATTTAGCATAAATCTGCCATTTTGAATGCTTAAGCTCATTAAAGCAAGATATATTGGGTTTGGCTGTCAGTATTTATATCAGTCATCAACTGGCAGATAAATCCGCTGTATCATTATAGTTGTGGTGTGGATTCTCCTGTACTTTTAAATTTAAAATGATTTTAAAATTATAATTGTTTCCTGTCCACTGAATAGTGGAATATATCAGGTGTCAGTCTTTTTCCCTTAACAATTCCATTCCCTGCAAAACTGACTGGAAATTTCACCAAATTTTTTTTTTTAACTGTAATATGTGTTCCTACACTTGCGTAGGTTCCTCTCAATAGTTGTTTAAAGGTTCAATGCTTGGACCTCTTCTCTTCTCTTTTTATCACTATCAGCTATGCTGATGACACTCAACTCTACCTCTCTTTTTTTTGCCTGATGATCTGACTGTAGCTGCTTGCATCTTGCTGCAGTACATGCAGGATCATCAACTTGAACTAAACCCTGCCAAAACAGAACTGCTTGTGATTTTGGGCAACCCAGCGCTTCTTCAAAACTTCTCCATCTACATTATCTAGTCACATCTACCATAACTCCTTCCAGGACAGCCAGGAATAAGAGTTGTTGATGATCAATTGATGATCATCTGAATTTTACAGACAACATTGCTAGAATTGCCTGCTCCTGCTGATCAAGCCCTTATATTGAAGAATGTGACACAACTCCTTGCATCGGGTTCTTGTTGCATGGTTAAGTCCAATGCTCTCTTGATAAGACTTCCAGTCAGTATAACAATATCAAACTTCTACAACTGATACAGAATAATAATGGGAATCAGAATGGGTGGGCATATTGTTCATGATAAAGTTGTCTGTGATAGAGAGCCCGATGGTGCATTCTATTTCAGCATCCAAACTCATTCATTTTTGCTCACTCTTTTCTTATATAGGCATGCACTATATAGGGATTAGTGAATGACTTAACATGTGAGCAGCTTCTGATACAGTTTAATCTTTATAGTTAGTAATATGGTAATATGTACTTGCTGTAAATGGGCCTTAAAATGAATACTCTCCCTCTCAGTATGGTCATTGTTGTAATTAACTTTCACATACACTTAAAAGCCTACAAAACACTAAATGTACATTCAATGAATGATAATGTATCACAGCAAAGACTGGTTCCTCTCAAGCATTCCTCCAAATAAATTGGATTAAATGAACACTTGGCAGAAATCCTGGATCACCTGTGACACATCTACTACTCCGCTTGGAATCCTCAAAGCGCTTTATTGAACAGAAGTCAAGTTGTTCTAGTATAACAAGTGTGGGCTGTGTATGTTAAATCCACCGCTGTTCATATCGCTATCTGGAAGTGCTGGAGATCAACTAGGATGTCACAAGAGGACACTTGTTAGCGATTGTTGAACATGTCTCTGGCCCTTCAGGATGAGTGTGTGTCATGGATATTGTTTTGTACATCCTCCGCTCTTCTGGAGTGCTCGCCGATTGCCCTCGTGTTCATTGAAGTGGGCTCTACAATCCTTTGTCCTAGCCTTTAAGTGTGGAGTATGGCCAAGTTTTGAAGAGCAACATCTAATCCTACAGACACGACTGCTTGCACTAGCCTTGTAGGCTAATCTGTGCAGGAGAGCGAGTGGGCCTGAAGGAACTGGAGCAGATTTAAGTCTTTGTCCTTGGGGTCTGGAAGAAAGACCCATCACAAGGGGGCTTAACTCGGTTTCTCTACCGTGAATTATAGAGGCTCCTTCTCAAAGAGCTGTGTTTGAAGAATAGCATCTTTAACATGCATCAACTTAAATGAGATGTATTCTTTCATTCATTCATTTTATTCATTTTCTTTTCGGCTTAGTCCCTTTATTAATCTGGGCTCGCCACAGCGGAATGAACCGCCAACTTATCCGGCATTTGTTTTACGCAGCGTATGCCCTTCCAGCTGCAACCCATCACTGGGAAACATCCATACACACTCATTCACACACACTATGGACAATTTAGTCTACCCAATTCACCTATACCACGTTTTTGAACTTGGGGGGTGGAAACCAGAGCACCTGGAGGAAACCCACGCGAACACGGGGAGAACATGCAAATTCCACACAGAAATGTCAACTGACCCAGCCAGGGCTCGAACCAGCGACCTTCTTGCTGTGAGGCGATTGAGCTTCCCACTGCACCACTGTGCTGCCCGATGTATTCTTTACTTAATAAATAAATAAATTATGTTAAAATGAATTAAGTAAAAAGGTGATTATACTATATATTTTGATTATACTGTATCTCCTCCCCTTTTTTTTTATTTTCTATTTTTTTATTATTATTTTTACATACTGTGTGTGTATGTTTTATTTTAGAAAGTTTTCTATATTGTTAACTTTTGAAAAAAGCTAAATAAAAAAATTAAATCATTCATGAGAAGGGAAAGCAGGGAAATTATGTCTAGACACATAATTGATGTCAAAATGTGTCGCTTGAACATTTGAACCTGGTCAGGTGGCCAGATTTTTTTTATGAATGTAATGTAATGTAATGAAGTATAGATCAGTGTTTCTCAACCATGTTCCTGAGGACCACCGGCTCTGCCCATTTTCCATGTCTCCTTAACCAAATACACCTGACTCAGATCATCAGCTCATTAGCAGAGACTGAAAGACCTGTAATGGGTGTGACAGACAAAGGAGACATCCAAAACATGCAGTGTTGGTGGTCCTCCAGGAATGTGGTTGCGAAACACTGGTATAGATTATAGATAGATAGAGATTAAGTCAATCGTCAAATAAAAAATGCATATTTCAAAGCACTTCATGGGACCTATAATGGGTACCAGTCACCTGCAAGCTTCTGACATAAAATCAAGCTGGCAAATCCAATTGGTCTGCAATGAACGGATAACTAAAAGTATGGTGTGTCTGAAATAATAAATAATTCATTTTAGATATAATCAATACATGTATTCCATTCTTAGTTTTAAACACAGTCTAAATTGGAGCAAGAACAAAATTAAAAACAAACTGCAAATGAATTGTAATGAATAAAGTTAGTTATACAGAAGCAAAAGAAAAGACTCAAACTTATTCATCCTTATTCAACACACATATTTGACATCTTAGATCAGTTACAGTTGCACCCATTCTTCATTCACTATCATTCATCCATGAGATACGCAAGACTCATGATAAGAAAAACAATTTTTTTTTTTTGTTCAACTGCAAGAGATGATTCATTCCTCACCAGAGCACTAGATAGAATTGTGTCGCACAAGACAAAAACTCTTTATCCATCAATGAGCATCTAAGAGACGTTATCTAAATAGTGTGGACAAGATAACTTTCATTGTCTTTTGGCTTTTTCATAAAAGAGATATTCTAAGCCCTACATTTATCCCTTCTGTTTCTAATGTGACCATGATAGCTGTAAGATAAATGTACAATAAAACAAAAGTACACCATTTCCATTGGATGAGGAGTGGCGAATATGTCTATCTAAAGCTAGCCAGAAGTGATATTTAGCAGTACACATGCCCTGGGGGTATTTGAGGTTACAGAGACACCTTTATGTGCAGACAGACAGTGACTTTCTACTGTTTATGAGTGCATTCATGTGAATTTGCATGATCTGTGTGCAGGTCATAAAAGATCAAAATAATGTGCTAGTTTTACTTCTGCCTTGTGTTAGTATTTCTGTATAATTTATTATTATTTTAATGAATGAATGAATTCATAAATACATACAAATAATGTCAAATTAAAATATGGAAATAATTAAAATATAATGTAAGGTAAAACATATATATAATATATACACTACTAGCTGGTCAAATACTACATTATTTTGTTATTGAAAGGACATAAATGCATACAAATAAATGCCTAATTACAATGAATTATTGGGCTGCATGGTGGCGTAGTGGGTAACAAGTTCGCCTCACAGCAAGAAGGTCGCTGGATCGAGCCTCGGCTGGGTCAGTTGGCGTTTCTGTGTGGAGTTTGCATGTTCTCCCTGTGTTCGCGTGGGTTTCCTCCGGTTTCCTCCACAAGTCCAAAGACATGCGCTATAGGTGAATTGGATTAGCTAAAATGTTAAACACATGCTGGATAAGTTGGTTCATTCCGCTGTGGTGACCCCTGATTAATAAAGGGACTAAGCTGAAAAGAAAATGAATGAATGAATGATATACTCCAGTCTCCAAGATTACTTCAACATTTCAAATTATCATCAGAAAATAATCTTTTGACAATACTTTCATGCGTTAAATTAAATTGACTGGGTTGCAGCTGGAAGGGCATCCGCTGCGTAAAACATATGCTGGATAAGTTGGCGGTTCATTCCGCAGTGGCGACCCCAGATTAATAAAGGGACTAAGCCGAAAAGAAAATGAATGAATGAAATTAAATTGACCAAACGTGAAGTAAATACGTTGATGTTACAAAATATTTTAATTAAAACAAATTCTGTTATTTTGAACTTCTATTCAGCATCACAATTTATCAAATCTAACACAAAAAAGAAGCAGAATAATGTAATTAATAGAATAGTATAAGTAGTATAATTTTTTTTATCATTTTAATATATGACAATAGTAAGAACCCTTATTAATAACTGAGCACCAATTATAATTATCAGTATAAATAATCATTACACAGCATAATTTTCTTTCTTCCTTTGTCACCCCCTACAGGATAGTATGAAATAGTGCACTGGTGTGTGCATGAACTTCTGCACAAAGTTTTCTCAACTCAGCGAAAGAGAAAATTCCTTAGCACACCTGAGGGATTAATAAAAGAGGTTTATATGAATGGGGGGAGAGGGAGAGCTTTCCTCCCACAATGGAAATGCTTGCCTATGGGTGTGACTCCTCATGGCCAGCTGCACTCAAGAAACATTTGTAAAACAAAACAAAACAAAAGACAGCTCATGTTACATTTCCTGTCTATAAACACTTTGAGGCGCAACATTTTAAAAAGTGAAAAGACTACTTACCAGGGGCTACAACCGTCAAAAAGCAAACCTGCACCGTGCTACTCAAAAACTCCCGCAATAAAACTGCATTCTCATGCATGAGAAAATCGAACACGGATTAAAAATACAGCACACAGACTATTTATCCTGACTCATGTTTAAGTTTCATGCTTTTTACAACGTCCATATGTAAAGATTTATAGTCAAAGGTTTCTTCACAACATTTTTTTTATTTAGATTATACTCAACCTCAGGTCATTACTTTTCTTTCTCAGTAGAAAAACTATTTTTAGCTTTAACTGTGAGACTGAAACCTTGGTGTATTAAAATAATACCAAATAAATAATAACAAATAATACCTTGGCCCCTGACACTAGGAAGGAATAAACACTCTATGCAAAAAAATTGTTCAAATTCAGTTGACAATATTCCGTACATACGCATGCACAGACACAAACACACACATAAAGCCCAATGAACAAATTGTTGCTTGCTATTTCTTAAATTTTATTTGATGTTGTTAAAATGTTAATACAACGTTAAACAAATGTTAAACAATTTTAGTGGAGTTTTAAATGTAATGTAATTTAAATGAACACAGTAAAAAAAAAATTTATGCATGGCATTTAAGAAGTATGGCAAATATTAGTCTTGCGTATGGCCACAACAGATTAAGCCAAAGATTCATGTGCGGTGCTTGGTGTGACATCTGAGGCTGAGACTAGGCAAATATAGTATTTTTTAGGCTGAATACATATGTCCCAAATTGCGATTGTAAAAGTGATTCAAATTCAGGCAGAATTATTTATTTATTTGTTTGTTTCTTTGTAAAATTTTCTTTTTTTGGCACAAAAAATAAGGGTGGCATGACTCCTCTGGGTACAATAGCCCTATCTACACAATATTTTTTTCTTTTATGGCTATATAACATCTGATGGATTTCAGAAAAGTCTAATATGTTGTTTTAGATAGATATTGAAATAAATAGCTGAAAATTAAAATAAAAATATCCCAGATTACCTGATGTCTATTAAGCAGTTCTCACACTGTGCAAAACACAAAACATTTATTTACGATATTAAATTACCACATCTAAAATGGCCTGATGGTGAGTAAAATTAGAGTTTTGCAGTGAACTACTGCATTTATTTTTGTTTAGTTCAAGATGCTGAAAATCTAAAATATATATATATATATATTTTTTTTTAAGTTGTGGATGACAAATGTGCAGATGTCAGCCAATCACATTGCTTTTCATGCTGCTCTCTGACATTTGAAAAGAAACATTTGTATCTGGGCAATTCAAGCACAAAGCCCTCCTGTATACAGTGACACGGCCCTTGGGAGGGTCTAGGAAATTCACTGCACTGTTGCCAGAAAGTCATTTGTGCTTCCTTAAAAGCCCTGAACAAACACTTGAGTTAACACTTTGGTGACCCAAAGGATCACATGCATTTTCGACTCTTAATGATATTATTTGTATTTTGTTAATGCCTATCTTGTGTATTTTGATCAGTCGGATCACAAGTAGATGAAGGACACCCATTTGTTTACATCAATTTTCTTGGTTTCTGCTTTCTTGATTTCTTTGAAGGGAAAAAAAATTAAAAAAAAATAAAAAATAAAATAAAAATAAATAACTTTCAATCTAATATTGTGAAATGAGCTATAGCACTATGAAAAAGACAACTGAAAACTGAATGCTGTGGGTTTGTTACACTGTTAACAATTTCCTAGAATCTACAGAAACTTACTGGCAGCAGTAACTTACTGTGAATCAGTTACAGAAAAAAAAATACTGTATTTAAATTTACGGCACCATTTATCTTGCTGCGTATGTATTTACTGTATTGTATATCTTTACTGTAAAATATGCAGTGATTTTCACAATGCATCTTTAAAATACAGTAATATACATCTGTCCGACAGAAAAATACTGTGTATGTCACGGTTTGTTTGCTCACAAAAGGCACAAAACACAGAATTTATCAAACACGAAGATTTATTAACACTCACTGGAAACACGGGAAGACTGAGACACAGGAACATGGACAATACGTGGTGGCAATACAATACTCGACAATGGAAGAGACAGACTAAGGGGTAGATATACACATGACTGGCTAATGGGACACAGGTGAAACTAATGAACATTAGGAAACAGAACAAAGGAATCACATGACAACAACAGAAGCACATGGAACACTGGGGCAAGGGAAAAACCAGAACCTGACATTATCCCCCCCCCCCTTTGAAGGCGCGTCCTCGCGCCTTTTACATCATAAAAGGGAGGATGGGAGGGGGCCAGGGAGGAGTCTTAGGAGGGAGGAACCAGGAAGGGAGCTGGAGCAGGAAGACCCAGGACAC
>CAIGQV010016547.1:10039176-10055768 GCA_903798115.1 Danio jaintianensis | reverse complement strand
CTCACACACTCACACACTCACACACTCACACACTCACACACTCACACCTGGAGACACGGGAAGCCGGAGACACAGGAACATGGACAATACGTGGTGGCAATACAATACTCGACAATGGAAGAGACAGACTAAGGGGTAGATATACACATGGGCTAATGGGACACAGGAGGGGAACACAGGTGAAACTAATGAACATTAGGAAACGGCGGGAAACAGAACAAAGGAATCACATGACAACAACAGAAGCACATGGAACACTGGGGCAAGGGAAAACACAGAACCTGACAGTGTAATTTACAAAAATCATTAACATTGTGCAATCAGGTCTAGTGAAGGAACATATTTACATATACTTTTTTGCCATCAAACCAACTTATGATTACAAACATTAAAATGTACTACATTTAAAACTGCACTTCAAAAACATGTCTCATAATAATCTAATTAAAACAGTTTCTTCCCTCAGGCAATCCATCTCATGAACACTTGAATGATAGTAATTATGGAACAAACATCACTACTTGCTATACACTTTTTATACACAAACACTTATTTAACAACATATTTACATGCTAATTTGCACATAACAACTGCCATTTAACGTTGTATATAGTAATATTCCTGTACATACACTTGTCAATTTGTATATTTGCATTCACTATTACTTTTAGTTTTAAAATATATTTATTATCTGTTTTTTGTCCTGTCTCTGTAATTCTGTTGCACTGTAGAAGCTCTGTCACGAAAACAAATTCCTCGTATGTGTGAACATACCTGGCAATAAAGCTCTTTCTGATTCTGATTCTGATTAGTTATTAGTAGAAGAAAAAATAAGAGAATAGCTGCTCTTTTTGTTCAAACAAGCAATCTGGCTTTGAGTGTTTTTTCAACTACCACTAAAAAGTGATTGAAAGTGGACAAGCTCAGAAAATTTACCCTTGTATTTAGTGTTGATCGGATTGACAACATTCCCTTAAAATTTGCAAAAGCATTATTATCACTGACCTCTCGTCTGATTTGCTCAGGTAGGCAAAAGGTCACGCTGCTCATGACTTTTTAAAACCTGAAATAGATTACTGTGTGATTGCCATTGAAATGTTTATGGAAAACACTAAGAAATTCTTGTGCTGTTCTAAAACACCTCAAGGTAAAAAAACGTTAAATAAGACAGCAATGAAAAATTGATTTATGCCATTATTATGCCATTTGAAGACAAATTCAAAATATAGATTTAAATAGACACATATTAAAGCAGTTTTCTTTCCGATAAGACTATATCACATTTCTGTTGTTTATTAATGATATTTTCACATACAGCATAGGCCTATTCATTTGATTGTTTTAACAGACAATTTTAAAGGGTTAGTTCCCTTTAATTTTTTTTAATTTTGTTATTAAATACTCACACTCATGTCACTGCAAACACCTGAGACCCCATCATGAACACATGCAATATAATGAGGACTGAGGAGAAGAAACTGTCGAATAAAGTTGTTATTTTTGTTTTCATTCATTCATTCATTTTCCGTCAGATTGGTCCCTTTATTTAGGTGTCGCCACAGTGGAATGAACCGCCAACTTATCCAGCATATGTTTTACACAGCAGATCCCCTTCCAGCCACAACCCAGTACTGGGAAACACCCATGCACTCTCACATTCACACTCATACACTATGACCAATTTAGCTTATTCAAGTCACCTATAGCGCAACTGTTTGGACTGTGGGGTAAACCGAAGCACCCAGAAGAAACCCACATGGGGAGAACATGCAAACTCCACACAGAAACCCCAACTGACCCAGCCGGGGCTCGAACCAGTGACCTTCTTGCTGTGAGACGACAGTGCTAACCACAGCCACCGTGCTGCCCATTTTTGTTTTATGTGCGCACAAAATTATTCTAGTAATATTCCAATTGAACCACTGAAGGCCTATGGTTGTGGATGTTTTTAGATAATTTCTGGACTTTGAACGAGCTGGGACTCTTTCTGGCAATAGTATCTGGCTGCAGACTTGCAATTAATAAATCTAATGAGGTCACTTTAAGGGGTAGGGTCAAGGTTGGGGTTAGGTGTACACATTAAAAGCATTGCATGCAGTCTCAGCTTGCATGTGCAACTTTACCTCAATTATCTTAATCTGTGTTCCTTAGATGAGCAAAGGTCTTAGGTCTCTGTTTGGAATGACATGATGGTGTGTAATTAATAACATAATTTAAATTTTGGGTGAACTATCCCTTTAAGTAAATGACTAAGTGTACAGTAAAATTGCTGAATGAACATTTTATTAGAAACATTCTGCAAAAACTCGTTAGTTTACTTAGAAATGAGACATGACTCAGAGAGAAAGTTCTTCCTCATAAAGCATTCCAGAGCTACCTGTCAGTGACACAGTTTCAGTAGTCATTAAAAAATACCACAAAAGTCACTTTCACTGAGACTTTCACATCACATCAATACATCACACTAAACCATAAACTGCACATAATCATAACTCACATGCCTTTTAAAGATACTTAATCTTGCTCTCTCTCTCTCTCTCTCTCTCTCTGTCAATTCAAATTCAACTCAATTCAATTCAAACTTGCTTTATTGGCATGATAAATGTTATATGCATTGACAAAGCATTTGTAATGTTTACATCTCTATCACACACACACACACATTATAAATATATCTTATAATAACACAGTAAAACAAGATTTTTTAAAACATGGTTTGCTTTTCAATGCTCATAAGTTAATCTAAATGTTTGCCTTGTTTATTTACATTTTAAGGTAAGTAGCCTAATACAAATGCTAGGCTAAATCAGGCGGCCCCTGGAGGGAAGTACAAAAACATAATATTAAAATAATTCTTCAGCTGTCACACAGACTTCTCATCAACAGTACGTTACATAAAGATGGATCACAATGTTATTACACTACGCACCAAACCGACTTTACCGAGTGGAACTTTCTGCACTCGGTTGTTATCCGGGGAAGTTTATGCTGGTTGCTTCAGTTTCAGGAAGTGCGCATGTTTTGAAAGATGGCGGACGTTCCTAACGATGCGCCAGAACGTAAGTTTAATTATTTTTTTTATAAAAATTCACACAAAGCGCGTAAAATTCACCTTTTTTATTTTTTATTTCCACTAGTGCATAGTTTAACTATCGCTTTGGCTGACTACACACACATACTACAGGTTTCGTTGTTCCATTTTGAACTTTATTTCTGTCTTGGAAACTGACATCTGTCATTTCTGACAGTCTCACACAACAACTGCATGTGTCAACTGCCTTCGCGTTTACATTACTGTGTATTTTAAAAGCCACAAATATATTTACAGTTATAACGTTCTATCTAAGTAAGTATAGAAACTAAGCTAAGTATAGAAGCTAAGTATAGAAACTTTTCTGTCTCTAAATGGCAGAGTGAACTTATGTTTGAGTCCATCTGTCTTTGTGTGTATTAATAAATTCATTTAAGGACAAAAAGGAGAGTAAATTGAGGCACACTATACATGTGTGTTTATATATAGCTTGTTTAAATCTGTTGTCATTCCCTCTAGACTGTCCGGGAACCAGCAGTGACCAGGCTGGTAAATCATCAGCATGCCAGGGATGCCCAAACCAGAGTATATGTGCGTCTGGTGCAACCAAAGCCCCTGATCCAGGTATACAATTTTATGTGTATATAGAATAAATAAAGACTGTTACCATTATATTTACAAATCTGAAAAGGAAAAAAAAGAATGGAGATCACTTCAGAGTTATCGGTTCCAATCTATCTGTAATAATTTGCATATTTATGTGGAATGATTTTGAGAGGAGCTGAAAACCTGACACATAAAATAAAAATAACTTAACTTTTATTTAAAGGTTACAATCAAAATCCAATTAGAACCACTTGTTTGTAAACAAAGCTACAGCATGTCTCTTATATAATACATGCACTAAAAGACTTTACAAACTGTATTGTACATGAATTATCTAAACATTAGTATATTATTCAGTAATAATTCTGAAATTAATATAAAAACTGAACAATTATATACTAACATGCATTTAAGTCAAGCAATAGATTGAACGATGGGTTGAAAAATCTGCATATTTCTGCGGGTGCAGATTCCATGTGGGCCTAATTATAATTTTATGAACTAAGTGAGAATATATGTATTACAAGTACGTACAAACTTATGAAATGTGCTAAATGATGTTATTCTTTTTTTTTTACTTTTTGAAGAAACCTCATCAGCAGTTTTACCTAAAACACATGCCTGCTAATGGAAAATACATGATTACGTGTCGTACTGGGATTTTTAAGAATTATATATATATATATATGAAGTGAAGTGAAGTGAAGTGTAGTGTGGCCAAGTATGGTGTCCCATACTTGGAATTTGTGCTCTGCATTTAACCCATCCAAGTGCACACACACAGTTAGTGAACACACACATACCGTGAACACACACCCGGAGCAGTGGGCAGCCATGCTGCGGCGCCCGGGGAGCAGTTGGGGGGAACGGTGCCTTGCTCAAGGGACTCACCTCAGTCGTGGTATTGAGGGTGGTGGAGAGTGCTGGTCATTCACTCCCCCCACCCCCAATTCCCGCTGGTACCGAGTATCGAACCAGCAACCTTCGGATCACGAGTCCAACACTCTAACCACCAGGCCACAACTGCCTGTATGCCAAATATGTATATCGATCCATTAATTTCTGTTTTCTCTGATTTCAGCTATAGAAGAAATCAAACAGAAAATGACCTCGGTGAAGCACAAGATTCTAGTATTGTCTGGGAAAGGTGGTGTTGGGAAAAGCACGTTCAGCGCACATTTGTCTCATGCGTTAGCAAGTGATGCCTCCAAAGAGGTAATACTTTTGAGTACTTATATGTTGTTTGTAATAGTTTTTATCATTTTTGTTTTGCTGATTTAAGCAGCACATTTATATTTATTTCTTATAGTTTTAAAACAGACATTTACATGAGTCCTCACTAACAGATTAGTTGATGGATCTCTTTTTTTTTTTCATTCATACATAAATTCTAGGAAGCTTACACATAAAACATTTGTGACACTAAATTAGGGCTGGGCTATTTTGGGAAGATATCTAATTGCAATATTTGTGGACAGATATTGCAATTGCGATTTAATTTGCTATAAAATTTTGTAAAGTCACACACTTTTATTTAAAGAAATACAACATTGTTTGACTAAATATATATATATGAAAGTCATGAAAATGTATGTTTTTATGTAACTTTAACTTAATTTAGAAAGTTAATCAGGTTTCAGCTTATTTTAAACAAATTTTAACTTTGTTCTAAGTCAGCTTTATTGATTTAAGTTAAAATGACTTGTAAAGTTAAATTTGTTCAACTTAAAAATTTAAGTGAGCAACATTTTTTACAGTGTGTATATATATATATAAATATATATATATATATATATATATGTGTGTGTGTGCGTGTGTGTGTGTGTGTGTGTGTGTGTGTGTGTGTGTGTGTGTGTGTGTTGTCATTATTTTAAATTTATGTGTGTGTTTCTCCATATACAAAGACTTTACATTCTAGGAACTATTAACTATTGATGTTATTACCCTAACATCAGCCAATCAACTATTTTCTACATTTAGTTTTCATCATCAGACAACATTGTGAAGCTTGTCACATTATTGATTATTATTGCTATTATAACCTGTCGGGCTTATGAATATTCATGTTGTCTGTGTGCAACCAAAATTATGTCAAAATCCAGATATTAATCTATGTGCTCTGGCCTTTGAATTGCCACATATAAAGAATATGATTTATATGTGGTCTTACATGTGGCCTCTAGTTCTCTCTGTTTACATATGTGTGTGTAAAACACTTAGCTCTTAGTCAATCTGCTGCAGGCAATCCGGTGCTTTTACACTATACTTGACCTGTCTGTACGTGCGTGTTCAGAGATGCTCTTCAGCAAACTTCATTTAACTTTCTGTTGTCGCTCTATCAGCTACAACCTGGCTGTGTAGCTGGTCATCCTCCTCCTTTTTTGGACCATCCTCTGTTAACCCTAGAGATGATTATGTATAAAAATGCCAGTCGATGAATAGAACTGCAGTTTCTAAAATATGCCACATTCACAGTAAATGAATAAAAAGAGAAGAAAAGACATGTTCTTCTAAATTCATATATATGATCCTGTATGTACAGCATCTTTAGTTTTGTCATTGTATGTTGTAATGTTGACTAGTTTTTTTATAGGAGTAGTTCCCTTCCAGAAAAAAAAAATATTTTTAAGAGAAACGTTTCAGGAATTCTCTGCCTGGAAGTTTGAACTTCCAAAATGCAGTTTAAAGGCAGCTTCAGTGGGCTCTAAATGGTGTAAGTTGAGGAGGGGAGAAAATTATCTGTACATTTTTGTTTTGAAGTGAAAAAAATCCTTTAAGTGCTATTGCTTTAGACTTGCAACTACAAGGTGCTCAATAATGCTTACTAAATATTTATCACTGCTGAGTTTTATATAACTAAAATCTGTTGCTATGCTTATTTATCAATAGAAATAAAACCCTTTTATAGAAATAAAACCTGTAAAAACAAAGAAACAAATTGTATTAAATTATGAAATTATAGTAAATATTAATCAATAAAAAATATATATTATAAGAAATTCAAATAAACCAAAATGTATTTAAATAAATAAATATAATTAGACTAAAATTACTAATATAATTTAGCTTAAAATAAGTAAATAAGTGTGAAAATATATACATGCAATACTATAATAAGGATTTTTAAAAAATTAAAATAATAATTTCTAAGTACATTTTAGAACCATTTATAATATATATATATATATATATTATTATTATTTTTTTTTAATAATGTAAATGCAGTCTTTAAACAAGAAACTGTATAGATACCTTTTACATTTTAGAATGGGATCCCTTACATGAGGATGATCTTATTTGGGGTCCATGGCATCTAAAAGTTTCTATATTATTATCTATTATCTATATTATCATTAACTAGATTGTAGTGTCATATTAGAATAGAAGATTCATAAACATTAAATGCAGATGTACAAGATGTCCCTGGAAAAGCCATTTTCTTATAGGGTTTTTCTTGCTATTAGTGGGACCAATGAATATTTTTCTGTCAAGACTCGATGATCTGCCCTTTTTGATTAAAAATGTGTTTGTTTGTTTTTTGCACTTATCAGAATTTGAAATGCCACAGCTAATTTAGACTCCTGACTCTGACTGATAAAAAAAAAAAATCTGATTAATTTTCATCTTGTTGTTCCAGTGGATTAGTTACAGATTGTATTTTTGCCTTACAGCACTATGAACTAGGCCTGTCACGATAAGGATTTTTTTGTTGTGCGATTTATTGTCACAGAAATTGTTGCGATAGGCGATATTTTTTTTCATTTTGAGATCATTGTGTGCCACTGATTATATAATGACTATATGACAGCAAATAGCGATAAACACTTTAAAGTACTTAGTGAAGTTTCACAAACTTATTTCGAGAGGAGCACGTGATTTGATTGATCACAGCTGGACTCTCATCTGTAATTATTAGTAAGCCAATCAGACGAGTCCAAACTCACTATAAGTAGCCCATCTAAATTTATTCCCTTATCTTTGTTTTCGAAGAAACCCCCCATCCACCCCATCTTCCCCCTTTTTCTCCTCCTTTGCCAGGGGGAGTTCTCGAGAACAACCTGATCTCGTACCCCCTTATTGCTTATTGACCAGGCGGAAGCCCTGGGCTCAATTATCTCCACGCTCAGGGTTCTCTCCCGGGACAGCATGCCAAACCTGCTATTATTATCAAACAATATCTAAGTGCGAACTCTTGAATCATTCTGAAGGTTATTAGATTCTATAATTTGATGTTAAAAAGGTAAATGTCTTATTATATACACTATTAAATGTCCTATTAGGTAAATGTCCAATTATAAACTTTGACACTGGGGAGGTAGATGTCATTGTAAAATGGCTTTAGTGTTATTTGTGAATTTGTAAATATATATTGCAACAGCAAAAAATATTGATGTCATCTCCAAGTATTGCACGATAAGTCGACATATTGATTATTGTGACAGGCCTACTATGAACATTAAATTACATTTCGTTGTTCAGAAACTATTCAGAAATCATGTCAGACATTTTAAGCGTAGCGCCTTCAGCAAGATATTATCGTATTAATCAGAATAAGAAAACCAAGCAGCCGCTGAGGGAAAATATAATACTTATGCTTTTGAACTTGAATGAATCACTACAAGAGTGCAGTGAGCAGGAAAAGCTTCTGTTTGAATGTCTGCATCCGAGCCAAGCACTTTACAATAATGTTTCTCCATCTGAGACTGCTGGCTATTTTTAGTTCATTGTGGAGCTCTGCGGCAGAAAGAGCTGTGTTTACTGGGTTCATTGAGAAGAGCATGGCTGTGACTGGGACTCTTTCTGAGCCAGTGCACTAGGGAGAGCTTTATTGATCTCGTCTCAACAAACTGCAGCCACAATGGTGCTGTCAGTGTGCAGACTGCGGCTGAAGTTTACCCTTTGGCAGCTCATTGACTGAAATAATCTTCAATCCCTCAAACAATCTAAATCGCACAGCTTGGAGACTTCCAGAATGTGGATCATTCCATTGTCAGCCGATATATAAAAAGCAGAGAGAAATCAAATCTCATGGGCTCCGCTTCCTGTAGTGTTTAAAAAAGGTCACTCTATGAAATTATTGGTCATGTCTTTTTTCTTTTCTCATTTTTCATGAGCACATAGCCTTTTAAAGAATACTCCATTTGATAGTGTGTGTGTTACATACATGCGCACACACAACACATCAACAAACAATAAAAAGATTTTTGCTTTTTCTCTCTGAAAGTAATCTATGAAAAACAATCTCTATACCTGTTTAAACTGGTACTTTAATACAGTGTTTCTCAACCACGTTCCTGGAGGACCACCAACACTGCATGTTTTGGATGTCTCCTTTGTCTGTCACACCCATTACAGGTGTTTCAGTCTCTGCTAATGAGCTGATGATATGAATTAGGTGTGTTTGGTTAAGAAGACATGGGCTGTTTCTCAATTCCAAGAACACAGAGAAAGGACTCGTGTTCTCGTGGAGACCCTTCTTGCCAGGTTACCTCTGAAGAACAAACTCGGGAGACCACAGAGAACGCATACCGTGAGAAATGAGATGCTGCATTCTTCCTCATGGTCACATACGTCTTCACACGTCTTCACTACTTTTTTAACATTACAGCATTCATACAACGATTTATTGTTTTTCCCCTTTTTCAATATATATAGCATGCACAAAAACCTTACAAATATACTTTACACAATACAAATAACACAGATTTTAATACGAATTTCAGCAAATAAACACCCTTAATGTGTTTGTGCCTTTATTAAGATTTTCATGTTAATGTTTACTTTGACAGTCTCATTTAGGGAAACTCCTGAGATAAATAAGTTATATCTCTGAACTTTAATAATAAACAGGTATAGAATGCTGCACTTCCCACCTCCTTTATTCAGCCGCAATGACTTCTGGGACTTCTCGAGTGTGTTTTGCACTCAAGTCTGCATCCATGCATCCTTGATATCAAAAACACATCCGGGAACTTTCACGCGTCCTCCGTTCTTGCGGTTTTGAGTTTTGGAACTGAACTTTAATGGTTGATGATGACATTACACGAGAACACAAGGACACAATATCACTGAAAAATGCATATTGAGAAACAGCCCTGGAAAATGTGCAGAGCTGGTGTCCTCCAGGAACGTGGTTGAGAAACAATGTTTTAAACTAATACTAGTTTTTAAAGTTTTTAAAGGTACAGTTCATATATTCGACTGTTTGTATTAAAGGACAAAATTGTATTACAAATAATATATAAATATAAATATATTTATACATTTTTCTTGTGCTGTGAAATAAAACATAAAATTGTGTATGGAAAGCATCGTCAATGCACCGTGATGCACCGAGATATCGAATTGAACCAAATCGATGGCATGATATTCATAACAGAACCGTGAGACCAGTGTAGGTTCATGCCTCTACTGATTTTAATCCTCTCACACGTTCACTTGTCAAAACGGATGTCTATTGGTTTTGCCATCTTTGCCATGGGCAAATATCCCACAGATCACTCATTACAGTATGTCAACATTTACCCCTATTTGGATGTGAGCAAAAATATGCAGTTTTTTTAACGTACGTGTAGGGGAAAATCTGGGCTGCATTTGGAGAGACTGTTTAGTTTTTATAGGGATTATAAAAATGATATTAAAGTGAATTTTGCACAATAGCACAATTTTAAACCTTGTCTCATACCTAAACTTAAACTGTAACAACTATATTTCTAACTATTAAAGAGCTGTGAATATAAAAATTATGAAGGTTAAATTCATAATTAATAGTGAATGTATGTTCCTTGTGATAAAGTGCTAAATCTCACATTGACTTTCTTGTTAAAAAAGTCATGAAGTAAGCTAAATTTCAAATGCAGCATCTAGTACATGTATTTTAAGTATTATTAGAATTCAGATACAACACTGTAACACTTTCTCTGAACCAGATTTGACCGTTTGCGCTTACATCAAAACAACTAAAGGTTGTCAACACTTGATGTAAAAAAAATGTCCATTGCAAATCATTTGTGCTTTATATCAGCATGTTTGAAATAGAACAAGTTAATCATTTTATTCTCTGAAGTTTCCCACTTGGGCCGCACCAATGTTGATAGAATCAATATTTATTTCTAATGGGTTATATTGCCTTTAGTCAATAAATACCAATACAATTCAAATCACATGTGCAAGCTGCGTGTACATTGTATGTTAATTTAGAAAAAAAAATTATCTGCACATGTTCAGTACACATGAACTGTTCCGCGTCATGACAAAATTTGTCTTTCTGCACATACCTTACCATACACATAAAACTGAAGTGTATGTTTCACTCTCTCACAGTGTATTTTTTTCTTTGTATTGATTTTTTTTTCAGGGACTGTTAATATTTCTCAAGCACATGATATACGTAGTAATAGGATGCTGTAGCCTTGAGAAAAATAAAATTGAGGTGGTCTTTTTTTTCTCTCTCTCTGAAGCTGTTGACAGTTGAAACCTTAGTGTCTGTGTGTCCGTGATCTTCACTCAGGCCTGTGTGCTGATAGCTTCCACTTATCTGCAGTGTCAAAAGTCCCTCTTCTGAATTCGGAAGGGCTGTGAGCTCGAGTGAGAACATCCTGTTGTATGCGGTGCGTTGTGTTCGTGCTTCCTGAGTACCGAACAAGTCAGGAAAGCATTGAGAGGCCCCACTAGTGCAACCTGTGAGCAGCTAAGAGTCATCCAACACATATTCACAGACAGTCGGAAAGAGTTTGTGCAGTGGAGAGAAATAGATGTGGAAAAGAAAGAGAAAACAGACATTTATTTTATGATCACATTTCTGTTTAATAGTTTTAAAAGGACAGATTTTTGTATTTATTTTCAGTTCGTTTGTACGGAAGCTTTTTTCAACCACAGATTAAAATAAATATATATATAAAAGGTACGTTTGCAAAATCTTGACTAATCATATTAACAATTCCGAGACTATGCATATATTTACTCACAATTATGTCACAATTACATTTTTGTTATCTTGTGAAGGGAAACAAGCTTCCATACTCTTTTCTTGCTGAAAGCTGAATATATACATGTGAGACTGAAGGCTGGAGTACAGTGGCTACTAAAAAAAACAGCTCTGCATTCACAGAAATAAACACCATTTTAAAATCTATTACGTCAGAAATATATCTGACAATTGAATAACACTTCACAAAAAGTATCTGCATTTTAAAATGAGTTTACTTGAGCTAACCAGACTCATACTTCAGTATTCTAACCATTTAAATACTTTTATAGCATTTTTATTGTGATGTCCAGATCAACATTTACTAATGCATTAAATTATTAGATTTTTCTCAATTAACACACTCTAAAATGATGGGATATTTTAACCCAAAATTGGGTCAAATATGATCAAACCCAACTGTTATGTTTTAAATGTAATTTTAAAAAATTAACCCAAAGGTTTTAGACTGGTTTGCCCATATTTTTTCCAAATTTGGGTTAAAACAACCCAACAGTTTTTAGAGAACAATGTGACATTATGTAAAAGCAAACGTCTAGATTTACCCTATCCGTCTTATAACAGGGCTACTTGCCACAAAATTAAACAATTAGACACAAAACATTGATTTGAGCTGTAATAATTTACTAACTCTTTAATTAAACATAAAGCTTGCAGAAAGAAAAATGGCTGAATGCAGCCTATACATATATACATTCAATGGTCAGGATGATTTGCAGGACTTTGGATGAGCATGTTATTAGTTCATAGTTTGTTATCTGGTAATATAATATTGTAACTTGGTGGTTGACCAATCAGAATCAAGTATTCCAGAGAGCTGTGTAACAATGCTGTATAAAGATGTCTGATCTTTGCACTCTAGTCTTTTTCAGTGCTAAAATACTTAATAGGCAAACAACTGCAAGTAACTTTTACTTTTGAATTTTAATTGGATGATCCCCTTGTTACAGAAATCATTGCAGCTTTGAGCTACTGACTCCGTTTTCAAGGAAGTGTGCTGACATTTTATGGCATGCTTTGTAGAAGCTTCCCTGCTTATGCCAGTGAACTTACAGTAGGTGGTGTTCAATGACAGTTCTCCTATAAAAAGAAGCCTGTCCTTTACATTTACCATGACCTTGTTTATCCCACCTTTATTTTCTCAAGCATCTCCTCTGGAGTTTGAACTTCACCAGACCCAGCCACCTAGTCTTGTCGTTTTGTTTTCCTAAAGATCATACTTTTCAATTCGTAGACATCCTGAATGGCAGGAATTTTCACTCTTCAATGTAGATTATCATATTAGGCATATTATTTATCCCAAGACTGTACTAATAAGCATACGTGTGTTGAATTTACTCAATTTACATTTTAATGTAGGTAAAGTGCTTCAGGCCTTGACTGAAGGTTAAAGTAAAGTCGGAAATGTGGTGTAATTTACAGGTTTGGCGTTCACTCACAGTAACTGAAGCGTTACAGGGATGAAGTCATCATTGCAGCATAATGAAAAGCATTATATGGTGCTTAATGAGGAAGTTAGCATGTTAATGATAACTGGATAGACCTGCTGTATCAGATCCATTTCACACCAGTGTGGTTTTGGTGTCATTGAGTAACTCCTGTAGTTAAAAGATGGAATCTACTTTAATTTGTTATATTTTTGTATTCATTTTAATCTTAGTAAATAATAATAATAATAATAATTTGTTCATTTTGGTTTTGTTGTAGTATTTTAGCATGTTTATATTTTTTGTTGTTTCGTTATATATTTAGTTTTAAACTAAACTAAAAAAAATACATATGTTCTTGCCAAATATCAGATTTATTTTTTTAGAAAACTTCTATTTTATTTCTTTTACATTTTAGTTTTCAGCTTTAGTTAGCTATAATAACTCCAGTCTATGTTTTACTGAAATTAGTATTATACTGCAGAAATAATGAAATTGTAATCTATTTTAATGGAAAACTGATGTTAAAATTACTTTTTGTACCAAAAACCAAAGTCTGTACAGATTAAACATTTGTGTTTTTTAATTTCCACAGTCTGTCTGATAGTCTTGAAAACAGGGGAATACTCCACCCAACTCAAACTGGGAAGAGACTTGTATTTGACCCAAGAATGTCTTGTTCTTGTGCCATTTTAAGTGCTTTAGGCTGATGCAAACACCCTTTTTTGGTTCTGAATTCTCAAAGCAGAAGCCACGCATACTTTGTTTTTTAAATCTCAGGCTGTTTTAGTTTTGTACTATTAAATCTCTTTCTGATGGTCTCTAGAGATCTAGTGTCATATTTTCATAACTTGCCTAAAGACGTGTGAAGAAGTAAGATATAAGACAGAATTTCCCTCTGGATGAACTCTCTCTGTCTCCTTCTCCTCCTATTTAACAGAAGGTAAATACCCTTTATGAGAGAACTGTGCCTATGTAAAAGTGTTTCTGCTTTCTCTTGTGTGTCCCAGGCTGCTTTCTAAGGAAATGCTGGTGGTTTAGTCGCTGTCTGCAGAATCCTGATGGATTTAGCAGCTACTTGTTTTGATGGCTGAGAATAATTGTTTACAGCTGGACCGTTTAAAAGTTACAGTTCTTTATGGTTGTTATTTTGCACACTCTCTTTTAGTAATTGATTGTTTTGAGGTACACATTTGATTAAATATTGGATGATAGCGTGATGTGGCTAAACACTGAGAGGTCTTTAAATATGGCTCAGAAATCTCCCCTTTCTGACTTTGAACCAACAGCCATTGGTTTACGAGAATAGATCTTTGACTGTTAAGCCACATTACTCAGTTTTGTGACACTGTAGCTGTGGTCACACTGCACTTTTCGCCCTATGGACTTCCATTTATACGCATGCGAATGTGACAGACCGGAAACACAAGCTCATGTGACAAGTTTTGCAGTTCGCTGCGTTCCAAAATTCAAGCTTGGTAAACTCTGACCTGCGAAGTCACATCACGTGGTTGCGTGAGACCAATAGAAGATCAAAATGTGAACAGAAATGTAAAATATGGTACATTGTCTAATCATCTTCTTTTGTTCTGCCCCTTCTTCACATTCCCGTACGACAGAATTTCACATGCTCAAATTCTTATGTGACCGCAGCATAACGGTGTACTCAAATTGCTTAATAGTAAAAGTATTAAGTACGTTTAATATGTGTCGCTCATTAGACAGGTTTTCATCCATGTATTTGAATATAAAAAAAGTCTCTGCAATCTTCCTAAATTAAATATTGAACATTCGTTGCATTTTCTTTTGTAGTTTTGTTCTGATCTCTTTTTTTTTATCCTCTGCATAGTCAAATTTGAACCCTTAGCTTCTGTTGAGTAGTTTTTGTTTATCGAACGATTTTATAAATTTATTGTTAATGGTTCAGTTCACTTGCTGAATGAACAGACAGCCACAAAAATCACGGACCAGAACATAAAAATTGTTACGCTTGTGTTATTTGTGGTCAAAAATGACCTTATTTTTATATCATGTGTAGCAGTAATAGTAATCTTTAAAAAAGGTCTTTTTTGAGATATCAACCTCAAATGTAAAACACTTTCTTTTACATTCATGGCTTTGATTTGTTTAAAAAAATATATTTCATATTTATTTCAATTTGAAAGTAGCATTTTGTGCATTTTATGTAAAAATAATACTTTCACTTTTGTTACTATCACTTTTACAAATTATTAAAAATTTATAAAAGTTTTCATTATAAATTTATTAAAGTATAAAAAATATATAGTTCATAGGTCCTAAATGCATTGTACTTCTTAAATATAATTTAGTATTATAAAAATACACCTAAAAATACAAAATATTAAATTAAAACATTATTGAACTAATATATAGCACAATAATTAAAAAAATTACTGCAGTTGTAACAGCCCTATATACTTAAGAAGATATTATTTGAAGTTGAAACTTTCCAAAACATTGTAATTAGTGGAGAAACCCAGAGTAGTCTATAATGTTTAATATGACCATTATATTTCATACCAGCTCTTTCAGCAGTGGTGATTCTTCTTCTCTGAAACACTTATTTCATATTATTTTGGTTATTATGCACTAACACTTTGGGCATTTGCTTAACTTGGATGGAAACATAGCTGAAGTCTTTTTTGTTTTCTAGAAGGACCATATAGCCAAACCTGCATCTGGTCTGAAAACAGGCCAGTTTGTGGATGTTCCATAATCCCTCCAGAGGTCAGTAGGATTCTTAGCATTATTGTAAGGTTCAGACGTGCCTTTCCATTCCTCGCTCATCATATATTTGATGAGTCCTAAGGGTTTCGGACGTTGATTTAAGAAGGCCAAATGAGACACAGAAGCCCATACGTTTTTGTGTTTTGAACCAAAGAAAAGGGAAGTATTGGAGAAAAGAGAAGCGTTTGCCAGAAGAACTGTTTTCAGACTTTTGGAGGAAGTGCAGCGACTTCCCCTGCAGCTCAGCAGGCGAATCCTTGACTTTTGCCACTACTCTTTAGCCTCCCTACAACCCTGTTCACCAAGCAGCCATTTCCTGAGAGAGAGAGAGAGAGAGAGAGAACCAGAACCTGCTCTGTTCCTGTGGGACTATTAAATTGGGTTTTGTGCTGCGTTCACTTCCCAGTTTGCTTTCAGTAAATTTCCTTCAGGAAGCTGAGGAACAGGGAAGGAGAAATAAACAGCTTCTGAGTGAGACCATACTGAGGGTGTGTTTAAAGAGCTTTCTGCTTAATTCAGCAGTCCTATAAATGACATTTAACATAAGCCCAGGGCAAGAAAGCCACACAATTGTTAGACTGTGTGTTTGGGTTTAGAACAAAAACACTTTTTAAACAAATGCTTTGTGAAGTTGTGGTGTGTTAAAAATAGTGCTGGGCAAAGATTAATCTCATTCAAAACAAAAGTTTGTTTTGACCTACGTGTGTGACGTGTGTGACGTGTGTGACGTGTGTGACGTGTGTGACGTGTGTGTGTGTGTGTGTGTGTGTGTGTGTGTGTGTGTGTGTGTGTG
>CAIGQV010016547.1:10028923-10039166 GCA_903798115.1 Danio jaintianensis | reverse complement strand
TGTGTGTGTGTGTGTGTGTGTGTGTGTGTGTGTGTGTGTGTGTGTGTATTTATTATATAATATATAATAATATAATAATATATATAATATAATATATATTTATTATGTGTATATATAATACACACACATACATAAAAAAGTAATTTCCATAGATATTTAAATGTGTATATATAATGTATCATGTACAGATTGTATATCTATATAAATAATATTTTTCTCAAATATATACATGCATGTGTGGTGTATATATACATAATAAATATACACAGTACCCACACATATATTATGTCAAAACTAACTTTTAATTTAGATTAAAAGATTAATCTTTGCCCAGCACTAGTTTAAAATGTACATTTGTTGCATTTTAGCTCTCAATTTTCTCAGTTTTTCATTTTTTCTTCTGATTTTTTTTATGCAACCTTCTGGTCCTATTGATCACATGATTATTCATTTGATCATTTTTTATCAAAAATGTTGTGTTTTGGTTGTATTTTTTTCTTTTTTATTTATAGGAATTGTGTAAAACCTTCTTTGAGATTTACTGTTATAAGACTTAACACTGTGTGCCTTCTTTTAAAACCAAGTCAAATTTAAGTCTGTGCTCAAAATCAAGCTTTACAACAATTTAGGTCAGATATTTAATTTATAGTTCTAACCCAGTTGACTAACGGGATAAATAGATTAAGACCTGGAGTTAAATGGATTTAAAGTTTTGGCTTGTGACAAGACACACAAACATTAGGGACACGATTCAGGGTTTCCATGGGACATTGAATTTCTGGAATATCATGGATTTTTGTTAACCATTTTGGAGTTTTTAGTTTCCATTTATCGAAATATAATTTTTATAATAAATATAATTTATATTTTTTTCAATAATTTTTCATAAATAACTTAAACTTTATATCATGCTGTTTCATGCTTATTATTATGCTAAGTGTAATTTTCAGCTTCCTTTCTCGCTCATTAACTGGCAGTCACTTTCTGTCAAATGCAGTCACCATTATACCTGTTGGTTAAAGCTAACATGCCAATAATATACATTTTAAGAGTTTTGGCTTCAAAATCACTACTTCAAAGACTGGATGTTTAAATGTAGGTGACAGAGAAGCTAACTATAAAGTTTGCTAAGTTTGCTCAACTGCTATTGAGCTATCTAACGGAGCACTTTGCATCCATGTAAAATAAATCTGAGGTAAATTATACATTGTTGTTCTCATAGTGGCTATTAAGATTGTGCAAATTAATATTGTTATTTTAACATTATTTTAGTCTTATATTATTATTATTATTATTATTATTATTATTATTTAAACACAACAGTGGTCTGTTGTTCATTATGTCATGGAAATTCAGCTTTTTAGTAGTGAATGTCAGGTAAAAGTCTGGGAATTTGATATTTGCCTTAAAGTGGTAACCCTTATGGTTATTCATTCATTCATTTATTCATTAATTTTCTTTTCGGCTTAGTCCCTTTATTAATCAGGGATGTGATTCTTGTGAAGGGATGTGAAGACGACCTGATGGTTTGCCCCTTCAGTGTTCATCATTGTGCACAAGAAGTGCTTCATTCCGGACATCATTCATGTAATTGTAGACCTACCTATTGTGTATAATGATATTGTGTAGTCCTATAATGTGCGCATCTGAGGCAGCCGCTGATTATGAAATCGTTTTAAATTCGTGCGGCTGTGCACACTTTTTCCGCTCTCACAATTACATGTCACGACCACGTGCGCTCTATGTAGCCTACATTATAAAAAATGCCGGGACGCATATTTATTATTATCCTCTGCAAATCATCTTTTCTTATGTCATTTTTTTAGTGCTACAGCCAGGCACCTCAAATTTAATACCTCAAAGTTTAGATGATATTACAAATTTATATAAATATATTTGATAATTAATTAAAACTATTAAAAAGCAGGGTCTACGCTGAAGGAAAGTGAAAGTGATAAACTTTTTTAGCTATGTATGATATTTTTTTTCAGGGTTAAATGTTTAAGTATATTAGGCTACTCAGTTCAACTGGACTTAATATTTTAAGGCCTTTAAACGATTTAGTGTCTTAAAACAGTTCGAATTGTTGACTGACTAGTAGTTTATTTATCACGTGGAATAAAGAGTCACTAAATTACAGTAAAATGTATATTCTGTGGACAAAAGAGCACTAAACCGAGTTAGTGGCGCCATCTAGCGGCGGTATAAACTGTATAAACCTACTGTACTGTATAAACCTATTAAATATTGCTTAGTTGACTATTAAACTGCTAAACATTAAAACTGATGAAACAAAAAATTTAACTTAAATTGTGTGGCCAATATCAAATATTTATATAAAAATAATATTTAATATTAATATTTAATATGTTTTACACAGTGGATGCCCTTCCAGCTGCAACCCATCACTGGGAAACATCCCATCCCACCCCAAACACATACACTACGGACAATTTTAGCTTGCCCAATTCACCTGTAGTGCATGTCTTTGGACTGTGTGGGGGGAAACCGGAGCACCCGGAGGAAACCCACGCGAACACGGGGAGAACATGCAAACTCCACACAGAAGTGCCAACTGACTCAGCCGAGGCTCGAACCAGAATGTTAAAAATGTACAATTTTCCTGAAGAAAAAAAAAGGTCACACTATAGTAGTGGGAATGGCGAAACATTTTTTAAATATCAGCCTCAAATGTATATATAATGTGTAAACAAATAGTTATATTTATATATGGAATATATACTTAGCCATTCTTTTCTTAGGACAATTTAAAGTTAAACTTTTCATTACATTCACTTTTTTTTTTAACACTAAACAATTTAAATGAAGTGCAGAGGAACAATATGGGAGAAATAAACCACTTCGCAGTGAGACCAAGCTAAGGGTGTCTAAAGAGCTTTTTGCTTAATTCAGCCGTTGAACAAATGACACTTAACACAAGCCCAGGGCTAGAAGGCCATTCATTTACTGTGTGTTTAGGTTTAGAACAAATACATTTTTAAAACAAATACTTTGTGACACTGATGGATATAAAGTGCACATTTTATATATATTTATCCGTTATTAGACATGTCTTTGTTGTACAAAAAGCAATGGCTTTCAGGGATCCAAAAATTTAAATCATCAACACATCTGGAATTTCTATGATGTCCACAGATTAGTCAGAAGCACGGACTATACTTTTGGTGCCGGTGCCGGTGTGATCACCTAAACATATGCTGCTGCCCTCGGGGATCTATTGTAAGAGAAGAGAAAAAGTTTTGATGATCTCCTATTAAAAAATATAGAGAGAGATTTAATCTCTTGAAAAGATTCCCAGATTTAATTTTTCTTGTGCCAAATTTAATCTGCAGATGTTTATGGAAGGGCCTGCTGAGGTGTTTGTAGATAGGTAGTTAATTAGTAATTATTTTCTATTATAAAAATTTCCATTTATTTTTTTGTATCATTTTGTTTTGTGTTTAGCCTGGTTTTAATTAGTTTTTTTTTTTTTTTTTTTGGTTTGTTCATAGTTTACTTATTTGGGTGTTGGCTGTTTTATTTCGTTTAGTATTTTGTTTTAATTTATGTTGTATTTTTTGTTTTACATTCAATATATTATATAGTCTGATAGAGTTTGTTGTCAATTGCAAATGTTTGTTTGCTGTATAATTATCTTAATGAACATCTCCCAAAGTTTTGCCATTATCCTCTGAGCACCTGTTTTTGTCTCTCAGCTCTCAGTAGTTCAGATATAGCCCTCAGGTCTGGTACAGTCTCAACCCACACTAATCTAGACTGTAGACCTGATGCTTTCATTCATACCATGAAGGCAATGGAAAGGTTATGTTTCTGATTCGCAGCGGGGTAGAAGTGGCATTCAAAGATGAGTCTAAATAGCTTAAACATATACTGGAGGTGGCTATGCTCTGTATGTACAGAAATGGAACTGAAGTGCTTATGAAGGTCTTATGTAATGTCTAATGTATGAGTCAGTGCTGGTCAGACTGAAACGGTGTGTATGTGTGAGAGTGAGCTGACATCTTGTGTTAACTTCATTTTACTGCAGTGGCTCAGTTTTCAATTCACTGTTTTGTTTGGTGTTTTCTTTAGTTATATTTAGGATTTAGCTTAGTGTTTTGTTGTTTCATGTAGTCTTTTGTTTGGTTTAGTACTGTTTGTTTTCTTTTCATGTTATTGTTGTTTTGGATAGTATTTGTTTACTAAATTCTAGATATATTTCCATGAAGATATAACGATATGAAAGTTATATGATACATATTTTTGTGGTTAGTGCTTTGTTTTGTTTTTTTAGCATTTTTGTTTGTTTCTGTTTAGTTAAGGTTTGTTAAATTCTGTTTGATATGTGGTTTTAATATTGTTGTTGTATTGTTTTTTGTTTAGATCTATTATCTAATATTGTTTTAGCTTTTTTTAGTTTGTGTTCAGTATGTAGTTTTATAAATTTTGTGCTCAGCATTTAGCTTTTTATGCATGTTTTCTTTTTTCTTTAGTTTTTTAAGCAGAAAATAAGATGCCCACTTGCATGGACCAAATTGACACCTTTTTTAATGGGGATTTTTTTTTTTTTTAGATTTGTTAAATTCTGTTTGATATTTAAATTAAATATTTTTGTTTGTATTGTTTTGTGTTTAAGTCTATTAGTTTTACTTGTATCTAAATTTGTTTTAGTCTTTTTTAGTTTGTGGTTCAGCATGTTGTTTTATTTAGTTTTGTGTTTAGCATTTAGCTTTTTATGTGTGTTTTCTTTTTTCCTTAGTTTTTTTAAGCAAAAAATAAGATGCCCACTTGCATGGACCAAATTTACATATTTTTTAATAGTGAATTTTTTTGCCATTGTTTTGTACAACAATGTATCGAATTATCAGATGTCTTAGCAAAATGCACACCATTTAAAAGTACATAATCTATATCCTTAATAAACAACAACAACAAGCTTGCATGCTTTTGCTTTTAAAAGCACACTTGAAAATTATATATGATATATGCATTTGATATATAGTTTAGGTTCTGTTCAGATTCAGATTTAGACAATATAAAATGGATTGAAAAACACCCCAACTGTTATATAGTGACAGATAAATGGTTAAGTAGTTTTTTTTTTTTCCTCTTCCAGGTGGCACTGCTGGATGTGGACATCTGTGGGCCATCAATACCAAAAATAATGGGCTTAGAAGGGGAGCAGGTATTTCTCTGCAGACACAGACTCTGCATCATACTTGTGTCAGAATACTGAGATATCTGAATATTTTATATACAGGTAAGCTCATTCTCTACTTGTTTTCACTGTAGGTTCATCAGAGCGGCTCAGGCTGGTCCCCTGTGGTGAGATCTTATTAATCTCCATTGTTGTGAATTCTGAAGACACTTTGATTCCTTTATAGTGATTTGTGTTTTAAATCATGCTAAAGTATATTCTCTCTTTTGTAGTATGTTGAAGATAACTTGGCTGTGATGTCCATCGGCTTCCTTCTCAGTAGTCCAGATGATGCTGTTATTTGGAGGGGCCCCAAAAAGAATGGTTTGTACTTCACTTTAGTATTGTCTTCTGTTTTACACAACAGAAATATTATGCTTCTTTATTGTGTTTAGATTGTCTTCCTCATTGTCATGCAGTGTCAATTTTTGAGTTGGAATATGCAAGATAATCTGGCAGTACAGATCAGAACAGCACAGCACAAGGCCACATGTCACATACCCTGTTTGAATTCTTTCCAGTATGCTCTACTTCAAAGTGCTTCAAAGTGTATTCATACGCCTCTGACACCCAAAAAGCTTTTTAAAATCACATTAAACAGCATTAACAGTCTAAAATGCATTGGCAAGACCTGAAAATAAGAAGAGTATTGAAAATAAACAGTGGTTTCAGTCTAAATCATGTGGAATTGGTTTATTATAAATGAATCATATGCGTGGGACATTAGTGGGGGGATATTATAGGGCGCAGGGTTGGGGAAATTACAGAGAATTTTGGATGGAACATTGTTCTAATCTGTAATCTACTTTTTTGCCATGTCATATTTAAGTGTCATGCCTTACTTGATATGGTGTTGACTTATGCTTTATATTTTTAGATATAGGTTTATGATTGAGATTCATCTGAGTACAGGAATCAGATGTTGGTGTTGCAAAATTGAGAGAGTATGAAAATGTTAAGTTTTTCCATATCTTAATTTTCATATCAGATCCCTAATGTAAAAGATTAGATACATGTGTGTATGCGTGGTCTTTTTACTTGTGGGTGGCAGTCATATGATTGTTGGGTTTGTCATGTGTTTTAGGTGAGTGTATTTTTGGAATGCATGTTTCGTTTTTTTTTTTTTTTTTTATAAAATATTTCCAGTTGGTTAACCTGCAGCTTTCATTTCAGTCAACAGGTTTTTCATGTCAGTCACTGCCAATAAATTTAGTGTTATATCTATTAATGAAACGATCAACATGTGTAATTAAAGGTGTTTTTTTTTTTATCCAGTATCATATGATAAATGGGCAACATTAGCTTCCTGTCACATTAAAACTCTATGAAGCAGAAGTACTGCTTCCAAAATAACAATAAAAATGGGCCTGTTCTGACAGCACAACACAATGCACACAAATGAGTGTTAGCGGAACTTACACTCCAAAGCCTATCGAAGATTTAATATGCTATATGAGGAACGGCATGACATTATATGACATTCATTTATCTTTCTCCAGCAGATTTGGAAGTGCTATTGGTTGCATATGCATACATTTTATACAAATGAACACAAAAACAAGTGTCAGATTTCCATAATGAGATATCTAGAAAAGCTTTGTTCTCATAGGAAAGCATGTGGCTCTGTTTATTTGAGGCACTAAGTTAAGTTTAGACAGGATGGGTTTCACTTCCTCGTAGTCTGTATTTTAACCACTGTCTGATATCTAAATGTTGCATCTGTGACATTTGTTTCACTTGTGTTTTTTCTTTTTTAATGCTTGAGATGCAGTAATGACCAAGGTGTTGAGTAGTCGCATTGATGTAGGCTACTGTGTGCATTGACCTGAATGAGTCAACTCATGTATGTAGAAACATAATGTATGAGATTTATATAAAACTCCCCACACAAAAAATATATATATCACAATGTAATTATTAAATTTTTTTTATTGATTTTCAGTAGTATTCAATAATCACAACCACATGACCAATTATAACTTTTCCACAACATCCATATTAAACAACATAGTACTTAGCTACAAACATTCTCACACCCCATACAGAAAGAGGAAAGGAAGGAAAAAATAAATAAATTGGGAGAAGGAAAAAAATTGGATAGTAATTAAATTATAATTGATAGAAAATGGAGGGGGGTCAACTTTAAATTAGGATATACAGTAGTATTACAATTTAAATATTAAAAAGTTTCTTCATCATAGCACATAGCAGTGAGTGCCAGGTACTTCGGTGTTTTTTTTTTTTTTTGTGTCTTTATCTAGTAAATCGCAGCAGCTGCATGTACTGCAGAATAACAGAAAAAATCTGTGCATCTTGTTGTTGCCAATAACCTTGTGGTCAATGCTTATGTATTCCTTATTTTGGGCCTTCCCAATTCCTTCCGTCTCTCACCCTCCACTGTTTTAGTTTTATTTACTTATTTGTTTTTTGTATCATGTTTGAATTAGAAAGTTGTTATTATTGTGTAATATGTTTTATCTATATTAATCTTGCCATGAAATAGCCATAGGTTACTGATGTAGCAATAAATAAACAAACAAAATCTCTCAAACTTTGCTTTTTGTCCATGTACTATGATAATGGTAAAAATAAATCTTTAAATAAAAATGTTTATCTCAGATAAATAAAAAAGTGCAGTTGCAAAGCAGTTTGCTTATCTGACTTGGGCTGAGATTGCATCTCACATAAGATTAGACTGGAGTGCTAAGGATGTAGTTGTGTGCAGTGTAGTCTATTTGTTATGGTGCATTGTCACATGTGTAATGTGTTTGCAGGCATGATAAAACAGTTCCTGAGGGATGTGGACTGGGGAGAAGTGGACTATCTGATTGTAGACACACCTCCTGGAACATCAGATGAGCACTTGTCCATTGTGCAGTATCTGAGCAGCGCTGGCATCGATGGAGCAGTCATCATCACAACACCGCAGGTGAACAACCACACTCCAACACATCAAACACATGACATGCTCCAGAAAGTAGGTTTAGGTTACATGTTATCTAATTTGCAATCTTAGAAAAAAGGAAAAAAAAAACGAAGTGTGTGTGTATATATATGACAATGGGCTAGTCAAGCACTCTTCATGATGTTTACAAACTACAACCAAAATGTGGATTTACATTGCACTATAATCTATTGTGACAAAAACTGACCCTCACTGTCAGTATAACTTTTGGCTTTTTTTTAAGAATTAATGAGTGTACTTTTAAACAAAACCTTTCAGGAAAAAAATAAATATTAAGGAATCCATGCAATAAAAATTGTTTATGGCCTGAGGCTTACAGTAATTTGACTCATTTTATGTTATTGATCTTTCAGAAATCACAGAATATTAGTCAGTTTTGTTATTTCATATAGTAATGTACAAAAAAAAAACAACTGGCCTATTAAAAACACAAAATCCATGAATGTACAGAGTAAAGAGACTTTAACTTGGCAGCTCTCAGAGAGAACAGCAGCAATAAGAAATGTATAGACAAAACAATAAACGAAGATAACTGCACTGAATTATACATAATACATACAGTGAAATACTTTTGCAGTGCATGTGTATGTAACTTGTGTGCAAACAGAATTGTAAAGTATTGCACAAGTTATAAATAATAATAACTGAGTTTGCGTAATTAGCAGCAACATGGGAAAGAGGGGCAAACGGATTGGTTTATTAGGAAAAGTCATAAAAACATGTCCTATCATAGTTCAAAACACAATGTATTGCAGCAAAGCAAGAAACTGAACGTAAACTACAACACATCAGGCAGATTAATTTACTTGAACAAACAAAAATATAATGTTTTCCAGATTCATGGACATAAATTACCTTAAAGTGATGCACAGGATTCATCTTGTACTTTTTTCTTCTTCTCGGCTCCAGACTGCTGTTGTCTTTTCCCAGGCATAGAGTTGTAACTTGCATCAAGTATAATCATATGCTGCTAGCAGCTGCAAACGTAAGTGGTACGTAAGTACGCGTGCACAGAAAAAAAAAAAAATGTCATGTTTTTTGCGTTTGCCATAAAATGCATTTTTTAAATGTATTTCTCAACATATTATCAATATATTTTTTATTTACATTCAGTTCATATCAATATTACTAAATAAATATAATTTTTTTTGAGCAACCGAGATGGTGCCCCCCTCCGGTGTTGGTGCCCTATGCAACCTGCGTACTCTGCGTATAGGGAGCGGCGGTACTGCCCTACAGTATTACAGTCTATTACAGTCTACAGTATTTCTCTGTTGCAATCGGGATATCTGAATAGTTAACCTAGAAAAAAAGCAGCACAATTACTATCAGATTGCTGTTGTGTTTGCGATGAGGAAAAACGCTAAATACATGCGGGCATTTCTTCATTTTTTCTGCCAACACAACACACATTCCTGATATGCGAGTCCCATCTCACACTCAATACACTACAATTATATTGTATAGATACAGCACTGCAACATACAAAAGAGAGAGATCGACTTAGAGTATCACTTACCTGTTTAATAATGATTTGATCAGCTGTAGTTTAAAATTACGCTGTATTTTTCCTCCTCTAAGGGGTTATTATGCGTTCTCTGTCGCCATCTTGTGAATGGACAACATTAACCGTCTTTGCTCAGTATGACAGGCTAATGGCCGCCAATGCGCTGTCTCTCAGAAATTATAAATATTTCAAAATAGGCACTATTCTTATAAATAAACTGCATAATTGCAATCTAAACAACTACATTCTCAACTAAAAAAGCCTCAAAAGTACATTATGTTGCCCAACAGCAGCAATATTCGTCAAACTGTAGAGTGTCCTTGCTTGTTGCTGTATGTGGGCGGAGTAATACACAAGGGTGAAGAGGTGGTACGAGTGCTGTTACTGGCAGAATATCGCACTGCTATCAACCAATCAGATTCAAGAACCAGACAGAACTGTTGTGTATGTATATATATATATATATATATATATATGTATATGTGTATATATGTATATGTATATGTGTATATATGTATATGTGTATATATGTATATATGTATATATATATGTGTGTGTATATATATATATATAT
>CAIGQV010016547.1:9940720-10028523 GCA_903798115.1 Danio jaintianensis | reverse complement strand
TATATATATATATGTGTGTGTATATATGTATATATATATATATATATGTGTGTGTATATATGTATATATATATATATATGTGTGTGTATATATGTATATATATATATATATATATGTGTGTGTATATATGTGTATATGGATGTATGGATGGATAGATAGATATAGAAGAATTTTGATCATGAGTTGAGATGTTTTTTAAGTTGCTTTCATGCTTAACGAAATGTTGAAAAAAAGTTGGTTTCCTGCACACTTCCAGTGAAGTGGAACTCACTAGTGTGAATGATGTATAAAACAAAATATAAACTTTTTTTATGTCTTCAGATGAGTTGCACATGTTTTTAAAGAAGCCAACAACAAATTATACTTTAATATTGTAAATGTGTTATGTTATACTTGCATTGAGAAATGTATAGAACTCTTAAAGGGTCTGTACTGTTCATGCGAAGCACTGAAACCTACTTCCTCTTCAACTGCTGAGACCACCACATCATTCAATAGCAGTTGAAGAGACACCTCTTCTGCATGTTCTTAACAAGCCCCCATTCTTCAATCAATTCACTTACATTCTCTTCTTCAGCTAACATGTAGGCACGTTTATAAACGCTTTTTGTCTGTCTGAGAAGCTGAAAATATACATTCCATAATATTCAGTGTTCAGAAGTGGAATCAAATAAATAAAAATAAACCAATAGCGATAGACTGAATCCAGATTATTGTGTCCTAAATACCCAAAGGGCCCTTTAACATACATTTAAATGCTTCTCTTGTGAGCACTTGTGTTTGGGTTTTGCTCTAATCTTTCCTCTTATTTCAGCACACTCAAATTTCATGCAAGCACACAAGTAGGCTTGTCACGATTAGCTTTTCAGTAGCAGATCTTCATAACATGTTTTATTGCGTGTGTGTTTTACCGTATGGCATTTTGTTTTTGTATTAGGCCCCATTTACACCATTATTTTGTGTCGTATACTTGTGATCAAATGATCAAAAACACATCCTAATGCCAGATTTAAATAGGAGCCAAGTTCAGGGAAGTGGAACTCATTGGTGTGAACGGTATATAATTAAAGAAAAGAAGTTTTGTTTTTAGGCAAGTGGCACATGATCAAAGAAACCACCAACAACACATCCTCATAGCTTTTTTTATCAGGCCATTTTAGCCATTTACCAGGCAGTTGATCGATAACACCTTAGACAGAGATAGATAATAATAATAATAATAATACCTTTTGTTAATAGGCGCCTTTCAAAGCACTCAAGGACACTGTATATAGCGAGCACATCATGAAAACACAAAGTGAAAAGCAATAGACAGGGTATTAAACCAGCAAATCATTAAAAGCTATCCTAAAAACAAAAAAGTTTTTATCTGAGATTTAAAATTGGAAATAATGTCCACCCGGTGAATGTGCAAAGGCAGGGAGTTCCATAACTTTGGTGCTGCACAACTAAAAGCCCTGCCACTAAATGACTTCATCTTAAAGTTTGGAACAGATAACAGTTCAGCAGAAGATGAAGAGAGTCTTTTAGCGAGAGCAAAGGAGCGTACAAATGAAGAAGATCAGAAAGATAGTGAGGTGCCAAGTTATGAAGAGCTTTGTATGTTAAGAGTAGGCTTTTGTATTGTACATGGTAGTGAACAGGGAGCCAGTGCGGGTGAAAGAGAATTGGAGTTATGTGATCAGAAGCACGTGAGAATTGTAATCGATGAAGTTGCTTATCAGGGATGCCACATAGGAGAGAGTTACAGTAATCAATCCACGATGTAACTAAAGCATGAACAAGCACTTTAGTACTTTGTTGAAATAGTGAGAGATGTTTAATGTTTAAAGCAGCCTTCACTGCAGCTCTATGACATAACTGAACTTATATTTCGTTAAATAAAATAGCCAAAGGTCATTGCATGTGCATGAATCTGTAGTGTTTTGCATCACTGCATTTTAAATTAAATGTCTGCTCTGTAGGTGTTAGGGCCAACCCTTTTGTAACACATACTGCAACCATAGCAGATGTAAGAAAAAAACATCAGCCAACAACAACACTTTTGCTGTATTTGTAAAGTGTTAATAATCAGTATTTGAACATGTAACTGCACGTTTTAATTGCTGTATAATGTTATTATTATTGTTCACTTTTTTTATACAGGAAGTATCTTTGCAGGATGTGAGAAAAGAGATCAGATTCTGCAAAAAGGTCAAATTGCCCATCCTAGGTGTGATTGAGAACATGAGTGGATTTGTTTGTCCAAAATGCAAGGTATAGTATATATGAAAATAGGGTCTTGTGCTTGATTTTCCGAACTTGTGTAATGGTTTTTACATTTAGATTTATTAATTTAGGAGAACCTTTTATCCAAATCTAACTACAAATCAAAAGAAAGCAGCGATATATGTAGGTGCTGTGACAAGTCAGTTAGTTAATTTATTCATTTATTTATTTGTTTGTTTATTTATTGATTGAGTTCTTGTAATGAAGTGTTTGTAAAAAATAAATAAATAAAGTGTCTGGTGCATATGGAGAGGAAAGAATGAAACAGGTGGTTTGTCAAGCCCACTCCTCTGCATGAAGCACACTCAGTATTGCAGAATTTCTTTTTCAGAAACATGGAGTGTTATCAGTGTCTGGTGCAAATAAATAGGAAGTGCTATTCTTGGAGTTTAATTTTATATATTATAATTATTGACAGAACGCTCTTGCTTAAGCTTGAAAGGAGGATGTTTTAACTAATATTGCAATGTTTTCAGTCAGTTACAATTAATGAGGACTGCAGTTTTTAATATTAAATGAGGATGAGAAAGGAAATAAGTCAAATTTGCATTATCGTGGCAAGTTTTCTGAATTCATATGAAGCCTTGTGCAATAAAAACAAATACACAAAAATAAAAAAGTGTGTTGCAACTGTCATAATAATAAGAAATGTTCCCTTAGCATCAAATCATAATATTATATCATGTGACACTCAAGAGTGGGGAAATGACTGCTGAAAATTCAGCTTTGACAAGGCTGGAATAATTACATTTTAAAATATATAAACAAATAAAAATTATTAAAATATTTTACACCTTATTTTTAGTTCATAAATGTTGTCTTCTGTGCACTTTTTTCATTCTTTTTTAAACTTAAATTCTGCATTATAGCTGCATGAAAGAGTAATTAAATGATGTGCTGCACAGAAGAAAGTTATGACACAAACTGACACAAGTGACTAAATTAAATATTGTTGGATGGCCTATCACTTTATGCATAGGGTTTTTTAATACCTTTTTTCCCCTCTGTTGACAGAATACATCACAGATATTTCCTCCGACCACAGGAGGAGCACAGAGAATGTGTGAAGAGCTAAATCTTCCTCTTTTGGGCAGAATTCCCCTTGACCCACGGATAGGTAATAAAATCATTAATCTGCTATCATTCACAAGGAAGAGGGCGAGATTAAATGTAAAAGAGATAAAATACTATTCTACCATAGCAGTCAGTGTATGAGGAAGTATAACTATTTACACCGTAGAGCTGTGGTGCGTTCCATTTCTTGATTTTGTGAGTGTTTCCTTGTTTTTATAATCACAGTGTTGTCAGTATATTGAATAAAGTATCAAAAACTCCCTAAAATGTCGGAGAAAGTCTCTGCAGGCGGTAGTTTCTAGTTCTCTAATGCACTTCTGCTTTTCAAGGAAAAAGTTGTGACGAAGGAAAGTCATTCCTGACTGAAGTTCCAGACTCTCCTGCAGCAGCAGCCTATCAGAGCATAGTGCAGAGTAAGTCTCCTTAGGGCTTTTTGGTATGCACAATATCTCCATCTAAACCTAGTCTTTAACACCTTGTTGAGAAACATTTACAGTGTTGTTTTTTAATGCCGAGTTAACACCGTGAGTGCCAGACATGTACAGTGTGAGCTGATCTGATGGTAAAAGTTTACTGCTAATTGCTTAGCAATTGACAGCCAATCATGCTCCTCACATTAATTCGTTCATTCACAGTCATAGACTGCTTCTGAAAGACTGCAACTGTTGGTTTGGTTGTATATTAAGACTGCAACTGTTGGTTGTATATTAAAAACTAACCCTAACCCTACAAATTTGCACTAAAAGGTCCATTTATGTGAACCACAAGTAGTAACTCAAACTTTGTATCTTTTTTTGACTTGTGATTGGACTGCAGCGAATACGAAAAGCATGCAGTTAGAATTCATTGTCATTACGAATGAGACCTTGTTATTATTAATAATTTTACCTACTGTACTAAAGAGCTTTCCGATACAAGCAATGCACACAAATTTGCATCAGTTAATTAGTTGGTAAAATCACAAGATATGACCAACTAATTAACTGCTTAAAATTTTTTGTGCATTTTTTTTGTTAAAAAAATAAAAGTTATTTTTTTTTGTTAAATAATATATTGGCATAATATAAGGATACTCAGTGCTAGCATTCATCCATTTAGTGACACCACAGAAATGCAAATTAGAACGGATTAATTGTTAACATCGTTAATAATTACCTATGGTTAATTTATTTTAAGTATAAAATCCTGGTTTCTATACTAACCTGTCATGCTTATAAGCGTATAAACTGCCATTGTTAAACATTCTGGTAATGCTGCTTTATAGATTTGCCTAACAGTCCTAATTACTGGTGCTGACAGTTCAAGAATGCCAAGCTTTGCCAGAGGCACAAAGACAGTGTACACAGTAACTACACAATTGAGACTGAATAAAAACAACTGCAGAAATGACAACGTACAGACCGATATGTTGAGCGTTTGATTTCCCCATTCCTTCTTAGAAGAACCAGTTTTTCAGTATGTGTTTCGGTAAGCTAAGAAATAAATGAGCGTAAGATATTTAATCTGCATTTGTCTGCCAAGAATGATAACATTCTGAGAAATTGTTTTATATAGATTCTGTCTTCCACTTTTTTGCATCCCCAAGGATGTTTTGCTTAGTCTATTACTGTTTATTCATTTGCATTCGTTTGCCTCCTTACTTAGAACAGTTTCTTTAATTTAAAATGTTTTAAAATCTATGATGTATATTGTGACATGCAAATTATGGGACATTCATTTAAAGGAGGAGATAAAAGTGGATTATATATTTTTTTAATATATGTATATACTTTTTTGATTTGATGTTAGACAATATTCTGTCTGCAAGATCGTGTCAAGTTTGCCCTTATGTTGGTGATTAGATGTGATGATCAGTAAGGGCTACCGATGTGATCTGAATGCTCGCAAAGGTGTGCTGAAACACTTCCACATATACAGTATTCACAGACATATTTAAAACATTATTCAATTATGAAAAGTTCAAAAAGCTGCTGGTCATTACCCACTTAAATCAATTGAAGATTCTACTTTGATTAAATACTTGCTAATATTCATATATTGATGAAAATGAATGTACCATAACAACCATCATGTTGACATCTGGTATGGTTAATGCTAAATTGAGGTCAATGAATAACATAGTCGTTATTCATTGACCTCAATTTAGCATTAACCAAACCAGATGTCAGCTGTCACTAGGTGTGATCATTACAATCTTCTGCTAGGTCAGAACTATTTAATTGAGAATAACTATTTAATTGTGGGTATTCCACTGGGCTACGTACTGGGCCCACGTCTGTACTTGGAATTACATACTATCTGGGAGAAAAGGGCATAAAAGCACCTTTTCACTTTAAGAAAGCACCCACCAGCATCAGGAAGTACTCTGGCTAATTAACATGCACCTATAGTTGTGTGGGTTAATTTACTACAACTACATAATGCCATACTCTATAGGTACAGTTCTAACATGTTACTGAATACTTAAATGAATTTTTTTTTTAAGATGGTCTCTAACCAATATTGGAAAGGTTTAACTTATTTAATACTTATTTAATTATAGACAATATACACAGTTAAACAATTAGAATATTTATCTTCCGAGAAATAGCACTTCCCCCTTCCCCCTTTTTTATTTTTTTTGAAGTAGAAGAAGATTACAGAAGTGTGTATTCTTTCGAATCCGGATATGTTATTTTGACTATGTTTAGTTTTCTTTTGCTATGTGTAATGGATGTGTGGCCTTTGGTTGTGCTGACAACATTTTTTGCTTTTTTTGTTTTCCACAGAAGTCAAAGATTACTGCTCTTCATATTCTGCATCAGATGATCCTTATTGAAATAGAAAACATCCAACAGATCTTACCAAGACAGCTTTAATCTCCTATGAATTTCTTTCATCTTAAAGAAGGTCATGAGTGTCTGCTCAGTACTTGCATACAAATTTATTTACAGGAGACTGGCAAATATAGACATATCAAGTTTTACATTTTTAAAATACAGTTTATGAATATTACAAATATTAGAATGTTACAGTAGATTAAAAAATATAGGCTCGTGGTGTATATCAAAATGATTGCAATTGATGAAAGCGAAACAAAAATATAATTATTACTGTGATTAAAGCAGGCCAGGATGGATGATGTTTTGTTTTAAAATCAGAACATGTACAGTGTACGTCAAATAGGCCTACAGTGAGCTTGCTAGTCAATGTGAAGTGAAATGATGTTCGATTTTTGTCTTCTAAAATTTGCTAATAAATTTGTTAATCACATGCACCATTTAACCTTTTTGTATTGTTCTGTGTTGTAAATCAAAGTCACAAGTGTGTCCTCGTTTCTGACATACATTACAGTATATAATAATAGTCATATTGTTACCGTAAGTACTTATATTCACATCAAGATTTTTGGGAATTTCCATTTTAAAGGTTTAATAGGTGTTGTCTGCATGTTTGTTTTATTATGAGTCACTAAATACTTCATCTTCAATCTTTTATGATGTTCGTGTCATCTGAAAGTCAAGGCTGCTGACTGAAGAGCAGCGTGGATGTTCTTTCAGTTGGATTGTATGCAAAGCTTTCTTTCACTATTATTAGAAGTACTGGTATGGCTTACCCCAACGGGACTTTTTTCACAGTTCCTAGAACTATGGGTGGAGGAATCTAATTTTTGGAGCACTTCAGAAAATCAGAATGATTTTAGTTCTCTGAATGTCATTAAGGGGACCTAAATTAGTTCCTACTTCAGAGTACGGTCTAAACCAACACAGTAGGAACTACACTGTACAGTGTGCTACAATGTCAGTGTATGCTGATTGGGTGAATACATGCCGTATAAAACAAAGGCAGGACTAAAATAGATACACAAACCAAAAGCTAATGCCAGAAATATTTAACTGCTGATTTTGTTTGCGGCAATTTGCATCTCTTTTATCACAAAACACACAATAAAAACCCGGCCTCCAGCCTAAAGGTCTCTAAAGAATTTAAGACATTTTAACACTAGATTTGATCAAGTGATTTTTACCATATGTCGTATTGGACATACAAGATTAACCCATGCCTTTTTGCTCAAAGGTGAAGACCCTACTCAATGTTTGTACTGCACAATTCCTCTCACAGTAAAACACATTTTACTGTACTGTCCTGCTTTTAATGATTCCAGAAGACTTTTTTATGAAATGAACTCTCTTAAGGATATTTTTAGCAAAGTGATACCAGAAAAAGTTTTCGAATTTTTGTCATGTATTAGCATGTATTCTTATTTAATTTATGTATTCATTTGTTTGTTGATTTTTAATTGTAGATTTATTAATGAAATGTTCTTGCCATGAAAATAGCCTTGGTTGCTGACATGGCATTGAATAAAAAATACATTATATTACATTCCAGCCTAAAGGTGTTGAGTTCCTAGTAATGGTGGAAATGCATTCAGGGATAAAATACAGCACCGAGCCTAGTGACTCCTATGATTGATAACTGCACCATGCGAAAGCCCCTTTATTTATATCTAAAATCACATATTTCTCTACTATATGGTATGTGGGAAGCAGTGCCTCAATAGAGTCAAATATCCAGTATTTGAAAAAAAGTAGGTAAGAAGAGATTCTGAAGTGTGTCTCAGGAGAGGATTTATGATTATAAGCAGTGCAACATAACTCAAACCCTTAAATCATTTAATGACGAAATGGCTTATGTAGTGACACTTTTTCTAACAGTCATGATGTAACTTCAAATGTACGGTAGTACCCACTAATTATGAATAGAATCTGTTTTTCATCACATGACGTGTAAACTATCCACAAAACTGCACATACAGCATTGTGGGCTTTCGTAGTAAACAAATAACATATCTGCTGTGTTTGTTGTGTTTTGGTCAAAACAAAGTTCTAGGAACTGTTAAAAGAAAGGTCCTTCAGGGAAGCTGAAATATTTCTATTATATTGCTATAAAACTCCTTCATTTGGAACCTTTTCTCTAAAGCAGCTTTTTTTATTTTTTTTAAATGCATGTAATACGTATGTATTTTAAAGAAGGGAACGCATTGTGCTGAGTATGTGGAAGCAGTTCTTCATTGCTGCTATATTAATGAAAGGGGTTGGGATGAGGGGTGTACAATCTCGAGTCTCTTCCCTATTAATTCCTTGTAGCAGAAGAGAAGTGAGATGGAGATGTGGTCTTTTAACTTATCCATGCGCAGCACATTAGATTTCTTGTGGAAAAAGTACAAGTGAAACTGTCCTCACCTGACCCGAGTAAAACTGGTTGTTTAATGAAGTACAAAGCAGACAAATGTGATCCGCTGAGGTTTTTAATCAAGTTTTTTTTTTTTTTTTTTTACCAGGAACAAAGCAATGTTATTTGGCATGAAGTATAGCAAAGAGGAAATAAGGCAATTGAAATGAGATTATTTTGCAGCTGTTGTCCAGTCATGGTTTCCTTTGAGGAGGTGTTGTTTCAGGTGAGAAAAGCTTTACAGGTTGACCCAAGTCTGCTGCACGATTTTCTTCGAGAGCTCCATGAGGCCAACGTCTTCTCAACCCAGTATTACCAGTCTCTCTATAAGGACAGTGAAGTTAGTGAGCAGAGTTTGTGTGAAGTCCTCTGTACCGATGAAGACTTGGATCGAAAACTGTCTTTACCTATTTGGCAAAACTGGGACATTAGCCAAGACATCCTCCATTCAGCACTCAACAAACAGGAGGATCTGGTTTCTTCTGGTGAGTTAATATCTATAAATGCTTTTAATTACACTAGATAAGGAGGATTACGTAACTGTAACTACATGTCAACTAGCAGTTGAAATGTTAGTTGAGTGTCTGCTTAAAAGGCTTTCCATGTACCTGTCTATTTACCAACACAACAGTCTACTAATACTACTGTATGTAAAATGTTCTTTGTGCTAGGAGAAGTGTTATTTTTCTAAAGAACGTTTTTTTGACGTAGTACTTAATTGTAGCCACTTAAAAATAAGAATTTCTTCTCTTGTAGTCAACACAAATTATTAAAACAAGGGAAGTAGTCCTTTTTTTAATTTAATAAGTGGAGCTTTATTTCAAAAAGCGTCAATGTAGAGTTAAGTAAGCTGCTTTTTATGAAGCTTGTTCTTTAGTTCAGTGGTTTTCAAATAAATGTGTAAAAATAAATATACAACAACTATTTATAAACACAATAAAAACAAATTAGGCATGCACCGATGTAAATTGGATTCATTTAAAGCAGGGGTCTGGAACCTTTTTTCAGCAAAGAGCCATTTCTGATTTTTTTTGGCAAATACATTTTCTTAAAGAGCCATTGGGGTATATATATATATATATATATATATATATATATATATATATATATATATATATAAAATACAATAATAATAAATTTATTAATGTCCATGCACAACTCAAAAATAAACAAATATGAAGCTTCACATGGTGAGCAATCCATGAATGAAGAAAGGTCAATTCATAAAAAAATTTTTCTTTAATTTGCCATGACCACTCATGATTGTTGTTTGAATTTATGTGTGCAAGGTTACCATAGGAACATAAGTTGTATGCCCTTTATCCATTGCCTGAAATCTCATTTTGCTGTAAAAAAAATAAAATAAAATAACTGATTAAATTATAAAAGACAACAATTTATACCAAAAAAAAAAGTTATAAAGGCCAAAATGTGATTTCAATAATAATAATTAAAAATTAAACACGAATAAATACAAATTTGATTAAAATGAATAACAAAAGCTAAATCGTTAAGTAACATGTAAGTATAAGTAATAATTCATTCATTCCTTTTCCTTCGGCTTAGTCCCTTGTTTATCAGGGGTCACCACAGCGGAATGAAGCGCCAACTATTCCAGCATATGTTTTACGCAGTGGATGCCCTTCTAGCTGCAACCCAGTACTGGGAAACACCCTTACATGATAGCATTCACACACTCTCAAACACTACAGCCAATTTAGTTCAATCCAATTCATCAATAGTGCATGTCTTTGGACTGTGGGGGAAACTGGAGCACCCGGAGGAAACCCACACGAACACGGGGAGAGTGCAAACTCCACACAGAAATGCCAACTGGCCCAGCCGGGACTCAAACCAGCGACCATCTTGCTGTGAGGCAACAGTGCCAACCACTGAGCCACCGTGCCACCAGAAATGCAATAATTTAATAGAAAATTAACCTTAAGAATTCTTCATGATATTTTAGAGACAATTGCAATATACACTTTTGTAATATAATTTGGGTGTTTTTACTAGAAACTAGAAAATCTTTTTTGCTGAGCAGTATTGACACATTTGTAAAGATTTGTAAGGCTGTTATTGTTAGGACACGGAAGGCTCCACAGCTCTCCTGTACTATTGGAGAAAGCATAAATCGAATTTTGTGCCTTGATAACCAATCACATCACATTCTTGACGTTATTGAATTTCCTTCAGATTCACTCCGCAGTTTCAGTTTTGCTTATGCAAATACTGGAGAAATCAATGTGCTCTTTTGGGAAAGCCTCTTCACTTGGCACTTGGCAGACATATTAACAACATGTCTGGGCAGTTATTTTCTTTACCTTAATAACATCACAGAATGCAGACTGCTTTTATAGCAAACTAAGCTTCTAAAGTCTCCTGCAGCAACTTTAAAAATAAAAAATCTAAATGATAGCCGACAATTTCTTAAGTTTTGAGGTCACAGAGTAGCTCAGTACTATTTGAAGTCATACTAAAAGGAATGAGAAAGGTTCAAGCATATTTCATGACTTTCATACTGTATATTCTGAAGCACAGTATTTAAAAACATTTAGAATGAAAGCTAAATCCCTCATCAGCAGAAAGAAACAAAAGACCTACCATAGAACTTTGATGAGGTGGACAGAGAACTGGTCCAAAGTTAACTTTAGTGCTGAAAGCAAATCTAATATATTTGGGTTCAATGGGAAACATTATGTTCATCATCAAACTGGGGAAAGACTGGACTCAAAAGTGTGTAGAAATATTAGTAAAAGCTGGCGGTGAAGTGTCATGATTTGGTGATGTTTATGCATCAGGAGTTGGACTTCTTAAGAAGCTACATGAGTGTGAATGCAGATCAGATGCTGCTTCAACAACATGCCGTTCCTTCCCTGCATTCATCACCCAATCAGAGCAATTATAACACAAGACAATGAACCCACGGTTAACTTGTTTTCAAGTTTAAAAAAAAGCTGAGGTAATTAATTTGGTAGCCCAGAGTCCTAATCTAAACCTGATTGAGAATGTCTGGAAATTTCTTGGAAACAAAGTTGTGGCTCAAAAACACTGCAGTCACTGTTAGTTGTGAAGTTTCTTCATGCTACAATCATTGCTGTTCTATCATTTTGATCACTTAGTTTTTTTTTTACAAGGGAAGCCTTGTTAATAACTTGTTGTCTAATGTTAATCTCCTCTAAGTCTTTGAGCATACATGCAAATACATGTGTGAATAAACAAACACAGCAGCATGCTAGTTTTTCAGTCAACCTGTGAAACATACATTTATATCACATTCATAATTTTGTGATGGTATGTTTTTGCTACTCCTATAAGGCCTTTAATACTGCCTCACAGGATGCACCTGTAACTAGATCTCCCACTGAGTTGCTTTATAAGCACGCTGATGTGTGCAGCATGCACTTCTTTACTTCCTTGGTGACTAGTTTTTAAAAAATGAATAAATAAATACAAGAGAGCACTGAAAGATGTCGTTTCAACCCAAGATGTCCAGTATACAACAGAAGTGAAATATATTATAATAGGGTAACTGTAATGTCACAAGCAAAAAAAAAAGTCAGTCTGTTTGTTGTATGGGCACTGTTAATAGAAAAAACAAAGCAAACAAAATACTTGTTACACCAGTGTGTGATCCTTGCAAATATTTTTGTTTCATTTTAGGCGGGTGGCATGAGGTTGTTGCCTTTCATTTACAGCTGAATTCTGTGTTTCGGTATTAGATTATTTGTACGTTATTTATTGCTGGCTTGTTAGTTTTGGAAAATAAATAATAATGTTTAAATTGACATTACACTGGCATTAAGAAATATATTATATAAGACCAATGTTTAAACAAAAGGTCTCACCTGACAGTGGAAAATACCTGCCACGCCAGGGTGGTGTGTTTCCGCATACATGTGCCAAGCCTCAGCATCTAATTTGATTTATTTTTTATTTTTTTTTGCAAACAGACTGTACATTTTAGAGTTCCTTACTTTATTAAAATATATTTTGAGTGAGCTTTAAAAATCAGTTTATTTTCACATTACAATGGAGAATACTTTTTTCATTGTTGCAAAACTAGAAAATGTAGTTTATCATCTCCAACATAACCTCAAATACATAAATAAATAACTTTATTAATGAACGCAGAATGTATCTCTTTTTTTGAGAGATATTTGCTCACTACATATATAGGATGAGTTTGGCATGTGCCGAGTTGGTTTCTTTGCTGAACCAACTCCCATCTCATAATGAAAGTAAAAGCAACCAGTGCAGCTTGTTTTGGCGTTTGCCAGACAGTGCCTCAACCCTGTGCAATCTGAGGACACGCAGTGCGTTTATTAAAAACGTTTCATCGGAACTTAATGTAATGGATTAAAGTTATTCAGCAAGCATGGACTATCTCAGGGAAACAGGTAAAGTTTGTGCTATTTAAAGTAAAGTAATGCTATTTTAATATATTATTTATTTTTGTTATATTGATCTTACGTTGTGCGTAGTAACTTTTTTTCTTTACTTTGATGGTGCGTAATCTTTATGAAAAGTGTTAAATATGATATCTGTAGTTTCTTGATAAACGTTTTTATATCAGAAATGAATTTCCCCCCTCGAGTTATTTGTTTTCCCATCGAAATCTGGCACGCGTGCTCCCACGTTTCAAAGCGTCTTGCGCCTTTTTCCTTCAAGAGTTTTCACTCACTTAATTGTGAAGGCACATTTATGTCTCTGTCAAATGTAATTTAATATACCGTGTCCCTGTGTTATACCTAATAGATGCTGAAACATATTATTTTGACACAGATCCAACGTTAGAGCTTTTACCTGGTAAGTAAACAACGCTGTAAACAAACAAGCATAGCTACCTACGTTGGACATTTGGGTTTTCAAACGAGATTTACTATTTATTAATCTGTTCACAGACAGTGTTCTCGGTGAATATCTTCAGTCTCTGCTGGATGGATCTATTGAAGAAACCTTTGGTCAGTTTGTCTATCTTTGGTCAGCTTTTTATTTATTATTTCGTTACATAACAGCATAATTAACACCAATAATTCCTACTTGTGTCTTGTCAGATACAAACTTCCTCGAAGACCCCAATTACTCATGTAAGACTCCCTAAAATAATATTGTCAATAAAATCAGCTCTCAAACTACATTTGACATTAATGTTTTTGGTGATGAAATGAATCTATTTTGCAATGGTTACTTTGTTTACTGTTTATTTAGAAATAAGTTAATTAAATGTAGGGTTTTTCACTTCTGCTTTACAAACAATAGGTGACACAGATACAAACTGCATTGCAGAAAAAACATATAAAGTTCCCCGACCAAAAAAAACAGGACGAAAAAGAAAAGGTACTGCTGTTTTCTCTTAGATGTTATCTTATGAATGACCTGTGTTGGCAATTGAAAGGTGTGATTTTATTTTTGTTGCAGCTCAGAGCAAAGACCCACAGTATATACACAGCAAACAAGGTAATTCAAAACATTAAGGACACAACCATTGAATATGCTTAGGCTGCTTACTAATAAAAGGAAAGGACAAAAATAACTAACTCTCAGGCCAGTTAAGCCACAAGTGAAACTAAAAGTTGCAAACAAAATGGTTTATGTCTCAATTGCAGCAATAGTTGCCCCTGAAAGCCCCTCAAATGAATTGACGCCCAACATGACATCTGGGACTGAAGGTAGTTTCCATTTGAGCTCAAATCCATACCTGACTGTGTTGAGGTTTCCTATCAGCTCCCGTGTTCTGCCCCCTAGTGGTATGTATTATGTTTTTATATACTGTATATGGCAAGCAATTCAACAAATGAGGGCGTGGGTTTGAACACTGACTGTGAATTTTTGGATCTCTCAGGTGGTCCAGCACTACATTTCATCCAGACCATAAGCCCACTCATGTCACCTCTAATTGGTACTGTGGTCCAGACAGGACCCACATATGTGCTTGGTGAGTCAAATATAATTTCACCATGACACCGCTGCATGTGCCTGCATGTCCTGTTGGTTTGTTGACCACAGTATTTCTCATTTTAAATTCACTCTCTGCAGTTTCGCCCCAACGTGTGAGTCCAGCCACTCAGATAATTCCTCTTTCACCAGGTAAGTTAAAAAGGAAAGGTGTCTCAATCACAGCAAGGGTTAGCAATACTGTAATGTGTGTTAACTGAGCTCTTCTCTTACAGCTGATGGTACGGTTGCCCCACCAGAGCTCACTGGTTTTGTACTGCCAGTTGGCTCGTCCTCGGGTCTGACATCGGTTTCTGTAGACACAAGCCCTATCAAAGGTGAGTATAAGATAAGGATGGGTTAAAGTTGGGATTTAAGTTTTTGAATGTGGTTTTTGAGTTTGGTTTGAGGGCATTTGACCTCATCCACTCCCAGCTATTTTGGGGTTTTCTGCCTGGATTTTTCTACTCAAATGGAAAAGCTTCCCGTACCCACATACAGAGGTCTAACTGCAAAATATATGGTAGAATTTTACTACAACGGTGTTGGAAATGCTATAAACGATTGTATAAGTTGTCTGTTATAATAAACCCCTAAATAAATCAAAGCTTTTTGAATTTGTTTTTTTTTTTCAAAAAGTCAAATTTGGAAGTGTATAAGTTCCAAAGGGGGCGACGCGGTGGCGCAGTGGGTAGCACGTTCGCCTCACAGCAAGAAGGTCGCTGGTTCGAGCCTCGGCTGGGTCAGTTGGCATTTCTGTGTGGAGTTTGCATGTTCTCCCCGTGTTCGCGTGGGTTTCCTCCGGGTGCACCGGTTTCCCCCACAAGTCCAAAGACATGCGGTATAGGTGAATTGGGTAAGCTAAAATTGTCCGTAGTGTATGTGTGTGAATGAGTGTGTATGAATGTTTCCCAGTGATGGGTTGCAGCTGGAAGGGCATCCGCTGCGTAAAACATATGCTGGATAAGTTGGCGGTTCATCCCGCTGTGGCGACCCCAGATTAATAAAGGGACTAAGCCGAAAAGAAAATGAATGAATGAATGAATAAGTTCCAAAGGCCCTGTGTGCTCCAGAATCCTGTTGAGTTAATTTTTAAACATCAACAAACAGAGGAAAAAGGAAATTTAATTATCTCATACGTTATTCTGTTCCTAAAGGAAGTAACACTGTTTTTTGTATAATTTCTCCCCATACCTCCATACATTTGTATAAAAGCAAAATCTCAATGTCATTTAACAAACAACCCTTTGAAATTGGATAAACTGCTGAAAGTGTTAAATATTATACTATATGTTTTTCTATGATTGATTCCCCTAAATATACTAGGCAGAAACCATTGCTGATGTCACTCTGAACAATTTTATGATGGACATATGTTTAATGATAAATCTAACTGAACATTTTTTAAATGGTTAATATTTGGTTAACGAGTGGCAGTTTGCATTCAAAAAATATTCAAAATGAATAACCAACTTTTTGTGGTAAAGTATTTGCCCTGTGTTCTATTGTACTGTGCTGCTGAGGAGTAGCACACTGTTTGCAGCACATAATGATAATGCATGTCGATTGAAAATTATTAATAAGTAAAAGTCACATGAATTTCTATATTACCATTCACACTGTGGTCGCATTGCAAAACATCAGGATTTATTACCATTATTAAATTACAATAATTTTGTTGGCTAATGAATTAATCAAAATGTCTGCTTGTTTGTTTTGCTAAATACAGAAGGAAACCAACAAAAGAATACAGAGTCCCCATCTCCCAAACTAAAAAACAAAATCCGTCCCAAAGCGCCAGGTGAGAAACCATTTCCTTATTATGCAAGCCCAAATGACTTTATTAAAGTATGTAAAACATGATAAATGTTTGTTTTACAGAATGTGTCAAAGACTACATTCATCGCTTAAAATCACACCTGAGAGATGTCTGCAGTACTATGCGTGGGGGGATGGGAATGGAGTCACACTACGTGGATGTGCATCTGGTTCAGAGGAAACTTCTCATCAAAACTGGAAAGAATGCAAACAAGTGTTTGGAGAAAGAGCTGGTTGTCCTCAGCGATTCGGAACGAAAGAAAGCAAAGCTGGACACAAGTCAGTTGTTTCATAACATTGATTCCAAACCAAAGCAATCATTTGCTTTTCTGGGAAAAGCCGGAGTGGGGAAAACCACTTTCATTCAGCGGTTATGCCTGGACTGGTCGAATGGCGGCCTGCCTCAATTTCAGTTTGTTTTTCTCATGAACTGTAAAATTTTAGACTTCAAACAATCCAACTACAGCTTAAAAAGTTTACTGTTCGACTTTTCCACATCTCCTCACTGCGAGGACTCAGATGCTGCTTTCAAACACATTCTGTCCTGTCCTGGTGAAGTTCTCATTATCTTTGACAGCTTTGATCATATAAAAGACCTTGAGGGGCTTCTTCAGTCCCCTGCTAAATCACACACAGACACTAAATACACCATCAAGCAGCTATTTTCAGGTTTGTTTCAAAAGGAAATCCTCTCGGGCTGCACGCTTCTCATCGCCACGAGGCCTAAAGACGTTTTAAATCAGGTACTGCGAAAAATGGACAGGCTTTTGGAGATTTGGGGCTTCTCTCCTGAAGATATCGAGTCTTATACGTCCAAATATTTTGAGGATGCTTCCCTCCAAGAGAGTGCACTAAAAAAGATTAAGAATCAAGGATACATGTTTAGCTTATGCTCTAACCCGCTGCTTTGCTGGGCTACCTGCTTCCTGCTCAAGCATCAAGATGGTGAAGATTTGCCTTCAACCCTCACAGACTTGTACCAAAGAGTGACCTCCAAGCATCTGGAATTGGCTAGCATTGGAAACAGCACGAAGAAGAAACAACTCGACACCCCACAGTTGTGTAAAATGGCATGGGAGGGCTTCAAGAATCACAATACACATGTCAAGCTTGTAAAATCCATAGAACTGCTGGACTGCGCTCTTAAAAGTGGAATACTTATACCTTTTAAAACATCTGAGCAACAGGAAAACCACTTTGCTGACCTTTACACTCAGAACCTCCTGAGTGCTTTGCATTTGGTGCAATCCAAACAGGTCAATGAAAAAACGGTGGTGGCAAATACCATGGTGGAGCACAAGAAACGAAAGGGAGAATCGCAGGACGTGCTGCAGAGGTTCATGACCGGCTTAATCTTCCAGAAGACAGCAAGTGGAGTCAGCATAATAGACAGCAGTGTGGACTTAAAAGCCAAAAGGAAAGTGGTCAAAGCCCATTTAGAGAGCATGAAGCCCAAAGATTTGGTTCCTGCCAGATTACTTGAACTGTTTCACTGTGTTTACGAGACCTGCAGTGTCAAATTTGCCAAAGTGCTAGTGAAGAACCTGCCCGATGATCTGTCTTTCTGTGGGACCCAGCTTTCCCCATCTGATGTGTACGTCATAGGCCATATCCTTCAACATGCCAGCGCAATGAAGCGGACCTTCACCATTAACCTGCAGGACACATGCATTCCCATCAGTGGCCTGAAAGAGCTTGTGGGTCTCAAATGTATCACATCATTCTGGTGAGAAGTTACATGGCCTTACACCTAGATAGGAAAATGTTGTGTTTATTGAGTTTAAAGCCGGTGAGACTTTTTTCTGAGGAATTCAAATAGATGCTGATTTTATTCCAGTTCAGTTACAGTCTAAGCGAACTAAAGCTTTCAAGCTTCAAAAAAAAGTGCAAAGTGTAAAGTAGACTGTTCCTGGTTTATATTAAGTGGCCTTAAATGTCCAGTGAAGTCCTTTGAAATGTGAAATTTTTATTCGATGTTTGATGTAATCTCAACTGAAACATGAAGAGAGGGTGTGACATAGAGTAGCTCCTCCCCTTAAAAAAAACATAACAGCATTGTTTCATAACAGCTCTGCCAGTGTGAGTGGTCAAATACTGGAGATCATTTGATTGCTCAAGATTTGATGAGAAACTGAAGTATGAGATGACGTTAAAAAAAAAAAATCATTGATCCATTTAAGTGGAAGTGATAGAACTGCAAGCTTTGAATGTTCATATCTTCTAAACATGAATTTTGTCACTGTTCATATCCCTAAAACTACCATAAAACAGTTTCACAGGACCTTTAACTACTAGGTACTTTCATCAAAAAATAAGTAGTTATAATGTACTTATTGTGTTTATATAACACTTATGGTATTATTGAGGTGGGACAACGATAACGGTTAAGGTTGTTTTTTTTCTTGTATTTGGTATGTGGTATTTTAAGTTTAAGGGTGTGTCAAAAGTGTAATCAAAAATGCAATTACAGAAATCGGTTGTAATAACATGCAGATATTTTTAAATGATAAAAACATCTATGTGGATTGTACAAAAGGAAGAATTTAAATAGAAGTACTAAGTAATTAAGCTCACTTATAAAGCGGGATGGATTTGTGCTATATTCAAAATATTATGAGGTCAAATAATAGCTTTTCAGATTATCAGACTGAATTTTAGAGTAGTTATTAGCATGGAACTAATTGCTGATTAGGGGGGTGCGGTGGCACAGTGGGTAGCACTGTCGCCTCACAGCAAGAAGGTCGCTGGTTCGAGCCTCGGCTGGGTCAGTTGGCATTTCTGTATGGAGTTTGCATGTTCTCCCCATGTTGGCGTGGGTGTCCTCTGGGTGCTCCGGTTTCCCCCACAGTCCAAAGACATGCGGTATAGGTGAATTGAGTAAGCTAAATTGTCCGTAGTGCATGTGTGTGAATGGGAGTGTATGGGTGTTTCCCAGTGATGGGTTGCAGCTGGAAGGGCATCCGCTGCGTAAAACATATGCCGGATAAGTTGGTGGTTCATTCCGCTGTGGCGACCCCAGATTAATAAAGGGACTAAGCCAAAAAGAAAATGAATGAATGAATTGCTGATTAGTTACTAATTTGGGAATTAAAAGAAACAAATCATAGAGAAATCTGATTCCAAAGGCTGATTGAAAAGGAATGGACCAAATCATTTAAAATAATGATTGATTTATCCATTTATGAGTGAATCATCCTTTGTTGTTTTCCTATTCACAAAACTGGTTGGATTTATTCCGCACTGATCAGAATCTTCAGTTTTTCAAATAAGAATAACAGAAGATGGGCGTCCCGGTGGCACAGTGGGTAGCACGATCACCTCACAGCAATTAGGTCGCTGGTTCAAGCCCTGGCTGGGTCAGTTGGTGTTTCTGTGTGGAGTTTGCATGTTTTCCCCGTGTTCGCGTGGGTTTCCTCCGGGTGCTCCGGTTTCCCCCCACAGTCCAAAGACGTGTAGTACAGGTGAATTGAATAAGCTAAATTGGCCGTAGTGTATGTGTGTGAAAGAGTGTGTATAGAAGTTTTCCAGTGTTGGGTTGCGGCTGGAAGGGCATCCGCTGCGTAAAAAACATATGCTGGATAAGTTGGTGGTTCATTCCGCTGTGGCGACCCCTGATGAATAAAGGGACTAAGCTGAAAATAAAATAAATGAATGAATAACAGAAGATTTTGGAAAATGGCACACATGCAGTTAAATATTTTAATTACATTTTATATACTTTTAGAAACCTTTTTTAAAAAACATTGAATATTCCTAGAAATGTTTAAAAGCAAAATTTGATTTTGTGTTCTGTGGAAGCAAAGAATTAGTAAATGGCAGGATTTATAGTGAGTTTTCGCTTTTGGCTAAATTTTTTCATTTATGATTTGATTTACCATTAGGGCGCATGCCGAAGATACCATTGACTTATGGGAGGACTTGCATCAAAGCAACGATGAACTGAACTTGAAAAGTGCAATTGAGAAATTCACATTGAACCCATTAAAGGCCACACAGGGGTATCACATAGAGAGCCTGCCTGTCCTTGTCCAGATTCACAGGGAAAAGAAGCTGCCTACAAGGTACAGCATCAAATTTGTTCATAAAAATAGCGTTAATATTTACCATACTCTAATTTTATTTGTGCTGATAACTTGCATGACCAATGTGTTTTCAGTGAACTGGTGCCTGCACTGGATGAAGGTGTACCAGCTCTCCGGCATCTTCAGAAACTGGAATTTGGGTAAGGAAAACAGACTTTTATCTTTTTATTATTGCCCCATGCTTCCATATGCTGAAGATCCTTTTTTTATTCATTAAGTGCTAATTAAATCATATTGGGTCTTGTTCTCCATTGCAGACTTGGAGTGCAGAATTGTCCTGAACTTTTACCTAAAATCATAGAGGTCCTGCCCTCTCTGCAGTCTCTCCTTTGTTTAGAGTGAGTATTCGGTGCTGTTTGGCATATTCATAGCTTCTGAATTCGTAATGAATGCTTAACATGCTTGTTAATACTTGTGCAAGCTTATTGCAAAACTAGGCTGTCCACTACTGCATTTTTATTTTGAAGTGTTGAATGTTTCTATTCAGCTTTTTTATGCTTATTTAAGGACACGCTAATAAATTGCAGAATGGATTGGCAAAATGTACATAAATTCAAAAAACGTACAATACAATTTTTTTAAATAAAAGGGTATTTGCATAAATCACAAGGTAAGAACTTTTCCAAAATAAATATTATTATGCGTAGTATTATGCATTTACCAGTCTGGACGAAGAGCATTTTCATTCTAAAATGCATCAGTCAATGTCAACAAAGAGTGTTATTTATTTATTTTTTGTTATAAAAAAAAAAATCTGAACCTTTTTCCCCCTTTAGCCTTGATAAAACCCATATTGGAGACTCTGGAGCGGAGAAGCTGTCTGGCGTTTTACATTTTTTGGAATGTCTGAAACTGCTCATGTAAGTTTTAAAATATTTACCCAAGTATCGAACGCTGGCACTTGATAGTCAGTGTGTTTTCCACATTAATCATAACTTGTAAAGCAACAACTGTGTCACAACTGATCAGTACAATTTTTTGCCTCCACCCAGTCTGTCTCAAAATTTAATTGGAGATGCCGGAATGGGAAAACTGGCTAAAGCTCTGGCGTCAGTTCCTTCTCTACAGACACTCAGGTATGTTCACTCTTGGAAATAGCTATGTATTTACCAGGACTAAGTAAACCTGAGTTTTGAAATGTTTATAAAAAAAAACTAAAAAACTTGTTTTGTCACAATGACTCCATTTTCTTTACTTCTAGACTGTATGGAAATGCAATTGCTGATAGTGGTGCTGAACATCTGGCCTTGGCTTTACCTGACATAAAATCACTCCAAGACCTAGAGTAAGAGTCTAGATTTAGTCAAATCCTTTTCAGCTCTCAGTACAATTGTTACAAGAAAAAAGTTAATTACAGTTTCTGATTTTAATCTATGTTCAAATTCAGATAAATATAATATACACTTTATATTATATTATATTAATGCATTTATTGCTATTTACTTTTAGTGTTAAGTTCAACAAGTTCACCGACATTGGAGCTACAAAGCTCAGTGCTGCTCTGAAAAACTGCCCTGGAATGAAGTCTTTGGAGTGAGTGTCTATTTTTTTTTTTTTTTTTTTACTCTTTAACATTCATTAAAATTAAGGTAGTGGTCATCAATTATTTTATTATAGTTTTTAGATATTAGCATTTCAGGACAATATTTGCCTAATTTAAACACATGAAATAAGAAATGTCTCTAAATTCTAACCAGTTTTTACGGTTTCAGATGGTTGGTTAATGAGATTTTTTTTATTGTCAAATTATTTGGTATAAATACTATGACGTTCTGTTAGTCTTTTGATGTTACTATTGTGTCATGTTATGAATAAAAGAAAAACTGAAATCTGGTTTAAGCAGCCAGAGTGTCCAGACTGACACACGCAAAAATCAGATTTCACACCATCTCCAAATACAGACTGAATCAGAAATAAATGAATAAACACAGAAAGATTAATGTGTATTTTCCTGCTTTCAAAACTTTTAATTTTTATTAAAAATCCATCTGGATAAAATCAGGATATGCCCCCCAAAAAAATAAAAATAAATCTGATATCCAAGCCTAAGATAGTGTATTTAATGACACATTATGCAGCTCAAATAATTTCCTGATATGCAATGTTGATATAATGTTGTTTTCCTTGTCTGTCTTTAGGCTGTGGAATAACTGTATACCCTATGGAGTTTTTGAGCACCTCCGTCTTCAAGATTCACGGATAAAATCACTTTAACACATTTTAAAATGGTTACAAATTGGACACTGTTACAAGCAGGGTGTTTAATAACCATAAACTTCAAAAGTTCATCAACATCTGCTGACACTAAACTGCTTCAAAAGCTGTTTCACTTTTCTTTTTGAAATTACTTTATTTGACTGATATGACTGACTTTTGCACTTTCTCACATTATTGTGGATGGATACGGTTTCTCAGCACTTTACTGTTGCTTTTATATACTGTATATAGATATTCGTTTTTGTATGTACATATATATTTTTTACAATAAACAAGTTCTATGAGTCTGTCTGCTGATTTTGACAGGTTCACATACATCCCATTTTTAGAATTCATAAAAATGACTTAGTTTATATTAGTTATTACTGCAGCTTTGACTTTATGTTCAGTTGCAGACTTGGAGTTCTGCTACTGAATTAATAAGCAATGCATTTCAGTCCATACAATTCAGTGCTGGGTAGATTCCTTATTTGTATATTCAGACTACTTTTGGATAATATTTTGATTACCTTACTTGCTTATTTTTTGTTTAATGTCTCCTCAAATTCAGAGGAAAAGATTGCAAATGTATTTACATGGCCATTCTATATTCTGAATATTCAAAACTAAAAAATAACACACAGTTGACTTATTTTGAAAATTTAAGAGAAAACTAATTGAGAATCAAATTATGAATAACTGACTCTCATTGAGGGAATGATTTGTAATTGTGGTATTGTAGTCTGATTATAAGCATTTTAGAACATAATCTAATCTAATTGCCGCTGCCAAAATTTTGCAATATGATGATTACATAATCCAAGCACTGCATGGATAGATAGATGGATAGATAGATAGATAGATACACGATGGTGTAGGTTTTCATTTAGAACAGTGAAGTTAGCACACTGACTTTATGCAATTAGGCATTAGAGATTTGAAAGTCAAATATGACACCATGGAAAGTCAAAGTAATCATTTATTAAATATATACTGAACTGGTAACTGAACCTTAGCCAAATATTTCATTTTGTCACAAATATGTGGTTCGTAGAAAATAAAACACTTAATCAGATGGCCTGTTTGTGTCATGACGTATTGCTCATTTAAATGTTATTAAAGGGAAAGAAAACATGCCAAGGCAGACCACATTTAAGGGCGCTGTCTACAGGGTCACATCGACACAGAATCCTGCCCGAGTGCTGAATGCCAAGCTAAAAATAAACAGGCTAATGTAATATTTATATCCACAGTAGTGGTTAGTGCCTGAATTTGATCTCTGAAGAGACACTGACTGGCTGCTCCATGGAAAAGCACACGGTCCGCTCAGCTTATCGGTTCTTGGTAAAATATTCCATGTGGCATGATGCATGATGGCAGGTCAGCTCTCCAAGTCTGGACAGCCTGTGGAGACAAGATACTTAATGTAGATTTGTTCCCGAATTTGTATGAATCGTCGTATGTATATATACATATATTTAACATGACTTACTTATTCATTTTTATACTAACTGACCACTGCAGCATCTTTTAATGCCACATGTAATTCCCTTTGACAATGGTTCTCCTTTAAACAAATGACACCTTGCCCACAGCAGCTTCGGCTGGGATTGCCAGTCATGGTAACTTTAGTCTATTCCAGATATCCCTCAAAAACATCCAGTTCAGTGTCTGTGTCATAAGGAATAGAGGCTGGGTCAGAGAGAACGCCCAGATCCACTAGAGCTTGGTCCATATCCTCTGGCAAGAACACTATCCCTACATTCAGAACTATGTATTCCATTAAAAAGGCATAGTAGAGGATTAAGACATTGACAAAAAACAGGCCGAGATAATACATATATGGAAGCTCGTCGATTAGCGATTCCACTGAATCTAACTGAAAGTAAACGGAGTTTGTCATAGACTCCAAAACATCGACTTCAGTTTCAAAAAGCAGAACAGACGAATTAGAGGCATTTAATCGCACTTTATATGAAACAAGGTAGTGAGGAAGTGTGAATCCATTCGTCTTCGTCAAGTGAAGCAGCGGTACAACTCCCTTTTCAGCAGAATTTCCCCTGCAATCCGTTCAACACACGTATGTTTCCACTATACAGCACATAAGTTCGTGAAGAAAAGCATGCTTGAATGTTCCAAGGCCACGCGCTGCTCTTTGAGATTAGGACACAAATATCCCGAGTCTTTCTTAAAATGCTGAACATTCAGAAATATAAATCATCCGAATGCTCGACGTAGCTTTATAACGCGTGAAAAACAAAAACAATCGGCGCTTTCTCATGACTTCACCAAAACCGTTGCCCGCGCAAGGAACTCTGGGAAATAGAGTGCGTGGCGCTGTGGTGGTAAGATGCGCATTCGTTCTAGTCAGTTCCACGATAAACTACAAATCCCAGGATGACGTGAGCTGACGTTTGGGCTGTCATGAGCGATAGGTCGCCAGGTATGTTTTCATGTGAGGAGTCTGGGCCTTCACTGCGGCGGATATGGATTCGTACGCCTAGCAAATTGGGCTAAATCATACAGTTTGTGGAATAAAAGCAACCGAAAATGTTTGGGCGTTCAAGAAGCTGGGTCGGGGGACAGGGGAAGTCTAAAAACATTCATTCTTTGGACCATTTGAAGTAAGTTGTTAAGGACAATTTGCAGCTAGTTCGCTAGCCAGTTTAGCACGTAGAGTTAAAGCTTTATTATTAAGCCAGTGTTTGTCATTGCTGTGGAAAGTCATTAGTACGTTTAGGAAATGGAAACATTGATTTCTACTGACATAAGTAATTTGAAGGGTTACACTGAGCACGCGTTTGTGTGTGTAAATGAGTGAGCTTGTCAAAATCAAGTGAGCTGTCTTAGCAAGATTTTTGTGACATAATAATAGTGTACAGTAAGTTGGTTAATGTTATGCTACATTAGGATACTGTGTTTTTAAACGTATTATTTAATATTGTTTTCTAATGTGAATTTTTTTTTAAGGTCGTTACAAACGCAATAAATGTGATAATATGACATTTAAATTGGCATTTAAATATTTTATTTAGATATATGTACCATGTCCTAACAAAGAACACAACAGTGACTGATCACAACAGAAATCTTCTCGTGGAAACTATTCGCTCCATTACTGAGATTCTCATCTGGGGTGATCAGAATGACAGCTCAGTGTTTGAGTGAGTTTTGCCTCTCTTGTTGTTGTTATTCTTTGTTTTTTAAGATGCCTAAAAAGCTCAATCATATTTTAAATGACTGAATGCGTCATGCTTTCCTCATAGCTTCTTTTTGGAGAAGAACATGTTTGCATTTTTCCTCAATATACTACGACAGAAATCTGGACGGTATGTTTGTGTCCAGCTTCTGCAAACGCTCAACATTCTTTTCGAGAACATCAGTCATGAGACCTCTCTGTGTGAGTAAATGCATGGACAAAGGGCAAGTTTAATGCATTATGATTTTATCTTAATGTCCTGAATGTTCAATATTGCATTATTTTCCTTTTCAGATTACTTGCTGTCTAATAATCACGTTAATTCCATCATTGTGCATAAATTTGACTTCTCCGATGAGGAAATTATGGCTTATTATATCTCATTTTTGAAGACTTTGTCTTTGAAGCTGAACAACCACACCGTTCACTTTTTCTACAATGAGGTAAGATGCATTTGCTGGGTACAGCTCTCATTTTTCAAATGACAGATCATGTACTGAAAGCAGAAGGGGGCTTTTATTTGTGGGTTCGAATGTGATAGAGCAGTGCACTTCCAAGAAGAACTAACAGCTCACTGTGACTCTGTAAAACCATGTTTCCTGTGTCTTCATGCAACTTGAGCAATTATGTTCTTTCATTTTGGACAAAAGAAGGCCAGTTGTAAGTTTAAAAGTGTTTTATGCTTATTGGAAGGTGACAAATGTTTCAGGGCTCCTTTGTATAGGGGGAAGTTATTGGTGTACTGTAAATGGTTGTATTTAACAGTCGTGTGCTCTTTATTCTGTGGCACCTTTGATGCTGTTAATCGTTGGTGTCAGGAATAGAGAAGGCCTGAATGGAAGGATTCACTCTATGAGAGATTTGAAGCTGCATTGTCTTTATGTAAATATACATTATATTAGTGTAAAATTACAATTAGAATTATGTAAATCAGTGTAAGTTAATGATGTTTATTTAGATTTGTAGAATGCAATTAAATAGTATTTTCCATCAACACCTACAGTTTACAACACTTTGTGTATGTTGTGTCAGAGAGGCATGTACTGTTGGTGTGGTGTGAATTGGCCTTATTGAACTACAGAAATGCTATTACCCCAGTAACCATATAAACCAGATAATCTGTTTTTGAACATTCAGCAGTTATTAGTATTAAGATTTTTGTATTTGATGTTTTCTTTCAGCAAAGGATTAAATACTTTAATATTTTAATAAGTAAATCTTTAAAATAAGATTAGTGTAGTGTAAATCTTTCTCAACATTAGTTAATAAACATACTGTGCATTCAGGAAGTATTCACAGAGCTTAATTTTTTCCACATTTTGTTGTTACAGCCTTATCCTAAAATATTTTTTTGGAATTTTAAGTTCACAACTTTCCTCAAAATGCTACAAACAATACCCCATAATGACAACGCGAAAGTAATTTGTATAAAGTCATTGCAAATTTATATATATATAAAAAAGGAGGAAAATCACATGTGCTTAAATATTAATAGCCCTTGCTCAACAGTTTGTTGAAGCACCTAAATTGGTGCTCATAACAGCCTGAAATCTTTTTGAGTATAATGCTACAATCTTGGCACACCTATTTTTGAGCAGTTTCTCTGTTCTTGGAGTACTTCTCAAGCTTCATCAGGTTTAACGGGTAGTGTTGGTGCACAGTCATTTTTGGATCTCTCAGACATGTTCAATCAGGTTAAAGTCTGGGCTCTTGCTGGACCATTCAGGGACTTTCACAAAGTTGTCCCATAACCAGGTCACACATTTTTTTTATATGTATTGCTAAGTAAAGCAAACAGACACTGAATGGCAGCGCCGGTGTGTGTACCCTCATAGAAAACCATGTTTACTATTCTAAAAGACGTGCCGCTGTGCTTCACATTAGGTGTGTGACACCCTATAGCAGGGGTGTCCAAACTCGGTCCTGGAGGGCCGGTGTCCTGGAGAGTTTAGCTCCAACCCTAATCAAACACACCTGAATCAGCTAATCAAGCTCTTACTAGATATACTAGAAACCTCCTGGCAGGTGTGTTAAGGCAAGTTGGAGCTGAACTCAGCAGGACACCGGCCCTTCAGGACTGAATTTAGACACCCCTGCCCTATAGCCTCTTCTTTTCTATCTTGGTTTTATGCATAGGGTCCCCACAGCATGATGCTGCCACCACCATGCTTCACTCTAGGGATGGTATTGGCCAATGGTTTCCTCCAGACAAAGAGTTTTTAGCTACTCCAGACATACTGTCATGGTGTTTAGCCACTGTAACATACAGGCCTGATTGATGGAGTGCTGCAGAGATGATTGTTGTTCTAGAAGTTTCTCATCTCTCCACAGAGAAAAGCTGGAGCTCTTTCAAAGTGACCATTGAGTTCTTAGGCACCTCCCTGACTAAGGCCCTTCTACCCTGATTGTTCAGTTTTGCTCGGCGACCGATTATAGGAAGAACCCAATTCTTCAATCCTGCTTTTCTGTACCCTTCCCCAGATATGTGCCTCCATACAACCCTGTCTCGGAGGTCTACAGAAAAAATTAGTTGTGACAACTTAGACATGACAAAATATGAAGCAAAAATTAAGCACTGTGAATACTTTTATGAGTGCTCTGTACAGCACAGTTAAAATTAACTGTGAAATTAACACAGTTTGTTGTTAATTTCAGGTAAGCCAAGTTTCATAAATAAATAAATTAAGTAGATAAAGTTACTACTAAATAAAGTAGTGTTTGTTTATAAATGGTTTCAAAAGTATTTATTAAATGCTTCTAAGTATTTTTTATGTTAACTAATGTAAACAAATGGAACCGAACTTTAAAATGCTATCATGTTTAGACATGCCAACTTCTCATGTGAATTAGCCAGGTCAGCCTAGTATAACTAAATGAGATGAATGTACTGTTGAGCGAACATTTGGGAGTTACAGCTGTGGATGTGGATTTAACAAAAATGAGCTTCTAATTTTACATCACCACTAAAAAGAGGAGACACATTGTAGATGTATGTGTGTGTATGTGTTATGTGTAATTGAAAAAAATGTGTAATGGTTTCCATAGACAAATTAAGCAGTGCAACATTGAAGATTGGACAGATATAGCTGCATTGATTTGAGCCTGTTTTAACCTCATGGTGTAATGAGGACCAAAATACTATTAATGATCAAACAGATGTTATTAGTAAAAAAAATTATAGTGTAAATAATTCTATATTACTGTATAAATCAATAAAATAGAGTGACACGGTGGCTCAGTGGTTAGCACTGTCGCCTCACAGCAAGAAGGTCGCTGGTCGAGTCCCGTCTGGGCCAGTTGGCATTCCTGTGTGGAGTTTGCATGTTCTCCCCATGTTGGCGTGGGTTTCTTCCGGATGCTCCGGTTTCCCCCACAGTCCAAAGACATGCGCTATAGAAATGGATGAACTAAATTGGCCGTAGTGTATGTGTGTGAATGAGAGTGTATGGGTGTTTCCCAGTACTGGGTTGCGGCTGGAAGGGCATTCGCTACGTAAAACATTTGCTCTATGAGTTGGCGGTTCATTCCACTGTGGCGACCCCTGATGAATAAAGGGATTAATCCAAAGGAAAATGAATGAATGAATGAATGGATCAAAATCAATAAAATGCATACTACATAATGCATATCTATTAAACCTTAATGCGCATTTAATGTGAATGTAACATAAATGAGCTTGTTTCTACTTTTAATTTTACATGACTTAAAAAAAGACTAGACACTTTGTGCAAGTGTGTGTGTGTATGTGTTATATGTAATAAGAATTTTAATGAGACATATTTGAATCTACTTGTCACCCATCAGCATTGCATTCAGGGACTATTTTAGAGATGTTATGCTCTCAGGTGTTCTCTGTAGACATCCTGAATTCACGTAAGAAAACAAAAGTCCAGGTTTTGTTTAGCATGACTAGTTGCAGCTCTTCTCTCTCTGAGCTAATCCTCCATGCTGACGGCCTCGCTCTCTGTCTCCCATGCTTCTAGCACACTAATGATTTTGCCCTGTATACGGAGGCCATTAAGTTTTTCAACCACCCAGAGAGCATGGTCAGGATTGCGGTCAGGACTATCACACTCAATGTGTACAAAGGTGAGTAGAGCCCTGATTCAGCTGCCGTCAATCGCTCTGTCATGCCTGTGATGCATGGGCAATGCTGCTGACGCTGCTCTCTGCCATCCGTGAGTAACACACACTTACATTTAGCAACTGCTGCTGATGCTACATACATGCACGGGCACACTGGGGTTTCACTTGGATTCGGTAGCCTCCTGAAGGAAAAAGGACTTTTGCTGATCTGTTTCTCCGGCTTGTGCTTGAGCATAAATTCTTCCTTTCTTCATTAACTGACACGTTTACTACCTGCTTTGTGCTTGCCTTTGGGTTTTGGTTTGTCTTATAGCTAATTACTAAATCTCTGGGGAGCTTGTTGATTTTTTTTTTTTTAGGTCCAAGTACTGTCATTGCATGTCAGTAATGTTAATGTGCATATAGGGCACAAATAATATTTGCAAACACTTGAAAATGCTTGAAAGTCATTGCATTTAATAAAAATTTAATTGTTCTTTAAAGTAAAGGTCAGTTGTTATAAAATAGGTACCGCTGCTTATACAGTCTTTTGACAAATATGAAAACAATTTGTGCCAATCTATAAATATTAATAGTTACTAATTTTAATATTAATAGTAAGTAAAAAATATTCAGTAATATTTTATTATATTTTGTACTGTAATGCATTAGATTGGTCAAAATTGTCAGTACATGCTTTTTTAGAATGGACAGAGCATATTTTTATAATTTTAATATGTTTGCTCTTCTGAACGTTGTATTCATCAAAGTATCCTGAGAGATTTTTTATCATGGTTTCCACAGAAAAATGAAGCAGCACAAAATTTGCATATTATTATTATTATTTATTTATTTTTAAAGATCATGAAAATGACATTATGGCTGCTGAAAATTTTGCAGGAATTAATTGAATTAATTATACATTGAAATATATTAGAATGGAAACCAAATATATTTAACTGTAACAATAATTCACAATATTATTGTTCCTTTACAGTATTTTATGCAACATAAGTCAGCCTAAGAAACTCGTTTCAGAAATCAACAAAAATATTACTGCCACCAATCTTTTGAATGTTAGTACATTTATTGCACCAATACTGGTAACATCAAAACTCCTGTTTATCTGTATACTATTATATGATGAAGAGCAGTGACATTCATACATTTTTATTTGCTGCATGACTGTACTTTATGGGTCTAAATGGGGTACAACTGAAATTCTTATGACAGATCACATGCATACTTACTATATAAATGCACTGAACTTATTTTAAACATGCATTTACAAGCCTAGATTGTGGGATTAAGCAGTTGGGCAGTATGCTTTCCCTTTTGCTTTAGCATGTCCTGGCAGATTCATGAGGCTTGTTGATATGTCTGGTGTTCTAGGCTGTTCACGGTTCCTGAGTTGGGCTGGGTTGCGCATGTCCTGGCAGATTCATGAGGCTTGTTGATATGTCTGGTGTTCTAGGCTGTTCATGGTTCCTGAGTTGGGCTCTGTTGTGCAGTTTTAGAGTCAGTCACTAGATGGCTTGATGGTTTCATCTTTTGGCCTTTAGGGCCCACAGCTCCACTAGCTCAGTCCCTTCATTCTGTTTAACCCTTTGTCTGTTCTTCCCCTCTCCTTCTATGGTGACTCCTGTGTGCCTTATTCCAGTCTCATGTAAGTGGTCCAATTCAGAATTTCTTGTGCCACTTGTATTGCATGTTCTCTTGAATCATTTTAAACAGTTGCATTTTCTGTGTGTATTCAGAAGGTTTACAAGTTACACACTTATTAGTAGTTTAAAATAGTTTAAAATACACTTATTTCACACTGTCAGTCATTGGTGCCTTTGTTTACAAGCTCTTTTTTGTATTTGATGGTGATTTTTATTTTTTATTTTTTGGACAGTGTCAATTGTATATGCGTGTTTTATTTCTTAAACAAAAAAGATGCTGGAGGTTCATTGGCTAAAGATCAAACTGTATTCCATTTATCAAATTTAAAATTATTCCTAATCTCACATCAAACATAAACAGGCCCATGTTATATTCGTATTTATTTTATTAGTGGAGCATGCAAAGGTCAGTTGACTTGGGGCGGTAAGCAGCCACCCAGAACCCTTTTCATATGCTTTCGTTTAGTGCATAGTGAGCCTTTACAAGCTTAGATACTCTACCCATGCTTAATGCAGGACTTGTCTATTGCATAAGATCAAATATAGTCAGTCAGGCTTGGTTTCATCATTTAACTTAACCCTCCATCATCTGACCATTCACTCTGCACATTGCTCTATAATTAACCGCTTTATGAGGGATAGTTGCCGTCATCGTGTGTACCTTTTTTGTGTTATTAGTTATACTAAACCTTTCACACGTCACTGTGGTTATTTCCTAATCCCTCTATTTGTTCCTGAGTAACATTGTCATCTTTGGTCATTCCCTGCAGTGGACAACCAGCACATGCTACACTACATCCGGGATAAAACAGCTGTGCCGTACTTCTCCAATTTGGTCTGGTTCATCGGCAGCCACGTCATCGAGCTGGACAAGTGTGTGCAGACTGATGAAGAGTAAGGCTTTTTAACACCTTTTTTAATGTGCAGTATGGATTTAGTGTCTTCACTATACCACTAGGTGTCACTATAAACCACAGTTAATCACTGTGAAGTTCATTTACCAAACCATCTGAACTCAAAACATAACTTCTCTTTCTAATATTATGTATAATTACTGCTTTGCTTGTTTTCCTTTCTGTACTCATTCTGATTAGACATAAAAACAGAGGAAAACTCAGCGACCTGGTAGCCGAGCACCTTGACCACCTTCACTATCTGAACGACATTCTCACCATCAATTGTGAGTTTCTTAATGATGTGTTGACTGACCACCTCCTCAACCGCCTCTTCCTGCCCCTCTATGTGTATTCACTGGTCACCCAAGAACAGGTGAGAACACCGCTACACTTGTTTAAAAAAATAAAATAAAATAGCATGCATCTGCAGTAGTAGGCTAGTGTGTGATCCAGGCTAATACAGTATTTAATTTTATATATATATATATGGATGTATGTGTGTATATTAGGGCTGCACAATATATTGTTTGTGCATTGCAATGTGTGTGTCCGCAATAGTCACATCGCAAGATATACAATGTTGAGTCTGATTTATAGTTCACCAGAAACCACAGGTCAAAACACATGAGATTTGGGGAGACACTGCAGTATTGAACCATAATTGAGTGAAAGTTTATCACCTGCATGTGTGTATGAGGTCTGTGACTGTGAAGAGAGTTTAAAGCATTTTAATAGTGCATAAAGAAGTTTGATAAAGATAATTTTATTGAATTATTTATATGACGAAGACTATGCAATGTTACTTCACATTTGGTTGTTCAATTTCTGTACCTGACCCCAGAAAACCATAAAGCACTGTTTATTTCTCTTTAACATTTGCTCCATTGTGTTCATTTATGATTGTAGTTTGTTTATTATATGTATATATTAAATTACATAAAATATATTTCACTCCCCTACAAAATCATCCCAATCAATTTAATTGAATGACTTTCCAAATAGAACTGTTTAATTCATCTGGTGAAATTGTATTTATTTCACAATATATATTGCAAAGAAAAAAAATATTGCAATGTCAAATTTTCCCAATATCGTTCAGCCCTCGTTTAATTGTATTCATGTATCATTCATCGTTCAATTATTTTATTATTCTTTTGTTTGTTTCTTTTTTTACCATAAAAGTGAATGGCTTCCAAAGTGCATTGGGAAGAACAATAAACTCTTCTCACTTAAATATGTTTGTAATAATGCTTTTGATATGTTTTATAACATTCTTCTGCAAAAAAAATAAATGTTTACGGTATGACCGATAAGTTGAGGCTTTTTTTTAATTTTTTCCATTTCTATTGTGATAATGTCATAAGAATACAAATAGAAACATTTACAAAAGACTTTAATTTTTATAAAGTCTCTTAAGCCCACTGAGGCCACATTAATTATTATGCATTTATCATTGTTATTATTGTTATTACTAGTTTTCTATTACTACACATTTAAAATGTTATTTAATTTCCGGCGCCATCTTTTCACATGATCTTTTAAAAAGTATTTTAATGGGCTAATCTGGTGCTTAAATAATTTTTAATATTATTATAATTATCGGTGTTGTGCTGCTCATTATTTAAAAAAAATATCCACAATGAAACAAATCATAAATTGAAATAAAAAAGATAAAAAAAGTGCTATTTAATGATCTTAATGTGCTTAATAAAAGTGCGTTTAAAAATGTCTTGTGTATAAAAATCTTAATGACTTTCAAACTTCCAAACGGTAATCTTTATGTTGTTCAAGCATTGTGATAATTTCATTTCTGGCTATTTCAAGTAATCTTTTTTTTGCATGCCACATTATGCCATTTTTATTTTTTCCCAGACTGAAGAGCGCAAGATCAACCCTCAGGTGTCACTCTACCTGCTGTCACAGGTATAAAAAAACTGCTTTATTTTTGTTGTGACTTTTTATGAGTAGCTGCTAACAAACATGGCCCATACTCTGAGCTGCATGTATGTGACAACAAATGATGTCCAATGTCTCTAGGTGTTCCTGATCATCCACTACCAGCCACTGGTTCACTCCCTGGCCGATGTCATCCTGAACGGAGACCTGTCGGAGTTCACCTTACAGACTGAGCAGAGTGCTCACAAGAGTTCAGTGAGTATATTTGTCAGTTGGGATCTTCATTTGAATGTGCATACAGTGAGTAATCATGGAGGATGGATCCCCACAAGAAGAGACATAAGGCACAAACCATTTAGTCAGTCAGTGGCATTTTCTTGCAACAAATAAGCCTTCAGGCGGGAAAAGGCTGATCTAAATTACCTTTCATATAACTTTGGCACTAGGGCTAGGCAATAAATTGAAAAGAAACCAAAACTGAAATCCATAACCTATAACTAACATAGTTTCCCCATGTCTGTTTTTCATTTTTTTTTATTGTGTTAATACTATCTATTTGAAACATACTAGTGCATGTTGACAGACTAAGCTTTTGAGAGTTTAACTGACAGCTCACATATCACTGACAGATATGTTTTCTCTCATATATGCACACTGCTTGTAAATCGTATTCTTTGTTGACTGTTTATTAGGTGGGAAAAGTTTGAGTGAACACAGACAATGTAATTATTATTAGGAGGCCTGACAGATTAATAGTAACAGTAGTTGTTTTTATTTTTATTTTTAACTGACCTATAATGTGTTAAGCATCACTTGTTTGCGATAGAATAACCCATTAGTTCTATCATAGGATTTATTTATTTATTTTTTATAATTATTTTTTTAGGGGGTTTTCACCTTTTTTATTGTGATATGATAGTGGAGAACAAACAGAAAAGCACTGAGAGCAGAGAGAGGGGAAGGATCGGCATAGGACCTTGAGCCGGGAATCGAACTCAGGTCGCCGTGAGCACCATGGTGCTATATATCGGCGCACTTAACCACTAGGCTATTGGCAATAAATTGAAAATATTTAATTGACTGATGTTTTGTTAAAACGTAAGTTTTTATGATTTCCAGTTATCACGTAAGCATGTATAGAGCTGTCTTTTTGTAATGAGAAACCCACACATGCTAAATAAATAATTACATTGAAAATAAAAAAAATCGTTCAATAATTGATATAAACCAAAGTAAAGTGTTCATGCCTTTTTGGCATCATGTTTTAACCTCACACTTGATACGACTGCTTAAGTAATCAGAATTTGTATAATTTATGTTGTCTATCATAAGCTTTCCACAAATCCAGATTTCTTGTTTCCTAGCAACCACTTTTTTTACATGTCAATGTCAAAGTGCCACACGATTATCTGGTCTATTAAAGCAATTGTGTATTGTATGTTGAAAGGCCGTTTAGTTGAAAGGGCATTCATATCTGTTTTACAGTTACACACCCTTGGTTGATCTCTATCACTTTCATAAGCCTTTAGGGGTTTATCTACCTACTATTTGATATTTACTTGGTGTCAGATTAGTCGCGTCACTGGCCAAACTTTCCTCGACCTCAAGAAAAGTTTGGTCAATGTGTATCATTATTACAATGACTCGTGTCAAATTGCCATGCTAAACGTTATCACCTCTGCCGATCTCTCGCTAAAGATGCCAGTCGATTGCTGCAGCACTGAGTCAGTGCCCTTTTTAATATGGGTATCAAAACCCAAAACAAGCTTCTCAGAAAATAGGTAGTTGTGAAACGCTGCTGCTCCAGTCTGTGGATGAGATGGTTGAAGAAGAGGAGAATAGAACTTGTCTTTGTGGTTTGCTTCCGCCCTTGTCATTTTCAAGAGGGTATTTACACTGAGGTACGAGAGACACAAAAGAGTGCTGCGATATCAGTGGTGTTAATGGGCTGCTTTGAAGTCTTCAGACATCACTGCGGCGTGTAGGTGGATGTGAGACTCGATTGTGTATAGTGCAGCCTGTAGCGCATAACATGTTGTTTTTTTTATTGTCTGGATATCAGAATCCGGGCCAGGCCGCGCATATGCACATATGCAAATATTTGCATTCAAAGCGTCCCGAATGTTTGCCTGCTTGAGTCGTACGCTTGTACCTGGCACAAACAAAAACATTTAAATGTCAGATTTGTTTCTGAGCGAGCAAGTAAATGTAGGTTTCTGCTTATTAGAATGTTATCGTGGAAGTAGCATTTGAATAAGTAGTTATGCAATTGTATGGGAATTAGTCAATTCTAATTCTAAACAAGTTCTGCATAATTCAAAAACAGATCAAGATAATAAACTGAACCGGATATCTAAGCAAGCACCATGGTAACAGTCTATAATGTAATTTCCTTTGTAAAATCAGTATAGTTGTTTGAATAGTGACTCACGATTTAAATGTCAGCATGCAGTGATAAAGCATTGCATTATTTTTTTAATACATGCATGTTAGTGTCCGTGCATGTTTTATTTAAAAAAAAATCTTTTATCATAATATCGTATGTTGTTCTTTGTATGGTGTGTTCTATACCACTAAATCAAAAAACCACAACAATCTCTTTTTGATCGGCTTTCATCCAATTCATCCAATTGAATTAAGTCCCTACCGTTATTTATATTTTTTTAAAAATGTCAAGTTTTCTATGCACTATGGAAAAAATATAAATTGTAATTTTGTTTCAATATGACTTTAGCATAGACCAAAATAAAGTCTTTATATTTAAAAAAAAAAAGTGTGGCATTTCCCGAAAGTAAGTAGATTTAATATTATTTGCTTCAAATGTTGTAAGATCTTTTTTTATTTTTAATTTAGATAAAATCTACTATTACCAGAGACCCATATTAATAAACATTCTAGGAATGCTAATGTACCTGTGAGTTATCATTATCTGTTAATGATCACAGATATAATTGGATTCCTAGAATGTTTATTAATACGAGTCTCTGGTAATAGTTGGTTTTTATCAGCACACCACCCTTATTATTCTGATAAATGTATGTTTATCATCAGCAGAAAACGAGACATGCAGTCAAGCTGCCTTTTCAGGGAAACAGTTTCTCTTCTCATTTGTGTAAGTCTTATCAAAAGCCACTTCCTCTTTCCCATTCTCTGCCCCTTCTGTGGTTTGTTTCTGTGTCTCACCTCTCAGGCTTAACCACAGCCTGCTCTGCTAGACCCTTTTTGACAAGATTGACGGTAATCAGTCAAACCCAGCTTCCCTAAACCTGAGCAACCTGCACTTTTAGAGCAGTTCGAGGAAAGAAGACGTTTAATGCATTTGCAGGATTTATTTGTAATAACAACACCCCTTGCAGATCTTTAAGTTAAATATATAATTGCTGATGATTATGTTGACACATTTAAGCGTGTTAATCTGTTGATGATAAATGGACCATGACAGTGACTCATTTTTTGTTCAGTGCTGTGAAATGAAGTAATTTTGCTGACTGCTACATTTGTTTTGGTTTGCACAAAACTGTTGATGGCATGCATATCTGTGCTTCTATGTACTGTAAACAAAACTTCATCTGCATCTGCAAAACTTAACAGCCTGTGCAGCTTTAAAGGCCTAGATTGTATTGTTTTTATGTGAGCACAGCAGTTGTTGTTTATAGCATCTTAACGGCAACTTTATTAGGCACTTGCTAGTACTGGTATTTTTCCTTCAGTGACATAGATTTAACTAGGTGCTGAAAACAATAATCAAGAGATTTTTGGTCCATATTGACATGAGAGCATCACACAGTTGCTGCAGATGTATCTTCTGCACATCCATGATGTAATTCTCCTGTTAGTTAATGTAGCTAAGGGTAATGATAAAATGACACACACTATAATTTAGCAGATTGACTGACCCAGGTGCTAATGAATTCAATTTACTTTGGTTTCATTTAGCAGTCGCTCTAAAGTAGCATAACTGAGGAATGCAAAATGCATCCTTCAAAAGCAAGAACACTACTAGCAATAAAGAATTATTCCTCTAAAATGGCACAATTTAAATTTTACCTTGCTTTCTTTTGCAAAATGATTTTTATTTATTATTTAGGAAATTATTCCAAAACTGAAAAAAAAAAAATGTTTTTGTTTGTGCACAGGCTTGTTATAGCGTGTCATGAAGTGCTTTGTTAGGAAGCCAGTGGAAATCCTTATTTAAATGCAGAGTTCTGGTCTGCTTTTTACTGTGGCTCTTGTTGCTCTGATGTTCAGCGATTTGCCTTACACCATCAACCGCACTGCCTCTAACCTACTTTCTCTCTTTCCCGTAAAGCCTGTGAAATAGCTGCTGGTACCTATGTGTTACCAGCAGCCTTCTGACAACCAAACACACACACGCACGCATACACATCACATGACGTTCCTTCACCACAAGCCACAGATAGGGGATGAGCACAGAAGGGACTAGGCAGAAGACGACTCCTGTGTAGATCTGGATTTCAAACAGGTGACAGGAAGTATGAAGTTTATGTAGTGCAGAGATGAAGGGCAAAACCACCACCATATTAGAAGCTTCCCCTGTTTTTTTCCTTATACGATTTACATACTGCACAGTGAGCAAGGTGCACGTGTAAGCGAACACGCACCTGCGACGCAGTTTGCTGGAAAAACACCTGCAGCCTGGCGGCATGCTTTAGTGACCCGTTTCTGGAAGTTAGACAAGCGGTTGTCACAATTTATGTTTTTATGCAAATGCAACTTTGTCTGTTTGGTCGGCTGAGGTGAATGTTGCATCAATGTGGCGTGCATGAATGATGATGTCACGCATGTCTGATAGATGCAGTCCATCTCAGACAACCACATTTTAGTAAAGTCCACACGTTGATTATTTTGTTCTTTTTAATCTGTCTCAGAAAGTGAGATCATCACCTGCCATATCTGCCAGATCTTTCTCGTAAACAGCACATTGTAGATTGCACTTTGAATAGAATTCACTCATTAGGTCTGTGACCACAGGCAGACCACAGATGGCTTTTTTTTTTGCTAATGCGGTGTCCTGCAGAGCGCTCCACTTCTCTGCTACAAGATGCATGTTCTTTGCACCGTGTCACTGTGACCTGCTGTGGTACTTTTTTCTTTTTTTTTCTTTCTTTGTGGAGAGTTGTTTGTTAACTCCTGTGCTACCAGACACCTTCAGAAAGTCACAGTTCAGAAACTGGATGGTCGTATCATGTATCGAAACAGTAGAGCTGAGTTCTTTGAATCCTTGCAGGCATTCTTTGAAGAGCAGACAGAGTGGTTCAGAGTGCAATAACACATCTGTGAGACCACGAGCAGGTGATTGTTCTCATTGTGTTCCTTCCGTTCTAAGAATGAACGACTTCTTTTTTGTATGGACGTCATGAATGAGGTCGTTGGCTGATCAGTGTGCTGTCCAGCATCACTGCCTACTGCTTTTTACATCTCCTGAGTTCTTGGAGATCTTCAGAAACAGCACCACTGACTGTTCTACACTTTACATGTGTATCCTTGACTGTTTGGCAGCTGTTTCCTGTCTTAGCGGCTTCTTGTTTCTGAGAAGCCAGAGACTTTTCTTTTCACTGTCTCTTTAAGTGCTGCAAATGTTGTAAAAACAGCTATTGCTGTTACACGAGATGGGTTATGTGAATATGTCGTGCCAAAACAAAGAAGCAGTAGATTTCTGATGTATGTTTCTATATTTTTTTTATTTTATTTTTTTTTTTGTATTTTAATGTGCTTATTTTCAATAGCTTTGCTGATAGATTTTCACTGCTTGGCCTGATAACATACAACTAATTAGTTCAGAAATTAAGTTGTGTCTAATAAAATTCAATCCAGGGGAAAAGTATTGAACACATTAAGAAAGGGAGCTGTTAAAAGGCATTGAAAGTCCAGACAGCATCTAAAATCTATCTGTTTTTAGAAAACAACCCTGCCTCTCATCAGTGTTAATGAATATAAGCTGCTTCAGTCCCAACATCTACATTACCAGGATGATAAAGATAAAACCAGGGTAGACATTTTGGCAAGACAATGATCCCAAACACAGTCAAGAAAACTCCCAACTGCTTTCAGGAAAGAAAACAAAGCTGCTAGTATGGCCCAGCCAATCACTTGACCTGGATCCAATAGAAAATAAGAACTTATGGTCAGAATTAGACTCTGTTGAGGTCTAGGAAAAAAATCACACCTGGGCAATGCAATGCATCTCCATTTTCCATACAAGAGGTGTCTAGCAGCAGTCATTAATAGCGTTTATACTAAATATTAAATACATTGCAGTAGTTCACTACTTTCTCCTTGTGTCATTCCATTGTTGTTACACACATTAAAATCATGATGTTTTCAATACTTATTTTACCCACTGTGTTCGTGCGTGCGTTATTCAGCTTTGTAAGAGAAAAGGAAAAATAAAGGAAATACTGTTCCCAATACTAATTTATTTAAACCAAGAAATCACTGTGAAAACATCAGTATTGTGTTGTCTAAAAGTAAATATAAACATCTGAAAACACGGCACCTCATTTTCTTATTTTGTCAAATAAAAAGGAAAAGGCCCAAATAACAATAAAGAGTAAATCCTGAGAAATGTTGAATTTATTACTTGATTAAGATTAGTTAATGTATTTTATTGACATTAACAAATAATGAACAATATGTTTATTACAGTATTTTTTTATTCATCTTTGTTAACCTTAGTTAATGATAATAAAGTTATTCATTATTATATAATTCTTGCTAACTCACAGTGCATTAACTAATGTTAGCAAGATTTTAATAATGTATTAGTAAATGTTGAATTATGATTAATAAATGATGTACAAGTATTGTTCATTCTTGGCTCGTGTTAATGTAATGGAACTTGGTAACACTTTAGTATAGAGATCAATTCTCACTATTGACCACTTGTTTATTAGAATGCCTATTATTAACATACTGGCTGTGTAGTACTTATAAAGTACATATTCCACATGATCAAATTCAACACCACAAATCCAGCCAGTACCTAAAATACTTTACTGACTATTAATAAGCAGGAAATTAAGAGTTTATTGAGGTAAAAGACATTGTAAATGGTTTGTTAACAAAGAAAATTGAACCTTAAAGTGTGACATTATTATTATTATTATTATTAGTAGCAGTATTATTATTATTAATAATATTATTAATATTATTATAATTATTTGTTGTTGTTGTTGTTGTTGTTACTATTATAATTAGTATTATTTTCCTCAAAAACAAACTTTTTTGATTGTCCTTAAAAAATATTATTCACCATACACCTCATTCACCGATATTTTTTAGAGCAATGCTGGTGTTCGCCGCTTCACCAAGCCACTAGAGAGCCTGGAGCGTTCCCTGGAGATGAGTCGTCAGCGCGGGAGGAAGAGGGCACAGAAAAGACCCAACTACAAAAACGTGGGAGAGGAAGAAGAGGAGAAGCGTGGATCGGACGAAGGGCCAGAAGAAGAGAAGGAAAAGGCTAAAGGTACAGAGGCTAGTTCAAAGGCCAGCAGGACAAGTGGGGACAAGGAAGGTGAGTAGCACTAGATGAATGTCCCAGCATGACTGACTGACCCTCCATTCTTTGGATCACACCACACTTCGGCTGTGGCTCTGCTCTCAAAACTGACCGAACACCTGCGATTTTGGTGATTTAGATTTTTTGGAAATGTCCCACGCTGTTCACAGATTTGAAATGGTGAGACTTACAGTTGAAGTAAGAAGTATTAGCTCCTCTGTATATTTTATTTCTCAATTTCTGTTTAACGGAAAGAAGATTTTTAGCATAATAGTTTTAATAACTCATTTCTAATAACTGATTTCTTTTATCTTTGTCATGATGACAGTAGGTAATATTTTCACTACTAGTATTCAGCTTAAAGTGGCATTTAAAGGCTTAACTAGGTTAATTAGGCAAGTTAGGGTAATTAGGCAAGTCATTGTATAATAGTGGATTGTTCTGTAGACAATCGATGAAAAAAATAGCTTAAGGGGCTAATTATATTGACCTTAAAATGATTTTAAAAAATTGCTGCTTTTATTCTAGCCAAAATAAAACAAAGAAGACTTTCTCCAGAAGAAAAAATAACATAAAAAATTCCTTGTTCTGTTAAACCTCATTTAGGAAATATTTGAAAAAGAAAAAATATCACAGGAGGGCTAATAATTTTGACTTCAACTGCATATGCAAAGATCACCTGAAAACATGTCACCATTTACTCAATGATGTTTCAAGGCTATGGGAAAGGAGAAATTATATTTTGAGTCAGAACAATAATCAGTAAAGTCAATTTTAAGTTTTAACAAGCCAAGGAACAAATGACATTTAATATGACATTTAATATTTGTTCAATATGCCATTTAAAAGACATTTAAAACCTCTACTCAAATTTTTTACATCAGTGGAAAATTCACCAGAATGTAAAACCCACTGTTCATTAAACAAATTTAATTAGACTGTAATATTTCTACATACTGTTGACCCATTAGACAAATTTTTGAAAGAATTCATCTTAAAACCTGGTTTGGTTTTAATTTTTAAATGAACCATGAATGTAATCTGGCGTGGCATTAATCAAGAAAGAAACATGCCTTGGGTTATTTATTTAAACAATATTGTAATCATTTCCCAACGATTTTAGGGATGGGCAAGGGTTTGGTCTTTGATCACTTCAGAGAAAAGCTGATTTCGTTTGAAATGTGATGTATGTCATCGGTGATCCAGCAACACTTCCTAGTTGACTAAATCCCGTTTTGCAGGTTGATACATTGTTTTACCAGTTGCGAGAGCACTCCACCTGCTCACGTCATTTTTGTGTTTTAGCACAGTCTCTTTGGTCCACATTCATTGTGTGCTCTTCACCTCTGTCTCAGATTGGGCAAAAACCTCACCCCCACACTCTCCCACGATGGAAAAAAATGTCTGTCTCCTTAGCCCTGCTGTTGGGGAACATGAGCTAAGCCCCAATCACCTGTCCTGTTCATTCCTCTGTGTGATGAAGTCATTCCTTCATCTGTTCTTTCTCCCCTCTGGCTCACAACCTGTGTTAATTGAAGTAACTGAAGTTTAAGACTAATTTGAGGATTGCATATTCATGGGCAAACATCCCTTGTTTCTGGCTTAGGTTTTTTTCTCAGTAACGCTGTTTAATTTGTAACTTCTAATTTGACCACATTTAGAAGTATACAGCATTTCAGATGTTTGCTATTAGTTGGCCCTCATGTAGTCTTCAACCATAGATTTGAAAGGGAGTTAAAATTTGTTCTACATAAATGTTACTTAAGTCAAAGTAACATTACAGAATCAGAATTTACTGTATATTAATCAAATATGTGCGAAAATGCAATGAATTTGTTACAGTTTCCAGGAGCTCTGTATTCAAGCATCAAAATAATAAAAGTAAATAAGTGTTAATTTTCCCCCATGCATTGCAATAGATTAGATTTTTTTCCTCATAAAAAAAAAAGACTTTAATACATTCATTTTCATTCACTTAAATACATTCACAAAAAACTATTTAAAAATAAATATATTAATTTAAATAAATATATTACTTATTTAGATAAAAAAATTGATGACATATTAAGAGACTATTTAAAGATCATGGTATAGCTCCAAAATAAAAATAATTATCATTTCTATGCATTATGCATTTATGTTATCTTCTAAATGTAGTATGATCACTTCAGTATGCTTTCTATAATATATTTTTATTTTATATAATTTCTATTTAATTATTTATTTATTTATTTATATTTTTATATCTCATCTCTGACCCACATACATAAATACATGCATATATAACACTAGAGAATAGAAAGAACAATTAAAAACTTAAATTAAAATGAATCTTCAAAGTAAAAAAAAACACTTTTCAAAAGTAATGACCTTGTTAAACTTTTTACTCATATTCTCACCAGGACTGCAATATTTGATCAACAGTAATATTATAATATAAGTAATATAAGTATTTTACAGTCAATGAGTACGTTTACATGGATACCAATAATCCGATTTTAATGCGATTAAGACAATACTCTGATTAAGAGTCTACCATGTAAACAGCGATTTTTATTATTATAATTTATTATTATTATTATTTTTTTATTAATATAATCTAATTAAAGTCATAATCGAACTAAACAGAAATCGGATTAAGATGTGAAGTATGCTGATGTTAGTCGCATTATTGAAGTGCAGTACAGATATGTAAACACATACTAGCTGTCATCTGACATACACAGGGTTGACACCCAGCTCTGCTGTTATACTCTCTCCGTTTTGTTTATGCTTTGCAGAAATTGAGATGGTGGTGATGGAAAAATGTCGGATCTCTGACGTTTCCACGTTAACAGAACAAAACATTACAGATGAGGAGAAGAGCGCAGCTGCAGCAGCACGATCGGAAGGACAGAAGAGCAGGTACTCAATCAAAACCTTCAGCTCAGCCCTTAATGAAAGCACTTTGCATTTATTGGCTTAGAAAACACATTTAGGAACAACTTTACAAAATTAGCTCTTAGTTTTGAAGTCTTAGTTTAGCGGTGTGTGTTTTATTTTAAATGAAGTGAAATTTGAGAAGCAACAGTTCAGTTTATCCAGTAAAACCATATTGTAGTCAGAAATGAGGCTTCGTGAGTGTCAAAAGTGTTGGCGAGCATTGAACCAATGATCCTGCAATCGGCTTGTTACCCTCAGTTCCACTGAAATGCTGCAAGGCGCTTTTGTTTTGGTTGACATGCTCTAGGGAAAGAGAGCCTAGGACGTGTTCAGACTGTCTCCCAAGCCAATCAAAAATGCCTCTTTTTTTTTTTTTCCTCGAGTTTTAATTCACACACTGCATGTCTGTGAAAAAGCAATATTCCCAGAAATACTTTGCTCAAACATAATTTCATGTTTAAAAGAAAACCGAGCAAATTTTTTTTAGACCCCCAAAATATGTTTCATCTGACTCCAAACCTGACCCCTGTTAAAACATCATGTTACTTTTTAAGTAGTACATTTTTCAATTAATTTAGTGAATTTGAGTATATTTACGTTTATAATGGATCTGGTTCTCCTTTTATCAATAAACATAAATTGTAATTTGTAATTGTTTATTACTCCACCAACCCCAGCTGCCTCTTTAATAATCTTCCGTTCCATGTAGGACAATTAAATTAAAGGCAAAAATCCTCAATCTAGGCCATCTATTAGGGAAAGTTCCTTTTCTTCCTGTTTTTTTTTTTTCAAAATAAAATGTTGCACCATAACTAACATAAATAAGTGCTTTGGGCCCATACATTAAAAAGTAATGTGAGTGCAGGCCATTGACAGAGGAAGATGAGACCGTCACGCTTTTGGTTTGTTGCAAGGTGTTCGTGCCTAGAATAGGTTCAACATTAGTCTGCATTAAAAAAAGCGCTCCACAAACCCACAATATATCCTGTTTGATTTCCAGATGATTGCTTACCTAGTCATTGCCTTACATGTTTGCAACTCTCAGACAATGCAGTATGTCATCGCAAACCACACACTGCGTATTGTACACATTGTCCTCATTATAATGGGTAGATTTACAGTTTTGTGGAGTAGAAACGATGAAAGAATGGCTGTTGTCTTGATTGTTTGTTTTTTTTAGGCCCTTCCTGGACATGTTGTACAGTGCGTTGGACTGTGACACAGAGGATTATCAGGCTCTCTTTGTGCTTTGCCTTCTGTATGCCATGTCTCACAGTAAAGGTATCTAATCTATCTCTTCAGGAATAACAGATTTGAGCAGAGCATGCTAATTGATGCTAAAGTTATGTTTGATTTAACAAGTTTGTGGTTTTCAAATAATAAAAAAGGGTGTTGTAAGTGTCAATAAAATGATGTAAATTACCATTACTGACATTAATTACATAACGTTACACAGATAATTGTATTGGAGTACTCTAGACATGGTTTCTCTGTAGCAAGAAATGTGCGTCTTTGTATATTACTTATACTTAGTAAATAAGTATAAGTGAGCTCTAAAAAATAATTACAAAATTGAGACAGAAAAATCAACAGTATTTTAAAGTGCCCACAATAGCAATATTTCCACATTACAAAAATAACAACGTTGCTACGGTATATTGTTGTATTGAAATGTGTAGCATGCTACTATTCAAACAGTAAATGCAGAAATGAACATTTTTTTTTTGCTTCCTCCAAAAAAGAAAAATGAGGAAAAAATGGTTCTGGTTTCCAGAAAGGTTTCAAGCAGCTATTTTCTTTTTATAGCTGTTCTCAGCATTGAGAATAAGCAGAAATGTTTATTGAGCAGTAAATCAGCATGTTAGAATGATCATGTGGCAATGATAAATTTTACGTTGACATTAAAGCGAAAAAGTCTTTACAATATTTTTTGGGGAGCATATTATTGGCTGTAGTTGCAAAGTTATGTGTTATATTCAAAGCACAAATAAATGTTTGCTTTATGGTCCGTGTACACATGTGAAGCATGGTAATAAAAAATATTATTTTAAGGCAAACACAGGTTGCCGAATTTATGCCTACTAGTCAGAAGTCCATAGATTGAGTTAAATTAACAAAACTGACGAACAGCTGATCATGGTTTGAAGTTTGATCGACCAATCCGCGGATAGAAGGGGCATTTAATTCCTGCCCACACAGAGAGCAAATTTTAAAGCTGTTTATTCATTTTGGTTTTATCGCATTTTCATTTTGTGTGTAAAAACAAAATGTGACGAAAACCAAAAAAATTTAATATTTGAAAAAACTACATTCTTATGTTCATGACAAGGTTCAAATATGGCATAACAAAAATGAGAAAACCAATTATGCGTAGGTACACGGACCCTTAATAATGCTCAATACTACGATACAATGTTTATGTGGTTGCACAAATGTAATATATTAGATGACTTCACGGTTCTTTTTATATCTTTTTTACGTGAGCTTGTGTGTATGTGCAGGTATAAACCCAGAGCTCTTGGAGAGAATCCAGCTACCTGTGCCGAATCAAGAGAGGAACTCTTACAGTCAGGTGCTGGTGGAGAGAGTGATCCGTATCATGAGCCAAGCTGCTCAACCAGGTACACAGACCTAAAAACAATCACATACACCTACACCTACACACACACACACACACACACACACACACACACACACACACACACACGTCCTCCTCGTATCATCCGCGCGTTTACTGATGATTCCAAATATAATCCTTTACATGCTTAGACATGCTCATTTAATATTACAAGCTGCAGATTCCACTGGTGTGCCTGAACTTGACTATGTAAACTAAAGCAATCACTATTTATTCAGCGCAGTTCTTCACTGATGGTACAGGCAAGTGATTGGGCAACTTTCTATGTACACACTCAGCTTAAAAAAAACATCTTTTATGTGGTTTGTTTGACAAATATCAGGTGTGATTAAGACATCTACTCTTTCTCCAAACTAGAAAGTGGTTAAAAAATTAATTAATCAAAATGGACCTGGTTTGCTTTTTTTGATAGTGCTTAATAAATTTGATGCACATAATTCCACAATGCATTTTTTCAAGCCAGTTTCTTTTCATAACCAGTTGTAATACTTTTATCTTTCTTAAAAACTGTATATTAGCATTATTTATGTACTTTTAGTTAACAGATATAATTTTTTTTTACCAGTTTTTGTTTTGACAATGAAAATACTTCTCTAAAAGGACATTTGCTTATTTCTAAAGTAAAGAAGTCCACACAGGTTGGAAAAATATAAAAAATTTTTAAAGAAACATCAGCAGATCTAATGCTTTGCGGTGCAACATTCCAGCCCACAAAATAACCTCTCTTCAAAATTTACCACATTGACACCACATTTTATTAATTAAATCGTACACTTTCCACTTTATTGGTGGTATGAAAAGTTTCAGCAACTGGTAACGAAGAGGACCAGAGCTTAGTAAAGTGTTGCTTTAATTGTCGTTTTGACTGATGTACATTTCTTTAGATCCCTAGCCTTTACCACAGCCTTGAGTAACACAAACTGCAACCATTTCCTCTAACGGTCCATCTCTTTCACCTTTGTTAAGAAGAATGAAGCCAATTTTCTCTCCAGTAATTGTTGTGACATTTGAATGTCAATCTGCTTCATGATCACATGTGTTTGCATGATGCTAGTTTTCTGACTGGTATTCGGCTATACTTAAGAGTAAAATGTAGAACTGATTGAGCCCACAATAAACACATGATGTCATCCTGTTGTATAATACTTGCTATTTGTGATTTTGATATTTCTGTCCAGAATCTATTGTGACACTAGCATGACAAGAAGCTGAACTCATCTCCTTTTCATTTGAAGCACATTTGTGTGCCAACATTGTTTTGCTGTTGTTGTGGTTACAAACACTCCCATAAAAGCTATTTTAATATCCCATGCTTCCTTTTTCAAACAGATATTTCACCCCAAAATAAAAAAATGACTCACCCCTAAATGTTTCCAAACCTTTATGAGTTGTTTTTTTTCTGTTGAACACACAAGATTATATTCTTGAAGATTTGACATCCATTGTAGGAAAACCTTAATTCCAAAATTCTTCAAAATGTCATATTTAGTTTTGAACAGAAGCGACAAACTCAGAGATGGTCAGAAGTTAATGAGTCACATTTTTGGTTTTATTTTCTAAAATATCACATTGATTGATTTACAAAATTAGAGCAGTTGCACCTAATGCGTTTGATGCTGTGTTGTGATGACACATATTGTGACAAATTGCTTGTGTGTGTTTCAGATGGGAAGGTGCGTCTTGCCACCCTGGAGTTAAGCTGTCTGCTTTTGAAACAGTCAGTGCTGTCTGGCTCTCAATGCATTATAAAAGACATCCATTTGGCCTGTTTGGAGGTAGGCGTCTTAACAAAGAGCAGCTGTACTATCACATGTTCAGCATGACGTTATTTGACGACGTATTGAAGTAGTCTGTTAACCTAGTCTAGGTTTTACCCATTTGTCAGCCAGAAATTTTTAAGTGTTTTTAATATAATAAAAAAATTGGATGATCACTTACTAGTTTATATATTTGTGTAGGTTTCAATATGTTAATATGTTGACTAATTATATCACCAGTATTCTGGCATTTTATTTTCCAAAAAAGGTTATTTACAAATCACACAGTATATTCTGATAAATGTTTTAATGTATAAAACATTCCTTTTTTTTGGACCAATGTAAGATATCATTTAAAATCATTGAAAACGTAAATTCCAAACAAAAAATCATTGAAATAATACCAATTGTGATTAAATAACAAAATGTATCATCAGTCAAAGAATAAGGGTCATTCATTTACATGAATAAACATATTAATCTAATTAAAGTAATATTTTCATTCCGTTTTGACCAATATTTTAACTGTAGGAAAATAAAATCTGTTAACAAATCTTAAATTGTCTTGAATGTATTTTTTTCCCTCAGGCTACAAACAACTATTTATTAATGTTTTGTTAGAGTGTCTTTATAAAGAGTGACATATTTACATATGTTCACAGATCTTATGTTACAGAGTTTGAACCTATAACTGAAAACAACTATGAAAAACAACGACGTCTAGCATTGAAGACACATCAATTGTGTGCCGTTCTCTATAGTGTATACTTTATTGCTAAATACTGCAGTACTAAATACTACATTGTGGTGAATGTTTTAGTAATGAACATTCCTTGTAGCCTGCTTTGTCATTAAAGATAAGGAATTGCACATGTATTTTTATCTCTCAATAACAGAAAAGGATACCCTTGAAATTTGTAATACATATAAAAAAAAAAAATGAATGAATCATGCTGATCTGCATGTCAACAACTGCAAACAAGACTTTCCAAAATGGATTGCATCATATTTCTAACTTACTGGTCATTTCTTAACAGTATGCACACTTTGGTTTTTCCCAGTAAATTTTCATCCATTGGGTAATGACTGCTTTCATTCTTATTTTGATGAAGTCTAATTAACAGGAAAAGGGAAATTTTACATGTTTATATTGTGCAACTCAGTCAAGCCATTTCTATGATGATCTTCTTTTATGTTTAGGGTGCCCGAGAAGAGAGTCTTCACCTTCTGAGGCAATTTTACAAGGCAAGATGGTCTTTTCTTTTATTTCAGATCAAATGAAAATCACCAGCGTTCAAGCACTTACTGGAATCTGGATGGTTTATGGCAACGGACTTGGAAATCATTTTCGTAATTATCCCCTAGTCATCCCACTGCGTTTGATTTCCTTTAAAGTCTGAGGAAGAGCTAAGCTCTCATCCTAAAGACTTTGCTGTTTTGATATTTTGGAAAATCCCAACAGTTTCTTGCCGAAACAAGTCAGCACTCTTGGTGGTATTTTCACATCGAGACATTTCTGTGAAAGTGTATTGCTATTAAAAATAATACTCAGATTCCTGCAAGACAGCAAAGTACAGTATTGTGTTTAACTTTAATTTTTGCCATCCTGTATTCATTTTCACAGTGATTTTTCCCAGGTTTTATAAAAACCTGCAGGCCTTTTTTTTAATCTTCACTTTTTTTCATTTTCCTAGAAGTTGTGAAATTTGAGTGCTCTGCTATGATGGTGTTCTGTGAAGATAGCTTTTGCTTTCACATTACGTACATTCCAAACAACATTATGCAAAAGAGGTTTGGAACTATTGAGGACGGCATGTAAATATTGACATGACTGAATGTTCTGTTCTGGGATTATAGAGAGTCCTGGGAGGACCTGTGTTTTTGCTATCTGATCTGTGCTTCTTACGGGCGTACATAATGGGATCAGCGTGTCCCGACTTTTCCAAGAAACTGAATAAACATGTAGTAGTCAGAAGTCTGGTCACACCCCTACTGTATGTTATTTCTTTTGTCTGCGCTACAGCATCACAGTGAAGTCAAAACAATGAGGTAACAGAACCGAAAGCATGGAAATTATCCAGTGACCAAAAATGGCTATTAACTCCATCTGTGGAATATGAGTCTGACTGTTCTGAATAATTGAGCTCATGCTCTCTTTTTCATTAATTCTGTAATATTGCTGCCTTTTCTCAGCATTTCCTCCCTTTACCCTTCCCATGAGACTTTTCATTGACTGAGCATTCACACTGATTCATGTTTATTGATCTTTTGAAAGTGCTGACGTTGGGTGATGTCACGAGTTGAGTAATAACATTACATTGAATGTTAAAGTCATCCTGAAATAAGCAATTAGAAATTTGTTTCTATAGAGTCAAAGATGTTTCATTCATATTGTCACCTTTGAAGTGACATTTGTCTTTCCCTGTCACATGATCCTTCAAAATTCATTCTGATATGTTGACTTACTGCTTAAGAAACACTTATTGTTAGTTTTATAATTATTCAAATAATATATTATTATTACTATAATTAAAAGTATTGTTTTTGTTATTAGTATTATTATTATTATTGAATAAAGTTTTACTGCTTAATGTTTTTGTGAGTATTACTTTTTCAGCATTGTTTTTTTTTTTAATTCTAAAGAAAACCATTTATCTAAACTAGAAAACTTTTGTTATTAATGCATATGATGTCACCTACTGTATATCAATTCATTGCATCATCCTTGCTGAATAATATAATATAATAATGTAATATAATATAATGTAATATGGGTGACACGGTGCCTCAGTGGTTAGCACTGTCGCCTCACAGCAAGAAGGTCGCTGGTTCGAGCCTCGGCTGGGTCAGTTGGCATTTCTGTGTGGAGTTTGCATGTTCTCCCTGTGTTTTCGTGGGTTTCCTCCGGGTGCTCCGGTTTCCCCCACAGTCCAAAGACATGCAGTATAGGTGAATTGGGTTAGCTAATGTGTGTGTGTGTCCCAGTGATGGGTTGCAGCTGGAAGGGCATCCGCTGCGTAAAACATATGCTGGATAAGTTGGCGGTTTATTCTGCTGTGGCGACCCCAGATTAATAAAGGGACTAAGCCGAAAAGAAAATGAATGAATGAGTGAATTAATATGACCCCAAACTGAAGGGTACTGTGTGTTTCACTTTCCTGTATGGTAATCATTTCCCTGTACTGTTTATCTTCCCTCAGGGGGAGGAGATCTTCCTGGATATGTTTGAGGATGAGTACAGGAGCATGATGGTAAGCCGCTTTACTGAACACATTGTTGTCTTTGTTGCAACTTTACTCTTGCTGTGTCAAAACCTGATGATACAGCAACACATCCTGCTTCAGAAGTGAGAGAAACCTCTGTTATCAGAGTATTTCTGGGTAAGGAGTGGCTAATGCTTAACTACTTCCTTTAACAGAAAATAGTTTCCTGATGATTTTCATAACTTACTTCATGTTGCAGCAAACCCATGTGCCATACTTCCTTCTATGGAATACAAAAAAGATAGATAGATAGACATTTATAAAAACACTATAAACATAAAGTATCATTAAACTACTTCTCCATATGACTAGTGTACTGTTCTATATTTCAAATCTTTATTCATTAAAATATTATGTGATAGACATGTTGCAAACAGACCTTCTGGACTATAGGGTAGTATAGAATCTTGTTACTTTTCGATACGTTTAATTTTAATAACTTTTTTTGTAACTCGACAGCCCCGTTCACCATTATTAACTGCTTTTATCATTAAAACGGAGGCATGGATATTGATTAAAAATGTATCTTTTGTGTTTAATGAATTAAAATATGTGGAAATAAAGCTTAAATATGTGAAATGTAAAATGTGAAACATAACCGCCATTTACTCAACCAATAAACACCAACACAGTGTTTGGTGCAACTGCAACTTTAGCTTTAGAACCGGTATCAACTACCAAATGTAGTGTTTAATGGCTTTTTTTTGTTTATGTTTCATGTGTTTATAGAATAAGCCTCTGAACGTGGAGTATCTTATGATGGATGCGTCCATTTTGCTTCCTCCCACTGGCACCCCCCTTACCGGTATTGACTTTGTGAAGCGGTTGCCCTGTGGAGATGTGGAGAGGACACGCAGGGTTAGTCATGAGCACATGCACTCCTTCTGAAAGCCCTGAGATTGAATTATTAGCGTGGATCCTGCTGCCTTTTGTCAAATATTATGGGTTTATCCAAAACCTCCCTTTCTCAAGTTGCAAGAAAGCTTGTGTTTCTTGACCAGTGTTTACACCATTTGTCTTCTGGGAAACCATGCACTGCATTTTGGAAATGGATTTCATGTGTTTTAGAGATATAACAGTGGCAGGCCTTCTGCTGTGTGGGTAATGCAAAATATCCACTTAATTTGGTCTGAATGACAAGTATGTGTGTTTAGAGATGCAGTTGTGAACATGAATGGAAGATGCAACAGTAACATGCCAAGTTTGTTCAGTCAATACTAATAATGTATTTATCAAAGTTGCCTTCTAATGCTATATTATGCTTATTTTGCTATATTAGATAGCAGCACAGCAGAGAAAATAACGTATTCTTAATAGTTGTTGCTTGCTTATTGTTTTGTTTATTTCAGTTTTTAAGAAAAATCAACCTATATTTAAAGATAAAGATAATAGTAAGGCAAATCTGAGAGGTTTATGTTTATTTGTTGGTTTATTTATATTTATTACACAGTTATTGTTTGTATGAAGACTAAATACAAATTAAAGGTTAACATTTTTTTGTACGATTTTTATACCTAAAATTTTATTTAGCCTAGTTTTGTAGGACTTTTCATATACTTGGCAAATACATTTTTCAGACTTTTGTACAGACATCCATTTAGGATGTTGGAATCATGTTGGAAAGTTTGGAATCATATTATTTTGTGATATCAATTTTGGCCATATTATCCAGCCACCTTCTACTTTCACATACGGCTATATAACATTTATTATATGCATATTAATATATGCACATCTAAAGACTTTGATTTCCGTTTAATATTTAACTTAAATAAAGCAATGCATTAATAAATTGGTACTAAGAGATACAATTTTACAGGTAGTATTACTGAAACTTCTATTTATATATCAAGACAACCCTCTATAATGTCACAGTATGGATGTGCTTCTTGATTTGAGTCACTGAGATACATTTTTAATATTTTGCAGACCCTTTTGAAAGAAATCTTTGCACTCATGTTGAGCATAAACTCCAGGAAGATTGAGATCATTCATGCTGCATGTTCATAATTGATTGTTGTTACAGCTTCAGTTACTTATTTGTGTCCCTGCAGGCTATCCGCCTTTTCTTCATGCTGCGCTCGCTGTCCTTACAGCTGCAGGGAGAACCAGAAACTCAGCTTCCTCTCACACGACCAGAGGATCTTATCAAGACTGATGACGTGCTTGACCTCAGTAAGGGCTTAGTCACATTCATCTGCAAATTAAACGTTTTCAGGTTTTCAGTGCTGATTTTTCGCTCTCAACGTTTTTTTTACTTCTCTAACAAGATATAATGATTTAAGGATAATACTTTATAATAAGGTTCCGTTAGTTAACGTTAGCTAATGTATTTACTGACATGAATCAACAATACATTTATTGCATTTCATCTTCTTGTAAACTCACAAAGCATTACCTAATGTTAGCAAGCACAATATTGGATTTAATACTGCATTAATAAATTATGAGCTATGATTAATGAATGCTGTACAACTATTGTTCATTCTGAGTTCAAGTAATAAATGCATAAACTAATGAAACCTATTATAACGTGTGACCGATTTAAGCATCACAAACACATGTTGTTTTGGGAGTTTTTTTGCAAAACAAAAACAATTGTAAAAAATTGTAAAAATTAAAATTACTTAGGTTTTTAATATTCATTTAATTTGTTAATGTATTGTTTTATGTACAAAATAGACAGTTATTGTGATTTATTAAAACCTTTGTTGGCATACGTTATGGTATGTTAAGCCTGGTACTGTTAATGAAAATGACATGGCAGACCTGATTAGATTTAACATTGTTAGCATTATTTCCACCAAATTTAGGGTTTACCCACACTGGGCACATATGCCTTGAACTGAGCCTGGGGGCAATTGTCCCCTCGATGACCTGCGCTAGCATTGTATTTTCACCTTTGGAGCCCATGTGCGCTTCTGTCAATGATGCAACTATTTAGAAGAAAACAGGAAGAGAATTCCTCTTGGTCAGTAAAATGGTGATTGCTTTTGATATATGAGTTTTGAGTTGAGTTGAGATGAGATATACTTTATTGAACTTTGCAGGAAATTTGTCTTGGATTCCAGCAGCACATTGTCTTGGACTTTGTCCACATTTAACAAAAAAGACAACACGTAACAATTACCAACTACAATGAAGTTTAAAAAGCACCATCATCGTAATTTAGCATGTAAATTGCTAATGGATACTTGTATAAATTTAATTTTGTAGGGGCAAATTTACATAAAGGAACTCTGTATCACTTTCCCGATGGCAGTACTTTCATACATTGGAAATAAACCATGATTTGGATAATTTGCTATTACTTGTGCATTCTAAAAAACAACAAATTATACTTTGACTGAAATGATGTATACTCCCTTACACCTATAACTTTCATAGCAACTTTGACATACATGCGTGTTTGTTTCTTTTTTTGAATTATTATTTTCGAGGTGTTTTTAACCTTAATAGAACAGTATAGTGGGTACAAGAAAGTATGGGGAGCAGAGAGAGAGGGGAAGGATCAACAAAGGACCTCGAACCGGGAATCGAACTCGGGTCACCGTGAGCACCTCAGTGCTATATGCTGACGCACTAAACACTAGGCTATTTTCGCAGACACAAGTTGTGTTTTTGATTTAACTGAAAGATTGCCACACCAAGCCTGCATACCATAATTTAATAAACTTCCCAATACAGCTTGATAAAACAACAACATGAGATTTTGATGTACTCCAATCAGTCTGAGTCTCTTTAAAAATATTGTATAAATAATATCTTTCTTGGAACTTTGAGCAGAGATAGTATATTATATTGTTTTGTATTATTTTGAGTCGCAGTGACACACAGCCAAATATTTTGCTGAAAAGGTCCACCACTTTTGCCGCTCATAAACCTTCATTCAAAGTCATCGTGCTGCACGTATTAAGAAATCTGCTGAAAGTGACAGCTGAAGTGCAGTGAGGGGTTTGCATCTTTGATAAACTATGACCGTTCAAAACAATTGTCAAATCACTAAGGAACAAACTGTTTATTAAGTTTGCTGGTAAAGTTAATGTTATCTGCACAAATTTGGCACATATACATAAACTCATGAGTCCTATTAACTATAGCCAGATTGTGCAAAACCTGCACATATCAGTGATTAATGGCATGCTGTATAGTTTTGCTTGAAGCTAACTAACTTCACCTAGCAACAAATGTTTTTTTTTTTTAAACCAGACACTGGCCTGTTACCTATATATTTACTTTTTTTTTTTTAAGGTAGTGTTGCTTATTTCATCTTAAAATGCTATTTTTAGTGCATAGAAGAGTGTCCTGTATGAAAAACATATTTTCTATATTATTTATTAGAAAATCTTTTAATCCCTGATGATTTTACATCACTGCAGCTATATTTTATAAATCACAGAAAACCATATGTTTAGGCTTGCAAGTAATAAAGTGCATAACCATTAAATGCAAGATTTAGTGACCATGCATCACTGAAAATAACTCAATAGCATTTTTGCTAGTTTATATACAGCTTTTTTGGTTGCTTTTTTAATTTTTATAGCTGGAATCTTATTAATCACACTCATAACATCCTGTCTTATCATCAGAAGAGTCACCCCTCATTTTCATGTGAATCTTTTGATACTTGAAAACAGCTGAGTGATTCACATAAACTCAATTGCGTGCTAGCTGTTTTTTTTTTTTTCTTTCTGCGGTATCAGATAAAATGCAGTTTGATAAAGATGGACCATGAGCCCTTTGCTTGAATTATTATTGAAACAGAATGTCAAATAAATAGGTTTCTCATGAACTGCAACTATCTCTATGGTTTTGAGTTCCATGTTATGTTCTCGCACTCATTCCCAAAACTGTTTACCACACATGATGAAATCGCACTCTCGTCACCTATGCACCTCTTTCATGCAATCTGTGGGTTTGCACTGTTAACTGATTCTCACTTCAGCCCTAATGTGCTGCGTGGAAGGTCCTCGTCTCAGAACCTCTCACATCTCAGTGGTTGTGTCCAGGTGTCCTGGTTAAAAACTGACTTTGACAGGTAAGAGGGGGTGTGTGTGCAAGCAAACTGACTCAGACCTTCCACTGTCGCCGAGGCCTCTTTGCTAGAGCTGGTGCAGCTGTTGTGGGCTGCAGACTTGAGCTCTTCCAGTATGTCTGGTGTCTAACTGTAAGGCTGTGAAGCACCTACAGCCTGGGTCAGAGAGTGGGCAGAACAAGCTTTTGGAAGTAAACTGGTGGGAGGGAGCTCAGATTTGGCTGCCAAAATCAACCCACTGCAGCTTCCTGTCTTACAGCAGTTTGTGCATGAAAGGGTTAATGCAAAACCTGTGACATCTGGCATCTGAGAGTTTTTGCTCAGGGTTTGAACTGGTTGAGATATCAATTATCAAGGGCGGCATTAGGTCAAAGAGTGGATGATTTAACTTTTTAACCTAATTCAAAGGAATGGTTCGCATGAAATTCTGTAATTATTTACTCTCCCTTTACTTGTTCCAAACCTATTTGAGTTTCTTTCTTCTGTTGAACTCAAAAGAAGATATTTTGAAGAATGGTGGAAATCTGTAATCAGCTTTCTTTTTCATTGACTTTTATAGTAGAAGTTTTTTGCTATGGATGACAGTGGTTTACTTTTTTTTTTCAGCTTTCGTCCAAATATTTTTTTGTGTGTTCAGCAGAAGAAAGAAACTCATAAAGGTTTATAACCACTTCAGGGTGAGTTAATTTTCAGTTTTGGGTGAACTAACCCTTTATATGTAAACTGAATTTATTTATTTTTTTTAGGATTTTGACATTTGCAAAAAATAAAGTTCATACATTTACATACACACATTCAGTGGGAGAAAAGGTATTTGATCCCCTGCTGATTTTGTATGTTTGCCCACTGATAAAGAAATGATCGGTCTATAATTGTAATGGTTGGTCTATTTTAACCGTGAGAGACAGAATAGCTGATTTCCATTTTAAGGAAAGAAGTAAGTATTTGACCTTTTTGCAAAACATGACTTCAAATCCTTCACAGAAGTCAGGCATTTCTTGTAGTTGGCCTCCAGGTTTGCACATCTCAGGTTTGCATCTAAGGAGGGATTGTGTCCCACTCCTAATGGCAGATCCTCTCCAAGTCATTAAGGTTTTGAGGTTGTGAGAAGTAAAGTAAACAATTTTATATATAATTTAAATATGAAATATCTGTAATTTGTAATTGACTAATCAGTTGTGACAGTGATCGTTTGAACTATGAAGAAATGCAAGACAAAAAAAAACTGTAACTTTAACTCTATTTATTATGCTGTTAATAAAAAAAAATAATGATTATATTAAAGGGATAGTTCACCCAAAAGTGAAAATTTGCTGTTATTTTACTCACTTTTTTTCTAAAGAACAGTAATGAAGATTTGAAATCATTGTACTCTGGTATCCATATACGTAATGGAAGTCAGTGGGTGCCATAACCTTTAGATAAACATATGAATGCATAAACATAATTAATACCCGTGGCTCCTGACTGAGATGTTGTGAGGAGAAACAATTGCTTTGTGCAACAGACTGAACATTATTTACAACTTTATTACCTGTTATCCACAGCCTGACCAGGTATACTGAAGAGTGCTCTACACCAGGGGTGTCAAAGTCAATTCCTTGAGGGCCGGAGACCTGCAGAGTTTAGTTCCAGCCCTGCTTCAACACACCTGTCTGTAGGTATCAAACAAGCCTAAAGCACTCAATTAGTTTGATCAAGTGTGTTTAATTAGGGTTGGAACTAAACTGTGCAGAGCTGCGGCGCTCCAGGAACTGGCTTTGACACCTGTGAACTACACTGATCTCATCACATAATGACTTTTTTATTTTTAAGTGAGCTTTCTCTATAAATAAAAATGCAAAACCAATCATTTTTGTGGTTTTAGACTTTGTTTGAAAAGGTATTTTATGATGCACAAACAAAATCTCTATTTACTTTTATTTGTAAATTCTCCTGTACAGCCCTTTACATTGCACTCCGTGTTTAGAGCTGGCACATCTTGCATCATCATGATTTGCGATAACACTGGCATTTTGATGTTCTCTTGAATGCGAATCCTGGAATGGCTCATCATCGAGTAGATGGAACAATCGCTTTGGTCTCAAATTATGAGACAGACTGTCACTCAGACAGACAGACAGACAGACAGACAGACAGAGCGATTTGAGAAACTGATGTGCTACTGATCTGTGTTATTTTTAGATGTGCAGGAAATGATGCACGCACATAACAGTACAAGCATCACACAGTGCATTGTGTGAACTTTGTGAATTCTAGCAGAAAAATGTTCAATCATTTCTTTTTTATTGAATTTTTCGTTTTTCACTTTTTTTATTTTTTTAAGAACACAATCACTGAAAAACATGCGACTACATTCTCAAGTGCATTTGATCCCATTCTTGGTTCCTTTTTTAATGTTTATGCATAATCATTATTACACATGACGTGACCTCTTTCTGAGGAAGTTTCTCAGAAAATGTTTCTCACCTTGAACACTTGGTCACATGGTACTTTTGCATGTAACACCTCACGCCCACTTTGCTTTAAAGCTGAAATCTCTTCTATTAATAGATGTGTGCTGAAATACACTTGCATATTACATTTTCTCTTGAAATTAAACCGGATGTAACTGTCCTGATTGTGTTTGTGATATCTGAATGCTCTGATTCTGTTACTTATGTGAAGGATTAAGTTAAGCAGTTTGTCCGGCAGTAAAATATAGTTGTGCTGAAGGTTATTTTCATATTTTATAGACTGTCATTTAGTTGACACTTGCATTAGAATTCCAAGGTCATTTTTACATAGTGTATTTTAGCCAAAGACATTTAAAAAATACTGTGCATTTCTATAGTTACAATTAGCTCAAAATACATTTTCTTTACACTTTTGTGAAGGATTGAGTCATCAGATGATTGAGTCATTTTAACAATACTCTAATGTTCAGTTAATCAGTGGCCATGTACACACTACCAACTAAATTGAGTTTCTAGATTCATCTTCTAGTACTAAGTCCTGTTGTGTAATCACACAGTTCTGTAATTTATGGGAGAGACAAACACATTGACACATGAATAATGCACTTAGTTACAGTAAACTTTCAACTGCAGCTTGATAAACTACAAGCTACTTATCTGGAAAAATAGCTAAGCTATTGTCAATCTACACTTTAAAAAAAGTAGCTACACTACAAGTTACAAAGGCGTATGCTACAGTATGTGTATAAACATTCATTTTAAGTACACTTATTTACAATTAAATACAATTATGATGTCAAAGTTTAATGTTTTGTTACACGTTGCTTTTTTCTCCATTCCAGTATTTAATCTGTTCAGATGTATTTTTTCCATGTGTATTAGAACCTTATTGATATTAAACTGATATTTTATAATTTTATTATTAGTATTTTTATGTATTGTCGTATACACACTTGTTTGTAGAGCAAGTAGTTTGAGCGTTTTCTGCTGTTTATTATTCCTAGTCATTTCTCCCATGGACAACTCAATCGGAAGTTCTAAAACAATCGCAAAAACAATCTGCATTTCAGAATCTCTCTCACTGTCTCGACATTGTTGCAAAGCATTTTTTTGACAAGCTTATTTGTTATAGTTTATGACAGAAAAGTTCACATTGGGCCATCTTATTTGTTTTATCTTGCTTGCTCTCGTTAACTAGTTTAAATGCGTTAACTTGTGCTACATTACCAAATACAAGATTTATTTTATCCTTGTACGTGAGATTTAAGTTTTAGCACTTATACAAGTCTCTGCTCTGAGATAGCATCAGAGTTGATGTCATTTACTGTCTTTTTTTAATGACGTGCAACTCGCATTGACAGGTGAAATCCGATCTCCCTGCCTACACAGCAGGTGCAAATGCACGTATCTGATTCACATCTGATTTCAACATCAGAATGAGACCTGAAACTGATCTGAGATTATCAGAATCAATGTGATTTTTTTATTTATTTATTTTTTTACTGCTAACACATACATGAGAGGAAAAAACAGAACTGTGTCACTTGAATGGTAAAATCTAGATGGGATACAGGTGTGGATACTTACATCAGTATAGCATAGTTTTTGTGACACTGTACAACAATAATTCATATTTTTACATTACTGTGAGGGTTGGGTGGGTGGAGGCGTTAACAAAAATACAATTCATGGGTGATTTAATATATATTTAATATAAATAATTCTCCTTAACTTCCGGCCACAGCTGTATCCACCGCATACATGCTGTGTAAATGCGGCAAAAAATAGCTAGTTTATAACAACACAGATAACGAAAAGCTACATTGTATCATAAGTAGCTGAGCTACAGTCAAGCTACTACAAAATGTACTTGTAGCTAGCTACTCCCCAACACTACATAAAACATATAAATGACATACAATTGAACGAAACTCTGTTTCCATCCCTTGTGTTAAAAAGAATAAAATAGTCACATGCTGAGAAACTAGCAATATACGAATAATGAAAATTAACATTCAAGCTGGGAAACCACTTTAGCTTTTTTCCATGTCTATTTCATAAAAATATACAGTTTGTTGTAGATATCAAAAAATCACTTTTTTTGTCTTTTTATTGTCATCTTGGCTAGACATTGCCTAATGATGTCATTTAGAGATCAAATTCCTTGTAAAAGAGGATTCCTTTTAATGATTTGGTTAAACTGGTTCCATATTCTGTTCAGAATGATTCACTAGATTTATTCTAAACCAGAATGTTTTTTAATGAAGTCACCCAGTTTCTATTTTGCCATTTATAAACACTAAAGTCAGTGCTGTCTCTTTAAAAAAATTCTGAATCAACCAACATAACCACATTTAACCACCTGTGAAATGCACCCTAATTGCCTGTAGGATACAAGATTCCACAGGACAATGTATTTGAAAAACGTTACCCAGCTGTCTGTTTAACAAGTCAAATGGCAACTACGTGGAAGTGCACATTCCTAGGTATAAGACCAGATCTTTTTGCCCAGAGGTGACACAATTCTGAATGATTAGAGTCTGCTGCACAATAAAAGAAAGAGCAATGCTCGCACTTTCAGTTCTGAAGTAATTCTTTAACCCATTAGTGTGACTTCTCTTTGTGCTCTGTGCTTCCTTAGAAGTCATAGGGCCTCAGCTGTGACGATGCTATTTCAGTTATTAGTAGTCGGTCTACCTAAAACTAACTTCAAACCTTCATGACCTACCTTTATAACTTACCCCTCCCCTTCTTTGCCCACCCCTTCTCCACCAAACTATAGTTGCGATTCACTGTGTAGGTCATGACTCACTGGAGTGTTTTTGAAAACTCCCGCATGCCTTAGTTATTTGATTCAATGCCAGCTTAACGCTCACTCACTTACTGTCTCTTCAATATGATTGAATTCACCCTGCTCTGTCATTTTCTTAGCACTTTTTAATAGGACACGCATGACTATATTTGGTTGTGCAAGTCCTACTGTTTCTTCGGAAAGAGATTAGATGGTTAATTATATTTTTACATGTTAATTTCTGCTAATACAGTGCAGGTCTGGATAACACTTTAGGTTAGGTCACAACGTATGCTATTAATTACTAGCTTATTACCTGTTCATTAGTAGTTATAAAGTATGATCTAATTCTGCATCCTCAAACTAAACCCAACTTCCACCTTACTAACTATTAGTAAACAGCTAATTAGTAGATTATTAAACTAGTAGTGTTAGTTAATGGTTTGTTCATACAGTGAATTGTGACCTAAATTAAAAATGTTACCCATGTCTGTGTGAAAGGCGCATTTTTTTTCAGATTCTTGAAATGCTACATTTGGGTTTGTCTTGAATACTTGAATTGGTTGCATTGTATGAACACTATTCGTATCTTGAGCTCTGACCTTTATGGCTTGTGTTTTACTGATGTGAGTTTGTTAAAGTCCCTGGGAATTAAATATCAATTATTCAGTTGTTTTTTTGTTGTTGTTTTTTTGGCTGTTTTAGACAACAGTGACCTTATCGCTTGTATGGTGGTGAGTAAAGATGGGGTTCAAGCTCAGCGCTTTCTGGCTGTCGACGTGTACCAAATGAGTCTCGTGGAACCGGATTCAAAGCGTCTTGGCTGGGGTGTTGTCAAGTTTGCTGGCCTTCTGCAGGTCTGCTTCACTCCCACTCATACACTACAAACATAACACCCAGACAAAGAAAGTACACTTTGGCCACATTCTTTTCTAGGCTGTGCAACACATGAAGCAGTTAAACAGCTTTTCTTGAAAAACATTTTTAAAATCGCATCAGTCTAATTTTAGTTATTTTTGGCTGTTTAGATTGGCATAAACGCAATTATAATTTTAAACAAATCAACACTACAAGAACACTAATGCAACTTGTGTAGATCTAAAATGTAAAGCTGCAAATTCAGATTTTTTTTCATACATTTTCACTTTAATTAGGGATAGACATAAGTGTTTTCAATTGATTAGTTTAATAGTGCATATTCACCCCTAATTTTAAATTTGTAACCTTTTTTTGTGGCAGGGCATTACCAACCCTATATTTTACTTGTCAATTCTGATGTTGAAGAGTTTAAAGGAATAGTTCACCCAAAAATATTTACCACATAATATTCTCGCCATCAAACCATCTTCAGTTTTTGTGAAGATGGTTTGATGGTGAGAAAATTATGTGGTAAATATTTTTGGGTGAACTATTCCTTTAAACTCTTCAACATCAAACCATCTTCAGTTTATGTGACTTTTTTTCTGTCAGATTAACACAGTCTGAGTAGTTTTAAATTTTACTCTGGCTTTTCCAATGCTGTATAGTGATGTTGGGTAGTGACTTCTAGTTTTGAAGCTTCCAAAATCCATTGTCAAATTAACACAGAAACCAGGGGGTTATGTTACGTGTCTTATGAAGTGGATCAATGCATTTTTGTTGTAAAAATAATTCCATTTTAAATTGTAAGCTTCTAACTTCTGGTGCTCTGCGAATGTGTGTTATGCATTTTGGGGTGAACTATTCTTTTAAGCAGCTGTAAAGTGAAAAAATAACCACTGAGAACTGCTTTGCTCGAATAATGCTTGCGATGTAGGTTCGAGTGGATAAACTTGTTCCTCCAGTGTTCTTCATGTTTGGGCTCAATATTGATATGATCAAATTTGACAGCATTGTTATTTTCCTGATGTAAGAACAATTTGATTGAGCCATTTGATTGATCAGAACAGAGTAGGCCATCAGAGGGTTTAGAGAACCCAGAAATGAGATTTTTTGAGAAATTAATGAAATATGAAAGGTAAATTGTTACAATGTGTATTTTGAACTCCACAAATAATTTAGGAACCTTTAAAATGGCATAAAAGCAACACTTAAAATCATAATTAGGCATTTTACAAATTATTCTGTTTAATAAGGCTTAGTTTAAGTGATATCCTTCAGGTTCTTGTCAACACAGCAATTAAGGCATTAGGTGCGGCAGTTTGATGTGAAATGTAATTATGAGGTAAAAGTAATAACATGTCATTTCCCCAAAAAAATTAAAAGGGCAGTAGGAAAGTCAAATAATGTGTACATACAGAAACCATACATAAATCAAATGCAAAAAAAATAAAGACTCTGTTAAAGGGGTGGTCCACTACGATATCATATTTTAAACTTTAGTTCATGTGTAATGTAGCTGTGTGAACATAAACAACATCTCTAAATGTAAGACGCTCAAAGTTCAATGCAAAGGGAGACATTGGCTTTTACAGAGTTAGCTTAGCAAAGCCTACAGTGAACGAACTTCTAGGGACTACAAAAAAATACATCCGGGCTGATGAGATCACAAGGGTTTTCGGTTACACGCATTTATCACGCACACACCAGCGAAGGGGCGTGGCCATAGGCGCTGTAATATTACAGCAAAGAAAGCTAAAATGCCATCCAAATGCTGCTATTTTCACAGAGCTTCTTCTGTTTCTGTATTTGGGCTTCCAAAGGACATGACACAAAGACAGAAGTGCTTACAGTTTAATTTTAATTATGTTCCAGAGAATTATAAAAATATATAGCAAGCATTTGACAAAGGAGAACTTCCAGAATCTCTCCCAGTTCAGTGCTGGCTTCAGCTAAAACTCCTCAAAGGAGCAGCTCCAACAAACAGAAGCTGTGGATTGTGAGCCACAACCTGTAAGTATTTTTATTTGTTAAAATTGATCTATGACATGCACAGTGTCTAGCGTTAACGGTATATTGTAGCAAGGATGTAAACAACGGGAAATGCTGTTTGGCACTGCTAACAATTTAGCTACAAATTCATATTTATCAGTCAAACCACTGTAAACACCCACAATCTTCAGCAGCGCTGCAATCTCTCTATGCGGCTGCGTTCACTGCGTTATACATCTCAGATAATAAAATTGCAAAACATATGTGAACGTTTCATATTACTTACACATGCTTATTCCGAATATATGTGAAAGACATGTAACGCGTTGAGTTGAGAAAAAAACAAAACATTATAACTCGCCTAACTCGTGTTGCAGCAGAAAAATTAATCAAAGCTCACATGGATCGCATTCCACATCTCGTGCTTTATTCTCCTGTCAACAGCGTCACTGTATATTACAGAAAAACAACTTAATTCGAGCATCAGAGAAAAATAAAAATAAACATCGGTCCCGTGCACATGCGCTTCTCGTGTTACATGTGTCTACAGACTGTTCATACACATACACACACACACACACACACACACACACACACACACACACACACACATAAAATGGCGATTCTCTTAAAGGAGCCACACCCTATTTTCACTCGTTACAGACACTTGTCAGATTTTATTTTAGAGAGCAGACATGAGGTTCAACCTTTTTATTTTCTGTCTGATTAAGGCTCAAACAGATACTGCTAACAGCTAACTTACTCTGACTGACAGTATTTACACAGCTGAGGCAAAGCGCATGCTTGTGGACGCGAATCACAGCACATTATGTTAGCTGACCAATCAGAGTCTCTTGAGGGCAGGCCTTACAGAGGAACTAGAAAACGTTTTCATGTTAGCAGAGTAGCTGTATATAATCAAAGTAAGATATATGAAAAAATAACGTGATTTTCTACAAGCGAAGCATGAGCACACATTGCTTTGCATCTTATAAACACAACCAAGCCTTAAAATTACACTCTGGACCACCCTTTTAAAAATTATTCTTGTTCAGAATGAATATAATGAATCATTCAGAATTTTCTTTTGACCAAACCATTAAAAGGAATCTTCTTTTTTTCCAAATAATTTTTTCATTTTTACTTTTTTTTTAAACTTTTTTGTCTCATTAAACAATGTCTAGGCAAGAGAATAAGAAATATATAGTTTTTATATCTTCAACACACTGTACATTTCTATTATATTTTAAAACATTTTTGCATTTGAATTCATAGAAACTAGGGTTAAAGTATTCCGGCAAATTGATTTTAATCTTCTGGATATTTGTATATTTTCACAGGACATGCAGGTTTCAGGAGTGGAAGACGACAGCAGGGCTCTGAATATCATCATTCACAAACCCACATCTAACCCTCACGCCAAGCCCATGCCTATCCTGCAGGCTAACTTCATCTTTGCAGACCATATTCGCTGCATCATCGCCAAACAGCGACTTGCCAAGGGCCGCATCCAGGCCAGGCGCATGAAAATGCAGCGGATAGCAGGTCAGCTCTTTGCCAAAGCCATAAACCGTGTTTTTACAGCAGCTCATATCTTCTGTTTATAAATGATGCTTACTCAGAACTTCCAGCTGTTGTGCAACATTGGGGAAGGGGATGGACTTCGGGTCATTTGAGTTGGACTATGTGCATTATAGTTACACTTTAACAGGATAGAATAACATCTCAAATAAATCGATGCTAACTTTTATTTCAGATTTTATCTTGTAAGGCTTTGGTTTTAACCAATATCTCTGTCTTCCATAAAAAAAAAAATCCTGCAGCTCTATTGGACCTTCCTGTTCAGCCTTCCACAGAGGTGCTGGGCTTCAGCCAGCCGTCTGTTGCTTCATCTTTGCCTTTCCGTTTCTATGATCAGTCCAGACGTGGACCAGCCTTCGCCTCTGTCGATAAAGTTCCAGGTAAATTTGTCAACCATTAAAGAGGAAATCGCAGATGTTTAAGAGCCCAGCTGTTTTCTGTGTTTACATTTTTTTTTTTTATGAATTTATATTTAAATACTCCATACAAGGTCTGTGAAATTGAATTAAATTGGTGTGGTGTGGTATAGGCTTTTACATGAAAAAGATTCTTGCTGTTTTTTCAAACTTTATATTCATTAGAGAAGGAAAAAAAAATTGGATATAACAACATTGATAATTATAAACAAATGTTACTTGAGCACCAAATGAGTTAGAATAATATTTTAAAGACAGTGTGACACTGAAGACTGGATTAATGATGTAAAAACAATCATTGCGGGATTAAATTGCATACAAAAATAAATGTTTGTGTGTGTTATTACTGTAAATCTATCAATGAAATTAGCATAAGCCTATTTCAAAAACATTAAAATTATATATATTTACATAATTATACTTTTAACTGTATAAAATGTAGATTTTAATTTTGTTGAAAAAAAAAAACTTTAGTTATTTATCTTTGAGGCTAAAACCTGTTGTTTATTATTGCTAAAGTAAATAATTCATATTTTGTCTTTTATATTGCAGTTTGTTTAAGAAATAGTTTAGTTAAAGTATTTAGACATGCTATATTATTATAATGACTCTGAATGATGTGTAAAATAAATTTTTATATGAAAGTGCTCACGACTTCAAAGGCCCTTTTTTTGCTACAGTACAAGCTATATTTAAAATATGTTATGCAACATTTACCTCTTTGCATGTTTGTTTCTAAAAGCAACATGCTCTACTTGTCTTTGTGGACATTTGCAACGACATTTGAGTCATTTTCTTGCAAATTGCACATCCTAATTCTGTTTTCCCCAGAATTTCTCTAGTGCTTCTCGTAGTTACAGTTCTGTTTTGCCTGAATGAGGTTTCTAGGTAACGCTTCCTCTCCACCAGCTGTGATTCTGAGCTTTCGTGATATTCCAGCCTTATTTAGACTTTTAGTTCGAGATCAGTGGGTTTGATGTGTACTTCAGCATGATTATGACTATTATTGCTTAGTTTATATATAGAAAATCATTTAGCAGACCCTTCCAAAGCTACTTAAAAATGAGAAAAACAGGAGCAATCAAAACAGTTTTAATGTTGGAGGGTCAGATTAAGTTTTTTTCTAGTCTTTTTTTATTAAATCTAAAATACTGAAGGAGTTAGTATTAGAAGATTAAGTTATTAGTGTTTGTGTGTGCGGCGTGTGTGCATGCGTATGGATCTCATCTTGCTATTATCCAGTGAATATTTTTGGAGAAAAAATAACTTAATTTTATTGTAGGTTGTAATTGTTTTTGCAACACCTCACTTGTATAAAAAAATATATATTTTCTTTACCTAAGCATAACTGTGTAATAATACACTATTATCCTTATTCGTGAAGAAATTGATAAAAACTTAACCTTGGCTTTCTGGATATGTCTTCCAACATAGTTTTTTACCAGTTTAAAAAGCCACACAATGCATCAGTTAGGGTTAAATAATATGTTCATGCCAAACATTCAACAAGCCAGACACAGTTAATTATTGCATTATATTCAATCACATGCTCAAATTTTTTGCTTTTGTAAATCTTAACAGACTTTTGGCTGGGCTGTGTATATGCATATATTTCCCATTTAAAACCTCACTGCATACACAATATACCACCAAATTGCGAAATGTATCGATACTTTCAAATTTGGGTTGGATTGTGGTGATTCTTAATTTCACAAAAGTGAGTTCTCTGTATAGGGAAACAGATGACTAATAGCTGTCTCTCAGTCTCTTTTGATGACGTGTTGTTGGTTCAGGTAAAAGAGATTGTGGTTCCCAGAACTCTTGGTCTGATGCCAGATGCTTTGAAACTGCTTGGCCTGTTCATTGCTTCCCAATGGGACACTTAACAATCATTTGACAAAAAAAATGCTTTTCTTACTTAGTTTTTGTCTGGTTTCTAGTACAAATAAAGTACTAAAAATTCTTAAATCAAGAAGCATTTTCTAGACAAGCAAAAATGGTCTTCTTTTGAGAAATAATATGTTGAAATTAAGTGAGTTTTTCCTTAAAACAAGCTAAATAATCTGACAATCGGGTAAGCAAAATAAATGTTGGGAAAACAAGATTATTTTGCTTAACCCATTGGAAGATTATTTTGCTTGATTTAAGGAAAAACTCACTTAATTTTAACATATTATTTCTTTAGACAAGACCCTTTTTGCTTGTGTAGAACATTCTTCTTGATTCAGAAATTTTTAAATATTTTTTAGATATCTACTAGGGAAAAAAAAGCATTTTTTGCAGTGTTTTTCATTCAAATAATTACTAATCATTCAGAAGAGTCAGGGAATGGCCCGATTTAAACCTTAACCACTAAGCCACAGTTCCAGCTTACTTTTGTCAATAATAACTTTCATTATGTGATTTATCTTTCAGGATCTAAGCAATCTGGATATCCCTATTTGTTTGTGTGTTTTCCAGGTTTTGCAGTTGCTCACGTTGCCCAGCACAACCCCACATCATCTTCTTCATCTGTCTCGCCTTCCTCCAGTGGTCCACCCGACCACTGTGACTCTCTCACAGCCACCAGCTCATCCACACACACTGCCACACAGAGTCAAACAGGTAATACATGCATAAATCCCACACATGCCACTCCCTTTCATTTAACTACTCCAATTTTACTACAAACTGCTTTCAACTGAAATAACAAAACACTTCACACACACACTACTAAACAAACACATCCTTCCCTGAATCTAAGCGTCTGTACACGTGTGTCAGGTTTTGAAAAAAGCAGATTGCACAACTGTGTTTTATTTTTTTCCACATAGTTGACCAGACTGTATATATTTTTTGTCTGTTATAAAAGTAGGAGCCAGATTCACTAGACAGGGCAGATTAGCATGAAATTGCATATGGATTTTTTTTTCGTGTGATTTGTTGACAATTAAAGAAGGCACAGCACCTCATTTTCATAATTCATTTATTTCTGAATCTACCAACATCACAGGTGCAGAATGGGTTAGGACATGCTTTTTGGTTGTTAAATAAGGGCAGTGCACATATACCAGTAAAATAACTCAAACCTTAGTAACATTTACATTTATTCAGTTAGCAGATGCTTTTATCCAATACAACTTACAAATGAGGATAAAAGAAGTTTAGCAATTTTACACATATACACATTACACACACACAGCTACAGGTACTACCTATATGTAATAAATCATATTATATGATTTAAAATTCTCTCCTCCCCTACATTTAGCATCTGAAAGGGAAAGGCCTATAAATGCATATTCAAAAGGTCAGCTGCAAAAAGACGACAAAAAAACTTTGTTTACACCTTTTCAGTCAGCCCTGCTGTCTGTTATTCATACTTTGTTTAAAACATCTGATGTGATTTGACAGAATCCAGTTTATTCTATCGCGATAACTGATCTTTGGCTGATCTAGTTCTTCAAACAAATTTGCATATCAGATAAAGCTATGACACACAATTGCTTTTGAGATTTGTTGTGTTTAGTGTAACCTTTAGAGTAGATTTGCAACGTGACTGGATTAATGTTTCTTTATTCTGTGGCTTAAGACATAACAAATTAATTTTGCATTTAAAAAAGCATTTTGAGATTTGAGAAGTGAGAAGAGCTCCTGCTCTGTATCAGATCACCCGCATATTAGTCAAGGTTACATGTGCATGACTCCCAGAAATCATATAATTATTGCTTCACAAAAACAAAATCTCAAATGAAAAAAATTAACCCTGCCTATAGTCTAGATAATGACTTTTTCTAAATATATGTTTGTATCTAAAAGGGTCTATATTGGTGTCTTAAAAATATATATTAGTATCTGAATTGTACAAATTAGGCCCCAAAAAAGTACTAAAAGTACAAAACATTTTCTCTCCGAACCACTTGAAAAGATCTTCTTTTTGACTGTAGATTACATACCCATTTTAAATTAATTTAAAAATTATTAATGATTTGTAAAATATATATTTTACATTATTTGTTTGTTTTCTTTTGTAATTAAATATCAGCAGGTAGTACATACTTTCAGTTTCACCTTCACTTGAAATGACACAATCTAAACCTGTTTGTATTATAAACTGTAAGCTGCTCCTAAGCAGGTTTGACTTTACAGAAATTAGGAAATTAGGAAAATTCAGGCATTGCGATTCATTAATGTAATTTTGTGATCCCTAGATACACACAAAACAATATTTTTAACTCTCCTATACACCAATTTGTACTTTCATTGTAAAGCCTGCAGCTACTGTTACTGTATCTCCCTAATTTTTATAGGCTCTGTTTTATAGTGGCAGATCTATAAAGGCAGATTATGAACTTTCACTGCACTGTTATAGTTGTAGTTCATGAAAGGCCCTTTCACACCAAGGACAATATAACATGTATATAACATTTTAATAATCATTCTTTAGAATGGGGAAGTGCACAGGTATAACAAGAACATTACAGAGAAGCATGCAAACTTATTTTCAGAATGCTTTCTTTTCAAGGTTATAATTGATAAAGCATTGCCACTCAATCCTGCTTTATAGAGAATAAACTTTCGCAGCAGCAGATGGTAAAACCGAAGTTCATATTTAATAATAATAAGTTTTTTGTTGTTGTTAGTGTGAGGGGTCATTAAAGGGATAGTTCACCCAAAAATTCAAAACAAATTCTGTGATTAATTACTCACTCTTATCTTATGTTGTTCTAAACCCCAGAGACCTTCGTTAATCTTTGGAACACAAATTAAAATATTTTAAATGAATTCCGAGAGATCTGTGACCATCTTGTGACTGTTGGTGTCTATAGAGGTTTCAAAAAAAGTCAATGTGTCTTCAGTGGTTCACTTGTAATGGTTACAATCAAACCACTAATGAAAATAATTGTGCACACACAAAACAAAAATAACTTAATTCAACAGGTATTTCTCTTCAGTGTCAGTTCACAAGTACTCTCGAAGCCTTATAACATTTCGCTTGAACCACTGAAGACACATGGAAGACTTTTCTGGACTTGCCATCTCCTAGAGTGTCAAATAGCTCTCAAATATCCTCCAAAATATCTATATATTTGTGTTTTGAAAATTAAGGACGGGGTTAGGAATTATATGAGGGTGAGTAATTAATGACAAAATGTAAATGTTTTTGTGAACTATCCCTTTAAGAGTCATGCAGTTCACGTCTCATGCACTCGAATTCTTTGCAAATTGAAATGTTTGAATGTGCGAGCACGTCACAAAAGCCAGTTTTCATGAAATTTAGCAAGACCTAAATTCCTTGGTAAGTGATGGTCAAGTAGATCTTTAAGTGGAAGACCATTGTATCACTACCAACTAAATCTTCCCCCTAAAGGGACTCTCACAGGAGTTGTGTGTTTGTTGGGTAGAATGAGGATCCCCGGGGGGCGGTTTTGCATGTAAAGGGTCTGTGAAGCGATTGTTCATTCACTCTCACTCTCACTCTGCGACTCCTACACTACATCTCTCTGAATAGATCATTGGTGATCTTTTGTGGTTTTGGAAAAACCTGAAAGCTCACGAAGGCTTCACACCAGAAGCGCCCAGTAATCATTCTGGTGGCTGATTCTCTGAAGAGAGAAGTGGAGTCTTGTGGCCTCTATGAAGTCGCCTACAGATTTCTGTATTTTGGCAGAGGCGTTTAACTAATATGGTCATGGGCTTTTTTTGGTTTTGTTTTCTTTTTACATTACATTATCTCTGTTCCTTTTATTCACTGAATCACTATGATGATCTGTTTTGAAATACAGTGACCTTTCACCAAAGTGTCTGAAGTGAAACTCTCCATATAATTTCTTAATCTCCTTAACTTGGACAAATAGTCTTCTGTAGTCACGTGTAGTTGTCAGAATAAAGGGCCGCGTTACAAACACATGTGAGTCGACCACATTCACTGTTAATGCCTTGTGGGGCGGCACATCTTTGAAGAGAAGTTCTTAGAAACAGCAGCACTGGTAGCAGATGACGTGTTTGTTTTGAAGGTGTGGATTTGTGGTAAGGCTGACATCCATTTCTCCCTCAGTCTCTGTCATAACAGACATGTACCACAAGTACCCTAAGTGTGGTTGCACGTATGCAACCTGCATAGAGTTAATGTCAACAGGAAATTCAATTGGACCTTTTTACTGCTTCATAAATGCATGATATTTCAAATAAAAAACAAGATCAACAAAATCTGATTGGTTTCACAGACAAGGCTTAAAGGGTTAGATAACTAAAAAAAAACCAAAAAAACTCATCATTCAACTCTCCATCATGTACTTTAAATTTTTTATTTTTTTTTACTTTCTTTTGTCCGTTCAACTCAAAAGAAGATATTTTGAAGAATGCTGGTTGCTGGGACCTATCGATTTCCATAGTAGAAAATATATATTTTATGAAAGTCAATGGGTACCAACAACTAGAATTTTGCAAAATATCTTCTTTTCTGTTCAACAGAAGAAAAAAAAACTGGTGACAAAAAGTGAAGGACGAGTAAAAATTATTTTTCATTTTTGAGTGAACTATCCCTTTAGACTAAAAAAACTAGACTAAATTGCAGACAATAACCTGCAGTGATATATCTTAAAATATGTCCGTGGCATTGTTTTTTGCATACAAGTAATGTGTTCTTCTAATGTATTTTTTTAATAAAAGCTGTTTAGATGCCATTATTTAATTAAGGCCTTAAACATCTTAAACACGAAAACCATGCTGTTTCTTTGCCAATTTCTCTAGTGCTTCTATATATATATCTATATGTTTAAATGTTTTTGTGGATCAGTGTGAACAGGGATTGTTTTGACATTTTGTCTCTATGCAAAACTATTCAAAAGCACAAAGTAAAGTGTTTTTAGTACACCGTTGTTGTGTTAATCTTCTCAAGTTTTTATTTGTGCCCCTTTTCTTCTTTTTTATTAGGGAATATTAACATTGGAAAACGCCAGCCAGGCTCCTTTCTCCTCCTTTCCCAAGTGCTCAGTAGCTTGTGCTCCTGTGGTGTCTGCTGTTGCTAAGCAACCATGAGCTGATCTCTCCATTTACTACTATAAGTAGATGGATACTGAACAGATCTACAATAATATTAATATTAGTCAATTGCTTTGGCTGCTGTGTAGAAATTAGACACAGAAACTTGTGTGTCCACCTTTAAAGTAACAAACTTAAGTGTGCAAAAGACATACACGAATGGCCCTTAGATAGTAAAGAAGAGTTACATGAAATCACTTCACGAGACATTAAGATATTAAGTTGTTTTGTTCAGTAGGTTTAGCATGTATGATTAACCAGTGTTAACCAGTGAGCTATTGAGTTTAAATCAAGCTTAATAATTATAATTGTCCCGCTCTTTATAGATTTAAAACGACCTGCTTTGCATGTTATGCTGATTGAAAATGTCAGTTGGCTATATATTTTGCTCATTGCACACTTCAGATTAGATGCTAAATGAATTTGTACTTTTTGATCTGTCCTTCTGTTCTCTAGTCAGGTCTGGCAGGGAAGGCCGGAGGTGTGTGTTTTCTTTGTCAGAGGATGACAGGCACGGTGGAGAGTGGGTTTAGAGCTGCCAGCACACGTAACAGGCATGTCTGTGTGACACTTTACTGTAGATTGGCTATGCAGAGTGGCTCCTAGTTTCCAGTGATCTCCATTATGCTCCTAAAAACTAAAGCATTGTGTATGTATGTGTGTGTGTGTGTGTGTGTGTGTGTGTCCTGATATGCTCATTAGTGGATAAATTAAAGTAGTTGAATTATTTTGTCGGTCTGTATATACACATAAAATGTAAAAACATCACGCAGTGTTGTAACTAAGGTGTGAATATGAAAAAAAAAGATTACTGATGTGAGTTCTTCTTTGAAACACTTTAAAAAACAGCTGATATGCTGTATCCATGTAAGTGGTGAGTATTTATAAATAACTATAATTGTTGAAACAGTGCATGGTATTCGCTAGTGTGGCTTAACAAAAGAAAGTCCAAGACTGTGAACTAATGCCACGCTGAGAGAAAGCGCTTTCTACCTTCTGTGTCCTGTTTTTCAGCGTCACCATTTTTTATGTTCATTGTTTTTTCACGTTCATGTCATTCATGTTTCTTCATTCACATTCTTTTGCTTGGCAGACCGCTTTCTTAATATAGAGACTTTACACACGTCTGACTCACCCATCTCTGCTTCCCTCACACTTCCTCTTAAGCTCAATTCTTAAGCATTTTCTTTTATGGCATGTATTCGTTATCTTCACTGTACTCACATTATCAGTATTTATCTTGTCATGTTGTCTTGATTTTCTGGTAACCCCTCTGTCCAGTCGGCCTGTTTGCCTGCCTAAGTATGTAGCAGTCTGTTCCATCCATACATCAATTGTAAAAATCAAATGAAGTTAAAACAAGGAATCGATTCCCTATGTTCTTTTGTTTGATTAATATTAAATATCCAATATAATGTTACACACCTGATTTCCTCTGCTTATGCTCACAGTTATGTTTATGCAATTACAGATATTATGAATTCTATCCGTCTGCCTAAAGCTGTCTACATATCTGTCTGTCTGGTTAAACACACAAAAAATATTTTTTTTACCTTCTATACCTTCTGCCTTCAATATCGCACAATCTGTCAGTCCATCCATTAATTTGTATACCTGTTTTCTGTCTATCAATACATAAATTTTCTCTGTCGAAGATCTCAGCTAAACTAATAAACTAAACTTACACATTTATCTATATTTCCCAACATAAGCGCGCACAAACCCACATTACAAACAACCCTCCAAACCAGACATTCTTCTCCTGCACATGCTGTACAATGTTCCTTTGCCTGATTTGCCTTTTCAGTATGAATAGACTGAATTTCTGCATGCGTGCAATTCCCGTCCCCTCCTCCATAATCCCAGAGGCATGTACAGAACTAACCGACCCTGCTGTCTCCATTTCAGGATACGCTCTAGCGCCGAGCCTCACCCCTGCACCACAACCTACCATTTCCCTCCTGTCTGACAATGATGCCGAAACCCTGAGCGTGGAGTCGCTGACCCTGCTGCCCCCCACCGACCCGCCTCGCCTGCGCTCCTTCAGCACCCAATCCTCCATCCAGGACGAGGACGAGGTGACCAACACCAGCCGAACTGAAGATGACAGCACGGAGGCGAGGGATGCACACTCTCAAGACATTTCAATCATATTAGAGGAAGATGAGCTGTCTCCTGAGTCTGGGCCTATACTTGTTGAAGAAACTGAGGATTCGATGCAGGTTCAGAGGGAGGAACCCATGACTCAGCCTGAGACAGACTCTATGGGTGTCCCGGCCAACCAGGAGGACAACCCAGACCTGGAGGAGGAGACGGCAATAGACTGATGTCTAGTGGTACTAAAACTGAAACGTTCTGACGAATTTGGGGCCCGGTTACTAAAGCAAGAAATGCATGTTTGTATTGAGTAGTCAATTGAGCACGACCGATTGGGGTTTTCACATGCCTTCGGCTTTAGTGGTTCAGTCTCTCAATTGTATCTGTATCAATACGGAGGGTACTATTAATTCTCTTCATATCAAGATCAGAGGAAAATGACACTCTCAGAACAATGATGTTATTGTTGGTCTCGAGTTCTGCTTAAAGCACAGTCTTTGCTTTATTCGTTCTGTTCTGGTGCTGAGTGTTAGGATTTGTGGTTGTTTGAGTGTGTGTGAGAGTATGATTTTATGAAACTGAGAAGAAAGGGTGTGTTTGTATAATAATAAATATCTGAGTGGGTTAGTGGGGAAATACCCGCTTGATTTTACCTTAACACTGAGGAATGTACCAAGACTTCTGGGTCTGTCCAGCGGTGTTCTTTTCCAAAGGTATATTTCATTTTGGCTGAACATTGATTTGCACTTCAGAGGTGGGTTTTCAAACCAAAAAAGCCCCTTATTTTCAGTCGTTGGAGATGGTAAGAAACAGGAATGTGTATAAAATAACCCATTTTAATTCCAGATCATTCAACCCATGAACTCTTGGCAGCCGTAGGATGGTTCCATCCAACCATCCATTTTTGCTCCACTAAACCAGACTTTAAAAAACAAAAATGCTGACTTATGTGGGTCAGTCCATTTTTAAAGTGTTCTTTTCATCAGGTGAGTGCACCTGATGTCATCGAGTTCATTCCTGAGAGTTTATGTCACTGCCGTACCTTTCACACGTTTGTTTTCTTTTCTTAACATTCTGGAATCTACAGACACAGGGTGAAAAGACCTATTTGGTTTGTGTAGTTGAGTTTTTAGTACTTTAAAAGTGGCCTCTTCACCACTTTTCCATTTTTTTAGGTGTGTTTTAATGTTCGTTAACACTTAATATTCTAGAGGTCATTAAGAGCTTGTGCTGGACACACGTAATCAAAGCCGGGTGTGATGTATTTGTGGTTTGTTTCGTTTGACTTTGGTGTGATTATAGCAGTAATTCAAGACTCATTTATTTCACTTACAGATTTAAGTAGTTGGACTACCGTCAATAATGGACTGAAATTCAAAATTCTTTTTAAGTTTCGTGACAGCTGCACATACAGTAGAAAGCCTCCACGCTGGCACTGATGCAAATATGTGGTAACTGTGACTAAGTGCTTATTCCTATTTTTAAAAAAATTATTTAAAATGAACTCAGATTGAAGCGTTATTGGCAGAGTTTGTAAAATATATTTGAAGCAATACACATAATTCTGCATATATCAGTATTTTGAGGTTCAATTCATTGTCATAAAGAGGCGCAGGGGGGCATAACAGTTTGTACACCGTGTAAAGATTTGTTTTGATCTAATGTTAAGCTAATTAATTTACCAACTAGAGCTATCAAAGTCATGCAATAAATTATTCTGATGTACATTTGGGTTGTCTTTTGATTTTCTGGTGAAGTGGCGTCTTATTAAACATTAATCTCTCCTCACAGTGTTTGTCTGTGGTAGTTAAACTGATGAAATTTCCTGTTCTGATGAAAAATCAACACTATTTTCCCAATACATTCCCAATAGTCTCTGTTTTCTAGAATATGTGGGCCTCTCTCTGTTTGGGTCTCTTGATGATAGAGGGAAACTCTGGCTGAAATCCAGATCTGTCTGTTGCGACTGGTAAAAACCAAGATTTTCACTGTAAAACCAAGAGTCGATACGCATTTTGGAACTAAAGCATGTGTATTTTATTACAGTGATGACAAAAAATGAAATCCTTGAAGGTTCCTTTTTGCAAATTTGGAAATTAAATGTGAGGTTATTTTCTTTCTTACTCTGTTCTTGGCTGCATATTAAAACTTTTATTTTTTTACTTTTTTTTATTTTTTATTACACATTCCTAGAATATGGAGGATGTATTATTCTTATTCTCTGCATTTTCCCCGAGACTTCTCATTAAGTTCACCCCATCTTCACTTCCTAGATTTGAGGTTTTTAAACAGACCTGTTAACAATTAGTGAACCAAGAGCAACAATCTGTGTAATTCAAGGATCCCGCTTCTGTTTAGCAGCAGATCCTCTTCTATTAAAAGTATCATACAGTCAATGAGCATTACTTTAAAAATAAAATATACTTGTAATCTCAAAATAATTTTTCTATAAAAGCATCTGCTGAGTAAGCACGGCTTTTGACTTGACCGCGGTTCCACTGGTCTGAGAAACAGGTTGATCTGAAACTTACTTAGAGCGAGTGTATAAATGGATGTGTGCAGACGGTCTCATGAGAGGCTCGACGGCAAATTCTCTAGAGGTTTATTTCCAGGAGCCCGTGCTGATAGTGTCTTATGTCTTCTGCTGAAGCTGCCTCACAAGGGTGTTATTTCTAAAGAAAACACACTCACCAGTTTGTGGTTTACATTACACGCCATTTGCCTGAGAAATGCCATATGACTTGCCACAATTCGGCAACCCGTATTTCACTGTAAGCAGATAAGATGTCAAGATTGCTGCAGGCCTTACATTGCACAGCTGTTTGGATATTAATTGTTGGTGTTTGTTTGTTTTTCATTTAAAGCCTGTTCACACTAAGGAAGATGATTATGAATGTAATATGATTATATTTTTAAAAAATTAATACTATAACAGTAAAGGCACAGAGGAACGATATTACAATCAATTTTACCACTTTTTTTTAACCTGATGAATGATAAAAACATCGAAATCCAGTCACACCAAGGATGACAACTATGATGATGAAGATAGACTCTAAAAAAATGACTCTAAATGTATGAATTTCTTTTTTTCAGTTGATAAGCAACAGAAACTCTGATTACCAGTGAGATTGCTTTGAAGAGTCTGAGCAATTAAAATGATGTGGAAAAAATTAGTGGTGAACGGGTTTTATTGTTACCAGAATAAACAGAACATTATTGTCTAATCTTTATATTTATCGCTAAACTTGTCTTTATAGTTATCCCCATCTTCATAGTTTTGTAATATTGTCTGTTGATGTAGATGCTAATATTGCTATAGTTGTCTATTTCAGTGGTTCCCAAAGTGGGGGTCGTAAACTATTAGAATTACCATATTTTATCCATAATCTACAGAAGAGAAAAATAGTATTTAATAGTTACATAAAAAGTGTATGGATGTTTCCCAGTGATGGGTTGCAGTTGGAAGGGCATCCGTTGCGTAAAACATATGCTGGATAAGTTGGCGGTTTATTCCGCTGTGGTGACCCCAGATTAATAAAGGGACTAAGCCGAAAAGAAAATGAATGAATGAGTTACATAAAAAACTAAATGCTAATAAAAAGCCATACAAATAAACAACATACAAATAACAAGCCAGTTAATATTTATTAAACAAATGAATTATGACTTAAAAAAATTATATGGTTGTTAGATTATATTATTTTTATAGTTCCTATTGGTGTGTGTGCACCGTTGTGTACAATGTTTGTATGTTTATAACCATCTGCCAGAATAGTGGGGGTTGCGAGTCATTGGAATTGTTATTTTGGGGGTCGCAGGCTGAAAAGTTTTGGAACCCCTGGTCTATTTAGTCATCGCTTTATAGTTACATGTTATTATCTGCTGTCGTGGAGATTAATATTGCTATTGTTATGAACTTTTTGATAGTATGTTATCATCTATTAGTGTGGATGGTAATGTTTAATTAATTATCTTATGTTTAAACATAGTTATAGCTATCTTTATAGTTAGGTTAACATCTGCTGGTGGGGATTTTGAAGGGATAATTCACCCAAAAATAAAAATTCTGTCATCATTTATTCGCCCCTCAAAAGCACAAAAATGAATACTTAGAAAAATGTTGAAAACCTGTAACCATTGAATTCTGTAGTTCTGTTTACTACTATGAATGCCAGTGGTTACAGATTTCTTCAAAATATCTTAAGAAGAAAGAAAATCATACAGGTCGAAGGTGAGTACATAGTTTTCATTTTTTTGTAAACTATCCTTTTATTATTGGTATATATATATATATATATATATATATATATTTATTTCCCATTTACAATATATGTCATGATATATTTAACTAGGTAGTTATTCTAGAAAATCAACACAAATGGTTATTCATTTTCTTTTCGGCTTAGTCCCTTTATTAATCAGGGGTCGCCACAGCGGAATGAACCGCCAACTTATCCAGCATATGTTTTACACAGCGAATGCCCTTCCAGCTGCAACCCATCACTGGGAAACATCCATACACACTCATACACTACGGACAATTTAGCTTACCCAATTCACCTATACCACATGTCTTTGGACTTGTGGGGGAAACCGAAGCACCCGGAGGAAACCCACACCAACACGGGGAGAACATGCAAACTCCACACAGAAACACCAACTGACCCAGCCGAGGCTCGAACCAGCGACCTTCTTGCTGTGAGCCGAACATGCTACCCACTGCGCCACCGTGACACCCACAAATGGTTATAATAAACCTAATTACTTAAGAAAATAGAATAAATATTATAATAGAATAAAATATTTTATTAGTGTATTGTGCTTTCGTTTTCATAGTTGTTTCAGTCACAATACCTGGCGGTCATTAGGACCTGAGGGAGGCAGCAGAGACTGAGGGATATTGAATACAGAGTTATTCTGTACTCACAGTTGTTCTGGATGCACACTACACATGACTCAGCCACACCCACTTATTTACTTGTCACGGTATACACAAAATAAGACTATCCACAACAACAATATCTTACATGTCATTGTAATCCTTTTGGCCCGGGATTTCCTGTCTCAGTCACTTCTATTGATTTTTAAAAACAGCTTGTTATGCTGATGTTGCAAACTGATATTTCTTATTATATTATTCTACTTTTTATGTATAGTCATGAACATACTTGTTTGTAGTGCAAGTTGATTGGCCATTTTCTGCCGTGTGTTATTCCTAGTCATTTCTCCCATATGCAACTGAATCGTAAGTTCTAAAACAATCGCAAAATCGAGCGCACTTGACTTAAGATCAGTAGTGATCACTATAATTATCACTATACATATCGATGTACTATATCGATATATAATTTAACTAATAATATTAATAACTTTAAATGTAAATATTTTCATGTTCTCATTTTAGTTATTGCTTTCCTTAAAGTTATGCAATTGCCTGTTGGTGTGAATTCTAATGTTAGAATTATTTTTCTAGCTATTACTACAGTCTCCTTTATCGCTGTTATTGTCTGTTTGTAGACTGCAAAAGTAATCGCTACATTTATAGTTATGCATTATTGTCTGTTAATGTGAATGCTAATTTTGATATAGTTGTCTTTATAGTTTTCGCTATTTTTGTAGTTATCATTGTTTGTGGACAGTAATAATTATCTACATATAGTTATATATTTATCTTGTTTTTGTTTTTTGTATGTGGATGCTGTCATCACTATATTTATCTGCTATATCTTTATACTTGTTATTGTCTATTGGTGTCGATGCTAACATTTCTGTAGTTTCTTGTTTTTGTCTGTTGTTGTTGACACTAACATTGCTATAGTTCTTAAAATAGATTGTGCTATCTTTATTAATATATGTATCATCTGTTGGTGTCCAAACTAACATCGCTTTAAGTATTTGTTTTAGTAATCACGTTCTTTATAGTTACTATAGTTACTACTATAGTTTTACGTTCTTTTATAGGTAGCCTTGACAGCCAATCAGAATTCATTCTAGTTTAAAGAGCTTGAGCATATAATGCGCCATGTGACAAAACTGTAGCCTGCACTAATAATAAACGGAATGAGCTTTGAGGCCTATGTGTGTGTACACACACTATACCCTCGCTATAACGCGGTTCACTTTTTTTGCGGCCTCGCAGTTTCGCTGATTTTTTTTCGTGCAATTTGACATTGGCTGTAGACCATTGTCAATTAATCTCTTCCGTGCCGTGTCTCCTGTACAGTACAGAATGCATCCAGCTTGCCAAAATTACATAAATCTTCGATCGCTAGCAGTGTGACTCTGAAGTGCTATACTGTTTGCAAGTTTTCTCCCCACAATGTCGACGAAACATTCTGCACCGCCAAAGGCACCTGCGGTAGCACCCAAAAGGCAGAGGAAGATGCTAACCATCGCAAAAAGTTGAATTTCTGGACATGCTAAAGGAAGGTAGAAGTTACGCGGCTGTAGGGCTCCATTAGGGAATACATAAATGAAGATTTAAAGTTTTGATCTTTGGTTTCATTCTATAATACTGGACTTCTACGAAGGTTGAAACTTTGAGAGTGTTTAAACGAGAGAGTATAGTGTGAAAAAGTTTGTGCCTGTCTGAGAAAAGTGTATATAGTGAGGGGTTTTACAGCCTTAAAACATCTATAATAATTATAAAAAAAATAAAGCAGACTACTTTGCGGATTTCACCTATTGCAGGTTATTTTTAGAACGTAACTCCCGCGAATAATGAGGGACCACTGTATGTATTAGGGCTGCACAATATATCGCAAAATTAGAATTATCGCGATACTAGTATATGCAATATACGTATCGCAGACGTGTGATAAATTGCATTTATTTTATGCAATGGTTGGTTATCCAGATTTGACCAATTAGATGGGGCCGTCTCTTTATTCCCGCCTCCCCAGTAGTTGCTGTTCTGCTATTGGCTGGAGCAGCCCAAAGGTGATCTCAGAGCTGAAAATAAACACTAATGGGTGGAGATGAGACGATGAGAGAGGAAAATGACAACAGCCAATCAGAATCAGGATATCTGCTGAGGTTTTCACTCATTCATAATGTTTTATAGACTAAATGTTTGCACCTCAGCAGTTTTTTAGTCTGAATTCGAATGAATTAGATCTGAAAGATATCTTTTACCTGTTTATTTGAATATCATAAAATAAAAACAACTTTAATAAAAACTAAATAACAAAATAAATAAACAATATTGTATATTTTTCCAGTAACTAGTATGAATGTATGTATTTATTTGTTCATTCTTTCCAGTTCTTGTGAGTTCATGTAAAAGCCACTTAAGTGTGTCTGGAAAAGGCGTGAAGGGTTACAGAAAGGTGGTCTTTTTGTTCTGTCAGCATGAAACTGCCCACATTTTCTCAGTGGAGCCCATGAGGACGTGATGCCTTGATGTGGGATGGCTAGAGATGAGTGTTGGCATAGTAACCATTATGTGGGTAGCCTTATCACTCGGCTTCCTGGAATTTAGCATTGTGGTCTGAAACATTGTCAATTAAAAAAAAAAAAAAAAACACTCCCAGGGGTCTTCAGCATCATAACCATAAATAGATTTCAACCATTTTTTAAAAATTACAGATTTATGATGTGTAATGTGTTTCCAGAGTAACATTATGTCATTGAGTGGGTTGTATTGTAGTGCAAAGATAGTCACTTGTTCTTTCATTCAAAAAAAGCCATGAGAAATAATAAACCAGAGGAAAAAAAATAAATAAATAAATAAAAAATTTAAAAAACAAAAATTTATAATACTATAATTTGCCAGAAATGTCTGTTTTTATTTTATTTTTAAACTTATTTCCACAAATATAAACTCATTTATTTTTTTTTGAGGAACTGTTGTCTTTCTATTTCTGTATGTTTTGTTTTATTTAAAAAACGGCATTATTTCCACTAAAATGAGCGCCATTTAAAAACTGTACTTTTATATTGTTATATTTTTTATTTGCCAAAATAATAAGTTCATTTGATGTTTTTATATTTTCAAATAAATAACGTAGTGTTTTTTTTATTTTAAAGCACTTCATTATTTTCCACAAATTTGAACTTTTTATTTGATTTTCAAAATACTATATTATATGCCACCAATATTAATTCTTCTTTTAATCATTTTCTTTCCCCAAAATCGCCTCCAATGTAAAGCATTTTCTGTCTTAATTTGTATTTTACTTAAAACTTTGATTTTATCCTCAAAAACTGTATTGTTTGCCACAAATAATACCCATTTTATTCCGTTTTAGTATTTTTTAACCACTATTTGCCACAAATGAAGTCTTTTATTTTATGCTGTTTTATTATTTTTTTTTATCTATTTATTTTTGCCACATATATTTATTTTCAAAACACTATATCACTTGCATTTAATTCATTATGTATTTTTCACTATGAATTTTGATATTTTTGTTCTGTGTGCTTCTCCTGAGGTCATTCTCCGTTCACAAGCTCAAACCTAGGCCATTTCTATGTACACATCACCCACACAGGCTTGTGTGTATGCATATCTACCAGTGTCTGCGTTTTGGGGGCGGGAGTGTTGCGATTCCAGGAGGAAGTGTATGGCGCTCAGGAGCACATGGTTGTATGTATCTTTGTGTAAATTGAGGCCAGATGCAGTGGAGATTAGAGGCTCTTCAGGGAAACACAACTGTCTCTTTTCCTGGAAGTGACTGTGCTTTCATGTGTATTAATCACTACAGGCAAGCGAGCGAGGGGAAGATGATAAGACAGATTAACTCTGGCGATTCACACTGGCTCAACCTCAGCACCCCAAAACCTTATCAAAACTGCATTCAATCTCCTACAAAAGTAGGTAGTTTCCTATACATGTCAGATCTGGCTGTGAAATAAATGTACAAAGTTAATCAGTAATCAGTATGGCGAAGGGAAATCCCTGGTTAATTTGTGCCGAATAATTTTCCCTCAACTTCCACAGTATTATAATTTCATTAGAATCAGGCAGGATAAGATTAGATTGATCTGACCTTTCACTATATTGACTAATGAGTTACACTTCTTCAGAAAGCACCTCATTGCTTTTGTTCTATTCAGTAAGGTCAGTCAGGATACAAAACGTAATAAAAAAACTAAATGTAATAAGATCTCACAGTCGTAGTTTTATCTGATGACTGCGCAAATCACTTCCTTCAGCCGTGAATGGAATTCCAAGCAGCGAGCTGAAGTTTAGAAGTATAGTTTTGTTATTAGTCACTTTTCTGAGTAAGCCTGTCAGATCTTTGTGTGGCAGAGTTGTATTGATAGCAGGTATGAGCGTCTCTGGAGAGCACAGGCTCCGCCCATTACACTCCATCAGTCCTCACAACCCACTTCATTTCTTGTAAATGTCTGTCTGAGCCATAAGCAGTTTACGGTCACCACAGCTCCTCCCCTCAACCACGCTACTACCTAGATTAATCAGCACGCTTCAGTACAGAACGTCTGGCCTCAGCTTCCTATAAGTCCCCGTCTTCTTGTCATTTCAGGAATTCAGGTACAATGAGCCTGTAATCTAGTAAATATGTCATAGCTTAAACTTGTCCGATTCTAGAAAGAAGAAAAGAAAAGAAAAAAAGCAGGTTTCTTGGCATGGATTAAGTCGAGATATGAATCGTGAGGCTTGTTAGGTAAGGGTGAGGCTCGACTTGTGTGTGGGACACTTAAAAAAAAAAAACGTTCTTGCCTGCGTTGTTTCATTCGGAAAATAATATTATTATTTTTAACAAAAAATAATTTAGAATTTCTTAGTAATAATTAGTTGTTAATTTAAGTTCTCTAAGCCTTTCACTGAACTGTCCATAACACAACTCCATTTCAATCCAAATCAGTGAATGAATCCCCCAACAAATAGAAATGAAAATTGAGAAGTTTTAAATTGTTTAAAAATATATTTATTATTTTTATAAAACTTACTCTCTTGAAATATTTCTCTCTGCATAGCAGAAATGTAATGATGAAATGAAAACAGTATTTCCATATAGTGTAAACATTCACAAACAATGTAAACTTTCATTGTGCAGTGTTCAAGTCTGATATTCCAAAATGTGCTACAGTATGATTCCTGCATCCTAAAACGGAGCACGACCACGAGGAGTCCATCAAGTATCTCCAGAATATTCCAGCAGCGCTTTAATGCAACAAGTCTCGTCTTCATAGCGGATGAGGGAAGGCATGGAGGAAGTCTTTGAGGATTGGTTGCACAGGGATGCAGTCGATGTCTTTTCCGCCGCATCTTTCCATAATCCGTCTCCGGCACAACTGCTGCAGGGACTGCACTGGCTCTTTCCTGCAGGGCCGAATGAGTCCCTTCTTTGGGGAACTGATGTAGTGTTCCAGCAGTTTGAAAAGAGAGTCAAAAGATTCCTTGCTGCCGGTCAGGCTGAATTTGGAATTCTTGAAGTTAATCCGGATGCTGAGAGGACCATTTTGTGCCTTGTAGCTCAGTGTAAAGAAAACGTCGCTCTGACGACTGTCCCGGATCAGGAAAGTACCCACTGACTCTTTCTTCAGCTTCAGGTGTGCCTCCTCCACAGTCATGGGACCCCAATAGAAGCCACTCTCCTCTAGCATCGAGGTGGTGTTGGAGATGATCTTGAAGTCTCTTGCATAGTTGAACGGCTTGAAATGTGTCTGGAAAGCCACGGTACTCTGCCTGGGCCTGGATCTTTGGGATTGGAAGACGTCTGAGGAGGCCTCAGTGCTCACTTGGCGATCTTCTATGCCTTGATTCCCTTCCACTGAACTGTGTGCCACCATCCTACAGGAAAGACCAACCGGCGTGGTCTTCCATACTGTACCACAGGAAGGTCATCTAGATGAGACTCATCAGTCTGTTAAAGAGCAAGAACAACACTGTTAAAGCTTCTCCAAGTCAGTTGCATGATTTACTGAACGTTACATAGGCTATAATAGACTTGCTTGTTTCGTGGCAACATAGATAATGATGTGATTGTGACGTAATTGAAACTCACGTATGCACAGTAAGGTTTATCTGTGAAATTACTCCTGATTGTTTACTCTGTTATCAAGGCGCTGGGCGGTTAGATACATTTTCTTAATTACAAATGTATAGGCTATAAACTTATTTAACACTTTACTATCTTATATATATATATATATATATATATATATATATATATAT
>CAIGQV010016547.1:9923787-9940620 GCA_903798115.1 Danio jaintianensis | reverse complement strand
TATATATATATATATATATGTGTGTGTATTTAGCAGTATATAAAAGTGTAATGTAAGGTTTTATATAGTTGAAGAACGATACATTAATTTACAATTGGTATAAAGTTTATTGGTTAAGTCTTTAAAAGTGTTACATTTCAACGTACGATACAACAAACTATATTTATTTTCGCGTGCGCCACAAATCGAAACATTTAAACTTAAAACAGACTGTTAAACCGTTGTTAACTAAAGTTAAGATGCGCATAAAGCTTGAATCTTACCGTTTTAGCAAACAAGTACTCCAAGAGCGGGCAATGCAACTTTGCCTCTGACAAACTGTCGTCGTCGCTTCCAAAATCAGGCGTTTTTGAACTCCCATTGATTTATTCCACCGTTTTAGCTCGATAGAGGTTTCCTCAGAGCGCGACCCCAGACTGCGTGCTTGTGCTTTCTGCTCTTTCTAATGTCAGAATGAAGTGCCAGAGAAGTGCATTCAAATACACTTGTAGGCCACGCCTATTTCTGGGATTTGCAAATCAGGACATTAGCCACACCTACCTGAAGAGATAATATAGTAGCCGTTTATCTTTCACTTCTGTTTTAATCATATGCCATTCCAAAAAATGCTGCATTTATGATAAACTTTCAAAGAGGAAGAAAATTACATCTTGTTTATACTCATAATGATCCTGTCATAGTGTTTGTAAACTGATGTCATTAGAGTCAAGTAGAAGTAGGCTATAATTAACAATGTAACATAAAAAAAAAAAAAAAATATATATATATATATATATATATATATAAATAATTTATTTCTTTTTTTTTATTTATATATATTTTTAGATTACTTGAAGAAGTGCATATGCTTATTTTCAGGATTTACTTAGATTTACATCTGTGCATTGCAATAGAAGATAGATGTAAATGTTCAAATTCTGATATACTATGATATAATTTTGTAAATTTTGACTACACACACAAACGTATGTATGTATGTATGTATGTACGTACGTACGTGTGTGTGTGTCTGTCTGTCTGTCTGGTCAGAATTTACAACATTTTATCATAGTATATCAGAATTTGAAAATTTACATTTATCTTTTATTGCAATGCAGAGATGTAAAACTAAATAACACAATCCTAAAGATAAGCATGTGCACTTTTTTAGGTTATCTTTTTTTGTAAAAAATAAAAACCCATGCATCCACCAGGGTTTGCACATTATGTGTGTCTCACTGTACATTGCACAAAAACATGAAGTTGATACTGATGATGCGTGTCTGCATTTGTCTTGCTATTTTTGACTGTTAGTTGGAAAGTAAGCTGATGTCCACGACAGCGGCTGTGTAAACTTTAGCCATAAATGAAACTCAGTTTTGGCCTGTAAACCCACACCTGCGGACCAGGAAAACATTTATCCATGAGTTTCATTTCTTACAAATAGTGATAGACTGAGACGTCCGTAAACACTCAGATGTGGTTAAACACTGCACAACTGCACCAAAAGCCACCTATCCATTGAACACAATCATGCAAACATCTTTATTCTCTTGATTAGGTTTAAATAGTTTTGCATGCTTCTTAAATTAATTTATTCATTTTTTGATTCATCCAATATCATATAGCATGAGCTTTTGCTCTTTAGTGCCTAGTTGCAAACTTGTATGCAAACTAATGGTATCTCAATAGCCAAGTTAACAAGAAGAATGACATCATTATCAGCATACCTTTGGAACATTTTGAGTATGAACTCTCCTGCCCCTGTGTTTCATTTAAATGATATCATTGCGAAACTGAAATTCCAATCATGCAAATTAAGGTTGCCTTTCAAACGGCTTGTTTGGATTGGAGTTGAATTGCTGATTATACTTTTGGTTTCGCTAGTATTTCTCAGAAAGACGATATTTACAGTCGAAGCACCACTAGAGGAGTGTGACGTGCTTACACTTTCATACACAAGGAAGAGGTATCTAAACATACAGGCACATGTGAACGAAGCTTTTTTTCTTCCCTGAAACAAGCCTCTTTATCAGATGGAGGAACTGCTTGGACGCATTTAGCACATTTTTATTCAGTGACATTTTGAGACCATGACGCCAGTAATTATCCGAGTTTTTGCCTAAGATGTCTTCTAGATGGACCACATTGCGTGCCTATTTTATGTGACGATAGGTCTGAGGTTATAATTTCTGACAGACTTGCATGTACAAATTACTCCAAGTGCATGTCACGACTCTGAGGACTGGATGCAGACCAACATAACTAATTTGCATGTCCGTGCAAATCGGTGTCATTCACAATGCAGTGCTACAGATTTATAATAGGCTATCTGACTGAATCACCTCTCTCATGCAGAGAGTGAAGAAGAAATCTGAAGAAAAAAAATGATTGCAACATATAGACAGTCTGTAGCCATATATGTAGTTACATATGCCGTCATATAGGCCTATATATATATATGTGAACATGATCCTTACCTTGTTCCTTTATGGTACAATAGCAGTGTTTGCATATACAAACAATTCAGCCTGTTTCTTCTTTCCGCGTATTCCACTGCTTTACGGGAAAACGAAAGCGAAAGCTAGTGAACTGCTTTAATGCATAGTAACCTGGAGATGGCGTTGTAGATAGATTCTCCTTTAAGTTTTCATGTGTTTTTATGGAAAACGGAGTAGGCTATACTTAGATTTATTATATAACGAGATTTTGGAAAGATATACAGAACTTAACTGTCACACATTTAATTCCACATTTATCATCCTGTAGCGTATCACTAAAGCAATTCTGTCATAATTCAGGCATCAGGAAAATAAAAGTCCGGTCAGTTTAATTTCAAGGTCATGTGAACCAAACCAACAAATAGAAAAAAAAAACTGGAGTGCTTTCCTTGAAAAGCAGCCAATGTTTAGAATTCTTTCTCCCCTTGTTTATTTATATGAATCAATTGCTATCATGACCTCATTATACACTTCCCTTAAGCTTGTGCAGTATTCAGAGTTAATATGATTTTTGATTTTCCTTATCGCTTCTATTTATACATAGCGACAAACCCCATTATACATAAATATGCGTTTTATATGTAGTAAGAGTTTTTTATGATCTCAATAAAACGAAACCGTCTCACGACCGAATAATAACAATAAAAACAAACGTGGTCCGCGTAATGTTGTTGAATTACCATGAAAGGTGTGGACATTTTGAATAGACTTTGTTTAAGCTTATAGTATCGTATCCAGTGTGTACATACTGCATAGATATACATATATATATATGTGTATATATCTATGTACATACTGTATTACATTTTTTCGTTATTATTATTATTATTATTATTATTAGTAGTAGTAGTAGTAGTAGTAGTAGTAGTAGTAGTAGCAGCAGCAGCAGCAGCAGCAGTAGCAGCAGCAGCAGCAGCAGTAGTAGTAGTAGTATTGCTACTATTGAAGAAATATCTTCTTTAGTGTCCTGCAAAAGTAAGAAAAGGAATGCACACATTATTTATATTTATGGGTTGACTATCCGTTAGAAAGGCAATTTTAACGGTTAAATAGTACTTATTTTATTTGTATTGAGCTTAATTTGATGTCTAACTTGTCTTGGTTAATTTAGAACTTAATATGGATTGTGTAAAAGTTGCAACATTAGGAAACAAAGAGACTAGACATCTTATATGAGGTCAAAGCTTTTGTAAGTCTGTACAGTGTTTTTTTTTTTTTTTCTCTTTCCGACATTTTAATTTAACAGTAGTCCAACATTCAAAATTTTCTAAATATGCTACATTTTCATCACTTTAAAATTCAGGGATATATTAATGCGACTATAGCGCCATCTTCTGGGAGCCATACTGTTTTTCACATCGTAAATTCAGGTCATTGTTCTAAAAATATCGCTAACAATACCTGATGGAGATGGGTTTTTTTTATTCTTGCAAGAATAAGAACATGGTTATTTCATTTGGCAAACATGATTAACCTACAAATGTTATACTTGCCCATTATGAAGTTTTTATTTTTGTGCCCCATTCAAAATAAACATTATGATTAAATTTTAACTTAAAAATGGCAAATTTACATTTGTACAATAATAAAACCACAGCCTTATCCACAGTTTTTGTTCTTCTTTTTGTCTTCCATCAGTTCCCTCCTAAATGTAAGTGTTATCATGTGAGAAACTGTTATCACGAAAGAAAAGCTGGTTCTGTGGGGCCCCTTTGTCTTGAATGTTAAGATAGCTAACGTTTCATTTAGGATAAGTCTCATTTAGACACATTCACCGATCAGAGGTTCATGTAAGTAGACTCTTCTAGGCTTTTAGGTTATATAGCTCATTTCGTTTATGCTGTCCTAATACTGCTAAGTGCTTTATGGAGAAAAGAAAAATCAGTGTATATATTTTTAAGGCAAAAAAAGCACTGTTTTTCATGCTGTTGATTCAGAGGTTGTTTTCAGTTTCATGTTAAGAAAACATACAAAATATAGCCTGCTTTTAAGCGTTCCTTTTGTTGCACATTTGTTTCTGTAGATTTCAATTACAATATGCAATATCTGCAACGTATTATTCTACTTTTTTTTTTTTTTTTTTTACCTTTGGATAATGTTTTGAGAGAAATAAGAAAAACAAATTTTCAACCTGAATTTGTCCACTGTTCAGATTTTTGTGCTAAAAGTGTATGCAAATTGTTGCACATTTAATTCAGATAATATCTAATTTGCATTTTAAACATAACGTTATAGAAAATCTGTAGGCTAATACAAAAATATTTGTAGCCTATTACATTCTTCATGTAATCAATCAACTTGGAAAGTATGGTGGTATATATTAGTTATTTCTTTACCCAATTAATCTGCAGTGCCTTGCTCTAAGTTGATTTAAAATACATTAAAACTAATAAGAAAATAAATAATGCGTAAAGCCTAAATAAGAGCAATTTCTGTAAATGCTAAATTAAATATATTTTAATATATAGAATTTATCAATATAAAGATAAATTAATGGGTCCATTCGATGGAAAATAAAATTTTGGCGGAAATTGTTATCCATACAAAAAAACGTGAACGATTTGGGTCGGAACAGAAAATATCCGTTAAGTTCACCCGGCGGAATTTTAACGACGGACTGTAAACAATATGAACGTTACGGTCCGCCTAATCCAATGAATTTTTTTTTATTTTCAGTTAGTTTAAAGAGAGACCGTGCTTAATTGTTTAGTAACACGTCTAGTACTATTTTCAAATGATTGTTTATTTTTTGAGAGCGTTATTTTTGAGAGCATGCCAGCGTTGATTAACACAGTTAGAAAAGTTAATTTAATCGTCATCGACTACAGAACAACTTCTCAGAATTCCTTGACCTTCAAAATCCACAAGGTAACTTTATAAACACTTTACTAACAATTACAGCATATAGCACGTCCTTGCATTTGTCCATGGTAGCACCGTGAATAAAATCGATGAGAGTTTTGCCCGAAGCGTGTGGTTTCCATAGAAATGACCGATTTGAAGGGCACAAACGTACAGCTGTCCTCGTTAGATGTGTGTATGCTGCTAACATACTACACGTTTATTGTTTTACTTATTATTATTATTTTTTACTTTTTTGACTACTCAAAATGCTGCATTATAAATACTATAAAGTATAATGCATATGCCTATTATATTCCTGTTTACATCCTTTCAGTAATGCTTTTGTGCTCACACAGGACTCTATACTTCGCTGTTGGTGGACTTTATAGCACACAGACATGGTGCTGAAGATCTTCTTTCCTCAATGCTGCAACACCGCTGACAGCGGCCTGCTGGTCGGGCGCTGGATCCCAGGGCACAATTCTGCTGTTGTACTAGCTGTTGTTCACTACCCATTCATACCCGGGCAGGTGAAAAAGTACTTGAGTGAAATCCAGAGCCAGACTGATGTTGATCTTGCCGTCCTGGGTTCCTGGAGTATGCCAAAAGACGGTCAAGAAGGACTGGACAGTTTCCTAAAAGACCTGAGCTCCATCTTTCCTCAGAAATGTTGGATGCAGTTGAGTCGTGAGATTGGCAAAAGAGGCTTTACGTGCCGAGTGGTTCAAAACAATGGGATGCTTCTGCAGGACAAAGAGCAGAAGAGCGCCGTAGATGGCAGCAAAGAAGATCAGATCATCCTCGTTCATTATGACCAAAGGAAAGTGATGCTGTCACAGCTTCATCCGGTACAAGAGGCTGACCAGAAGTCTGATATCGAGCCGTCAGAGCTGCGCTTGGTCTTCCAGACCGTTGCTCAAAGTCAGCCTTTGTTTTTCCTGGATAAATACGACGACGGGCCGCTGAAACTCACCCACTGGCAGTCTGAAGGCAGGGAGGCTAGTATTATTGCAGAGCTTCTGAAACAAGCATCTGTGCCGGTGTGCGTCTGCCTCACGTGGTTGCTTTCTCTGTGGCTTTGGTTTTGCAGCTTCAGGTGAGTTAATGTGGGTCATCTGTTGTCAGTATTGAAAATGCAAAGAGAAAATGTGTTAATCAGATCTTTAATCAGATTCTTGTTTTACAGAATTTTAAACATACCTCCTGTGAAGTTCATTACGAGCAAGCTGTCCACGTGTGTTCAGTGGGGTTACAGGGCCATTCATTTCAAGACCGTTTTCTCCCCTAGAAAAGCTGATACACACATGGATTTCATGAGGTACAGGTCAATCACATAGAAGTGTTCATTTGATAACAAAAGAGAAAAACATTAGCATTGACTTTTGCTTGGCTTCATATGATTTTGAAAAAATGTTTTTCGACTCAAAATACTTTTTGAATTTAAAAGTAAGAGTATTTAATATGTATAACTAATGTTTATTGTTAGCAATTGTCATGAAGTTTTTTTTTTTACTCATAGCACATTAACCTTGCATTCATAAAAATGTCACATTTCCTGATATTTTAAGACTTATTTATCTTGATGATTTGTATTGTAAAAGCTATTGCTTTTTGTATAAAATGAAATCTAAGTCATTCTTCAAATGAGCCATTTTGATCATAATAGATAATAAAAAAAAAAATTCAGGATTAATTATAATATTAAAAATCACTTTAAAAATAACATGCTCTTAATTGCGTTTCACTTTTTTTTTTTCATTAGGTTATTCAACAAAACGTAATTTCTTAACTCTTTCTTTTTTCATTCCTCTGCAGAAAAGCAAACATTTTTGTGTCTTTCCTTGTGGACATAGCCCTTGGTTTGCTGCTCATCTCATGGCTGTATAGGGAGAATCGTATCAGCAAATTAGCCGATACTCTGGTACCTGTGGCTGATGTAAGTAGGACAATATATATTTCCGTTAAAAACTTTAAGGTTTACATTATTTATTTTAGTCTCTTTGACTAGGCCTGTCACAATAATCAATATATCAATTTATCGCACAACACATGGACATGACCTCAATCGTTTTTGCTGATGCAATATATATTGCCCAATCCCTATAGATAAAAATCAATTCTAGCTACATTTGAGCTGATTTTGCAACATCTCTATCTCTGTTGGAGGTGTCAGTGTCAGTATGGTTAAAAAAAACACTATAGTATTTACTATAAATTACTATAGTATATTTTCATGTGGGTGCCTGACAACTGAAAATAGATCTGGTAGCAGATATCACAGCCTCTGTTACTTTTTACTTTGCACTTTTTTCTTAACATTTATTATTATTTATTTAAATATGCATTTTCACATTCTGATTCCAATGCCTGATTATTAAACTGTTAAAATGACTATAATTAAATGAAATATTCTTAAGAATAAAATATTATGTGTTCTTTGGAGTGTACTTGCATTGTGATGATATTATTTTGTCATTCTGGCATTATATAATGAGTGGCATAAAATGGTACTAAAATGACAATAATATTGTTTTATCGCAATATATTTTGGTGCAATATATCGTACAACAAAAAATAGATATCGTGACATCCAGATTCATTTTATTCATCTTCGATTCATTTGATCAAAAAAATAAAGTAGAAAATAATACTACAAATAAAATAATTAACATTTTCTATTCAATTTTTTTTCTTTGTTTGCAAAGCTATTTCTAAAACCATTAGTCCAGTCTGGAAATAAAATTAGAAAAAAATATTAGTTTCCTTTGGATCAGTTTACATATCAAAATAAATATACATGCATAATGATTTGAAACCATTGGGTTGTGTTTCAGCATGTCGCCAAAGAGCTCCAGCAGCTGTTAGAATGGCTGATGGGAGCTCCTGCTGGACTGAAGATGAACAAGGCCCTTGATCAAGTGCTGGGGAGGTTCTTTCTTTACCACATCCATCTGTGGATCAGTACGTACAGCCTAATTCGAAGCATTCTCTTGATGTTTCAGACTTATCCCAGAATCTCTTGGATATCTTGTGATTTGTGTGAACAGGTTACATCCACCTGATGTCTCCTTTCATTGAGAGGATCTTGTGGTATGTTGGACTCTCAGCCTGCTTGGGACTGACTTTTGCACTATCCATCTTGTCCGACATTGTGGCCCTCCTGACTTTCCACATCTACTGTTTTTATGTTTATGGGGCACGGTGAGATTTATTTATTTTTTCCTCTGTACTAAGTCTTCTTACTAGCTTACTGCATCCAAAATCACATGCTTTATAGCTGGGGGAAAAAGTATGTGAAAAGAGTAGTAATTCTGCATTGATAGTAATCATAAAGGCCCAGGATACTCACAGTGAAGTTTTTTATCTTTATTTATTTATTAACATCCTAATTTAGTGGTTAAAAAAACATTTTAAATACCTAAGCTGTGGTGTACTGTTGGTGCGCTAAAAAAGTCTAGGTGTGTCTAGTTTCTTAAATCAAATTCTTAAATAAAGAAGCATTTTCTTGACAAGTAAAATGATTGTCTTGTTTTAAAAACAACAAAAAAAAGACGGAATTATGTAATAAATCTTGTTTTTTGTTTGAAATAAGAATTTCTTTCGCTTACCCCACTGGCAGATTATTTTGCTTCTTTTAAGGATTATTGACTTGTGATCTGTTAAGTTTTCCTCTCAATAACATGTATGCCTGCAAAACTGTAGCTCCAAGTTTTTACTCTTTTAGTCATTTCCAGTAGAGGGCAGTGTCAACTTTTATAATTGAGCCTTTTAGAAAGAAAGTTGAACTGTTGAGATGTGTACAATATATAAGTAGAGGAGTTTCACAGAAAAATAAGTTGATCACGAAAGTGGATTTTGTGTTTAAATATGCATTGTTATTGAAAGACATCACACTTGACATATTTTTTGGTTATACTTTCCTTTTAAAGGGCACCTATAATGAAAATCCTCTTTTGTAAGCTGTTTGGACAGAACTGTGTGTAGGAATAGTGTTTCCACAGTCATATTGGAGTGATAGAAACACAATAAGTCTCTTTTTTTCTGATGTTAAATATAGGATCCAAATCCCTCCCATTTTGAGGCCGACCGCAACTTGACGTAGGAGTGCGGACTCCCCGCCCACCAAATTGACTGACAGCCGCGTATTAACATGTCTCCGTAGTAACGCGTATAATCATATACACGAGACAAGACATGCGCAAAACAACTGGAATTAAATTATCTCTTCAGCTCTCTGTGTTCAGCAGCACCTCAAGAATGAGTTTTACAAGTTTAAAACGTTTCTAAACTAGTGCATGTTTGTAATAAAGACAGTAAAATCACTTCGTAATTCTTCACCACAGCCGCATAGTGTCAGTACAATTATAAAAGAAGATGCTTCAATCCCGGTTCATGGACTTAAATCAGGTTTATTTTGTACATGAACATAACGGATATCCATACAGCAGTCTATATTAACTTGTATCCTGTCCCATTTGCCATGCAAAAACAGTGCAAAGCTAAACGCGTAACTCCACAACAAATACATCAAATAACCGTTGGTAAAGTTCTTACTGTAGTAAGGGAGGTCTGCTTTATTCTTGTCTGATACTGTGCTGCTCATGCGTGAGACACTGCAGGAGAAGCTACACCCATCATAGCAATAGTGAGCGATCTCTTTGGCTTTGACACGCACTTGTGAACGGAGGGCGGGGAGAAGCAGCTCATTTGCATTAAAGGCACAGGCACCAAAACAGCTACAAAGTCAAAACAGCTCAAATTTCTAATATACACAAAGGTATAATAAATAATCTGATGGGTACTTTGAGCTGAAACTTCACAGACACATTCTGGAGACACAAAAAACTTATCTTAAATCTTGAAAAAGGGGTGAAATTGGTGCCCTTTAAGGTTCTTTCTGAGATCTGTATGGGCAGATACTTGCCTTATATTTAGAGTTTTGAATCTTTATTTGTGACCCTGGATCTCGAACCAGTCGTAAGTGTCATCTTTTTGAAATTGACACTAATACATCACATAAAAGCTGAATAATAGAGCCATTCATTGATGTTTGCTTTATTAGGATAGGGCAATATTTGGCTGAGATGCAGCTATTTTGAAAGCTGGAATGTGAGGGTAAAAAAATCTAAATATTAAAGTTGAAGTTTATCCAAATTATGTTCTTAGAAATGCATTTAACTAATCAAAAATTCGATATTTTATGGAAGGACATTAAAAAGTCTAAATGAAACATGATCTTTATTTGATATACTGATGATTTTTGGCATAATTTTGCCCCATACAATGTATTTTCTGCTATTCCTATGAATATATCTGTGCAACATATGGTTTTGTGATCCAGGGTAACATTTTCATTTTACCTTTGACATTATTCCCTGGCAATTAATTTTTTTGAGAACTGCAGGGTGCTTTCTTTGTTTGTGAAGTGTACTTCTGTCTTGTCAGGCTGTACTGTCTGAAGATCTATGGTCTTTCCTCACTGTGGCGGCTCTTCAGGGGAAAGAAATGGAATGTATTGAGGCAGAGGGTGGACTCATGCTCATACGACTTGGACCAGGTACGTCTCAGCTCACTTTATTCATCTATTAGCCATTCAGTTCATTCCTTACAGAACTCTACTGATCTCTTTTCTTTGCAGTTGTTCATAGGCACTTTGCTCTTTACAATTCTGCTGTTCCTGCTGCCCACCACTGCCCTCTATTACCTGGTCTTTACCCTGGTGAGTCACTCCAACATAAGCTTTAATCTCATCCCTATTCCAGCAGAGCTATTGAACCATTTTATGCAGCTCTCTGACATTTCCTGTTACTCAGACCATCAATTCAGTGCTTGTGAATGCAAACATTAAGATAATCATACACTAGCTCATATGTCATTAAGCCTAGTTTCCATGAGGGTTAGCATGTTTTAACTCTTGATAATATTCTGCTAGTCCTATACACACTACTGATTGAAATGTTGGGGACAGTAATGTTTCATAATTGTTTGTATAAATATAGTTCTTGTGTTGGCAAAGCAAATTTTTCAGCAGCCGTTATTCCAGATTTTCGTGACATAATCCTTTGGAAATTATTCGAATAATGATGTTTCTTGCCCTATACATGGAATGCTGGGACAACTATTTACTCAAATATAATGGTAAAATGCTAGGTAAGTGACTGACAGGTCTAGAAATGAAGTTCATATCCTCATACATTTAGACAGTTGCTGAAAACACAGGCGTGTGTAAAGTGTTAAGAGTGTTTTTGTGGTCCAGTATTCATAGACATACACAAATCAGTATTTTTTTACCATTCTGATGCAAACTTGAAAACAATACCTTACAAACCATATGGCTTGATACGGTTCTAATACATAGAAAATAGCATATAGCAGAGAAATCTGATGTTTGAATGGGACTTTAAAGGGATAGTTCACCCAAAATTTACAGTTAATTTACTTATCCTCAGGCCATTGAAAATGCAGGTGACTTTTTTTCTACAGCAGAATATTGAAGACGATTTTTAGCTGAATCTGTGGTCTTTGGTGATTCGTTTTATGCTAGTCAATAGTCACCAGTTTTTGAGATTTAAAAATAATTACATACAAACAAGGCCAAATTCATCTCTTGGCTCCTGATGATACACTGAGGTCTAATGAAGTGAAATGTTTGGTCTGTGCAAGAAATTGAGCAATATTTACAATATTATTAGCTTTAATCCACAGCCTAGGAAAACAGTTCATGCAAGGCACTCAGGCCTCATGCGGGTGAGGGTGAGGAAGCAAATTTTCATTTTTAATATTAACAATTAATCAAGAAGCACCACTACCTTGTTTTCATCATCCTACTTTTATCAGAATTTTGAACTATCACACAATAAATGCTTAATGGAAACTCTAAGATATACATACATTTTGTAAATTCGCATTATGTGCACAACGGAGTAGGATAAATTTTTTATCTGATAACAAAAATTGCACATGAACTACGATGGAAACACATTTACTAAATAACTTCAAACAGGCTCATCAAAAAATGTGATTTTGTTTCAACAGATCATGTGATCTGACAAAAATTGACACAATGGGATGACATTAATGGACAAACCAGCAGATCAACCACATTGTAAAACATCTGAAATGTTGTTTTGGTCATTCTATAATGTCACATAAGTCTTAATTCGCATCTTTAGATAAAAAAGAGCTATACTGTATGTAGCTCCATCTGGGTTGGTGGGTTTGTAATGAGTTTTTCTGTGTGCTTGTAGCTGCGGTTGGTGGTGGTTCTGTTTCAGGGAGTGATTCACCTCAGTGTCGACTTCATCAACTCTTTCCCCCTGTTTGCCATCGGCCTGCGCATCTGCAGACCATACAGACTGGCAGGTGAGCCATATTGCAGCACACTGAAGAAAAGCATAAATTCTTTGAAATGTTCACTTTTCTTTTATCTAACTGATTTTAAAGATGAAACTATGAACATCCGTGTCTTGTTGTGATTGTCTGGCCTGTTGCCTTATTATTTGTTTACATAGCTGATCAGTTAATTAAAACACTAATATAAATTGTCTTTGAGCCTGTAATTAAGTTTTTTATATTTTTGTTGTGCAATATATTGCACCAAAATTTATTGCGATGAATGATATTATTGTCATTTCAGGGCCAATTTATGAAACTCGTTATAGAATGCCAGGATTACATTGGACCCTTTTTCCTTAAATGTTTTTAATATTTAGATTTTTTTAAAAACATATGCACATCTATATGTATTTATGTATGTATTTTATCATTCATTCATTTTCTTTTCGGCTTAGTCCCTTTATTAATCTGGGGTCGCCACAGCGGAATGAACCACCAACTTATCCAGCATATGTTTTACACAGCAGATGCCCTTCCAGCTGCAACCCATCACTGGCAAACATCCATACACACTCATTCACACACATACACTACGGACAATTTAGCTTACCCAATTCACCTATACCACATGTTTTTGGACTTGTGGGGGAAACCAGAGCACCCAGAGGAAACCCATGCGAACATGGGGAGAACATGCAAACTCCACACAGAAATGCCCACTGACCCAGCCGGGGCTCGAACCAGCGACCTTTTTGCTGTGAGGCGATTGTGCTACCCACTGCGCCACCGTGCTGCCCTGTATTATATTATATTTGCATCAAATTACAAAAAACTAGTTACCGCTTATGTGATGCGTTTGTAATACGTTTTAGTGTATAGGCAGGCTGTTATTAGTCTCACACAATTTTTTTCCTTTATCTGAAAGTCTTGGTAACACCATCGTCAAGTTTTTCTTTTATTATTTCAGCAAATAGGATTGTAAAAAAAAATATTCTTTGTACTTTCCTGTTCACTGCGCTCTAGGTTTACCCAACTATGACGACTTCCGCTACTGAGAAACCCGGAAATGTGAAAAGGGTCCATACACTCAAAAATGACTTTTGCTGCTTGTTCAAACTACTTATTTAAAATAAGTTTAAACAACACAATTCTTAAGGTTTTTTGACGGATAACTTAATTGTTTTATGTTGAATCCACTTAAATTTGTAAAAATTATTAAGTTAACTTATTCGATTTGTGTTGAAGCAACATAAAGGAATTTTTAACCCTTTTAAAGGTGCTGTATGTAAGTTTTTGACTCTTCTAAAACATAGATATACCATAATATGTTTGCAGATATTTAGGAAACATGCTAAGTAAACATTCTTGTTTATCTGAAAAACAATGCTGAAGTCAAATATTCTGCTTTGGAAATGTCCTTTCCGTGCCGGAACACTGTCTTTGTTTTTGTTCTTTTAACCTGCCCAATGCCAGTTTAGCCAATTATATTTCAGCAACCCGGGTTGCCTTGTTGGAAAACGTACGTCCGCGACCGATATGCGACTTCCGGTGGACAGTAGCAGACTCCGAAATGAGACGCGGATTCACAGTTCCACACGAGGTCGTTATTAATTAGCAAATAATATAAATATTACGAGCGTAAACATTAGGTGAGCAGGTTACATTGAGCACACAATGCTTCATTCTTAAGAACATTTAATATAATTAGAGTAATTTTAACAATTTAATGATTAGGCATTAGAATCGTAATGTGAATACATATATCCTAAACAAATAAATAATAATAACAATAGAAATTATGTCTTTGTATTCCAGAGGGGGTTAAATTCAATGTGCTTTGTGAGGAGTCAGGATCTCCGCTTCACCTAATGATGGAGGTACGTTCATTATTGGGAGAACAGCTTGACATCCTGCGGTTGACTTATAATTGGGTTTCGTTTGTGGTTTGGGTTTGACCTGTTGATTTTGTGGGATGGGTTATATGAGGTTTATTGTTTGGTTGTAGAATTCATAATCCATACAAACACTGAACATGCTTTACTTAGCGGTGAGGTTTGATAATGAATTATGTTCCAGATGAGCAAACACCAATGAGAAAAAAAACAAAACACTTTTCTCCACCCTTAGATCAACCCATTGAAGTGCAGCTCTGTACTACAGCTTTATCGGACGCCCACCTATAGCTGTTACCCTAAGGATTCATGGGCCGCATTGTGCAAGAAACTGTTTGTAGGAGAGCTTATTTACCCCTGGAAGCAGAAGACTGACAAGACAGACTAACTTTGAGGTACCGTGGGTGTTCGATTCTGGAACTGGAGTTTAGCTCAAACCTGTGCCAACACACCTGCCTTTTTTTGTTTGGGGTTGGAGCTAAACTCTTCAGGAATGGACAACACTATGCTAGACTAACATAGCCAGACATGTGCACACCGGGAGAAAAAAATGCTCTGTTGGTCAAACTTCACTCACTTTCAAGATAGTCTTAATAGTTTTTTCTTTTATAAAAATACAGATTATGGAAAAGGAAATAATTAGACCAACATTGAATCACTATTTCTGTGATTGAAACTGTGATTATTTTTGTATTTATTTTAAGTCTATTTCTACTTTTGTATAACATTTGAAGATGTGCCATGTACTACTTGTAACTTTGATAGTTCAAACTGATCGCTGTATCACTACCATAGTTTCATGGTACATGGTTCATTTGGACTGGAAGTAAAACTGTCAACTTTATTAGTTTTTAGACTCTCCTGATAGGCTGGGTAGATAGAAAGGGAGTAAGTTAAGTTGTTTAAAGTGGTACCATAAAATTGTATACATTTATATGAGTCTAATCTACCTGACCAATGTGAACTGGCTCTCAATGTGTTGAGTATAGTTACATTTTTTTAAATTAAATTATTTAACCATGAACCACTTGTATTAATGTTGCCAAATTGAGTCTTTGTAGCAGTTAATATTGATATGAGTTAATAAAATTTGTATAAATGCAGGTGGAAATAATTTTGCTCTGTTGATTTTAATCTTTGAATCCTCCAATAAAGTTTATTTAATCCATTTGTATACATACAGTATCTCTGGATCTTAGATCACTTTTTAGCGCTGAATGTTGAGGCTATAAACAACTGCTGTTCAGTGTGTATAACTGGTATTGGATCTTTTGTTTGGTGGAACAGCCTGTGAAGAATGTGCTCAGACTGGACTCCAAGAACAACACGACAATGACAGGCCCGGAAACTGATTATTCATTGACACAAACATCAGATCTGGGGATTCACCTTCATGTTTGTGTTGAGGACATGAAGCTCTTGTGTATATCTGACACAAAGACATGTAGGTGAAAACCGAAAAATATAGCAACATTTATTAGACTAGATAGCAGTCCTTACGATACAATATTATCATGATACTTGTGTCACAATACATAATTATTTAGTTTTTTAAATGTATAGCAATATTTTGGGAAATATTACAATGAATTACCTTTTTCCAACTTCAAATTATGTTCCCAAAGTAAAACTTTGGCAACTTCTTTTAACTAAATTTCCATTTTCTGTTATAACTGAACAAAAACATGGGTATCTCTCCTTTATTTCTTTTGCTGAAGTGCAAACAAATGGCATTGTCAAGCTGACAAACTGACCAGCAATAATGAAAACCTTAAAGTCTTAAAGGTATAGTTCACCCAAAACTGACAACTCTGTCATTTACTCTACTTTAAATTGTACAAACCTGTTTGAGTTTCTTTTTCTGTTGAACACAAAATAAGTTTTGGAAATGTTGGAAACTTTTAACCGTTGACTTCCATAATATTTGTTTAATCAATGCTTACAGGTTTTTAACATTTTTCAAAATAACTTATTTTGTGTTTAGCAGAAAAGGAACCACTTCGGGGTGAGTAAATGTTCTTTTTTGGACGAACTATCCCTTTAAATGTTGTTTGCCTCTTTTTGCAGTGCTGCCATCTTTACTTTACTAACTCGCATGATAAAGGTGGAGTGTAAATAAATTGATGTTAATATTCAACCAAAGAGAATAGGCTGTAAAAAATATTGGCAATATAGTAAGGGAATCCATGTATCAATATAATATTGCCCTGGAAAATGTAAAGTTAATATGGTGGTATAGATAGATAGATAGATAGATAGATAGATAGATAGATAGATAGATA
>CAIGQV010016547.1:9889945-9923777 GCA_903798115.1 Danio jaintianensis | reverse complement strand
ATAGATAGATAGATAGATAGATAGATAGATAGATAGATAGATAGATAGATAGATAGATAGATAGACTGATTGAATTGTGTTTAAAACAGCTCTCTCAAATCTCATCCTCTCATTCTGTATAATATATATTATTCTGTATAAATGTGGTGTGTGCTGAGCTGTAAGCGTTTATGTTTTTAATAGCTTATATAGAACTTGATGCAGGGTCCAGATGTCCCCTTGCCTCCCTCGAGACCCTCGTGTAGCTGTAATCTGGATGGGCACACACAAAGACTTCATGCAGCAATTTGCATTTTAATCTATTTGGGGGGAGGGGGATTATCCTCCTTTGATGATTCCCTGGATGTGGAGAGACCTCTGGCTTTTCCCCAGCACATTAACCCTCCTGCATCTGTCACACCAGCAGCAACCTATCAGTATACTGGAAACAGAAGGTGAAAACAATCCTGATTTTTTTTCACATTTAGATTTTACTGGATATTTAAAGGGAGAGTTCACCCAAAAATGAAGTCTCTGTCATCATTTACTCCCTCGATTTGTTCCAAACCTGTTCACGTTTCTTTCTCCTTTTAAACACAAACGAAGATATTTTGGAGAATGCTGGAAGCCAGTAGCCATTGACATCTATGGTATGAAAGGAGAACACATGGTTACCAACATTCTTCAAATGTCTTCTTTTATGTTTGTCAGAAGAAAAAGAACAAAAACTCATAAAGGTTTAGCCTGAGTAAAAGCTCAGTAAATGTTCATTTTGGAGTTATGTATCACTCCATAGCTCACTTCAAAATGAAAATGTCTTAACATTTTGAACATCTTTTCTGAGGTTTTCATTCAACCAAACATCATCTTTTTGACCAAACAACAGAGGAAAGGAAGCCACACCGTTCTGGCAGAATGACAGAACGAACTCAAGTGTTTGTAATACCACATTTCTAACAACAGACAGACAAAATAAACACAATTAGTATGAACCACCCCTCAGCCTAAACAGTTACACAACTGTTAAAGCAAGATTGTTTGACGTTAGCATCACCTGCCTTCATATACACACAGAGAACAAATGAATTCAGAGATTTAGCAGAGGTGTGTACTGTATGACTGGGCGTGTCATAATGAACTGCTTACGTTTTGTTTTTGATTCTATTTGTATCTATTAAAAAGGAATCAAATTCACACACACACACACACACATATATTATATATATATATATATCAGTAAATTTCATATTCATTGACCTCACTGCTATTTATTTATATTAATTATATAATTATTATTATTTTTACTCATTTATTATTTTATTAACTTAAGTCTTCATAAAACTAAGTCTTCATTGATATTTTATAAATATATCAATATCAGATTTTTCAGTTATATTTTATTTTATTAATTTATTTATTTTTTTATTGTTTTTTAATTGTTTGCGCTTTTACGGTTTGTATTAATATTGTATGTAAGATAGACCCAAAATAGTCGTTCCTTCGTGTTTTGAGACGCGTGTGCGCGTGTGTGTACAGGGGGAGGTCCAGTCAGTCAGAGCGCAGCAGTACGCAGAGGTGAAAGCTCAGCGTGACAGTGTGTGTGTGAGATCTCTCCTGTGCGAGAGATCATGGGACATATTTGGATATCCGACAGAATTTACAGCGCATGCAATCATATCCAGCAGGACGGATTGTAGTTTAATGACTTGCCTTCCTCGCCTCGCCCCAAATAAACCGCCTGATAACGTGCAGAGATCCCGAGACGAGCAGCGTCAACTTGCATGAATCTTTGTTATTCACGGCAAAACAGAAAAAGGAGCCATGATTTCTACCAGAAGCGTTAGCATCGGCTGCTTAAGCTAACTGTGGGTATCCTATTTCCTTTTGTCAGATAAAGTTTTATTTTCTGTCATTCCAGTGGGAATATATTGTGTTTGTGAATAGTTTATGCTGAACTCTGGAGTTAAGGTGTAAAATCAATGTTGTGCGCTTGTTGTTGACTCGTTATGCTTGTAACTAGCTAGTAGCGTTAGCCGATGCTGTGTTACTTCAGCTAAACAACGAACCACCTTTAAGGCGTTTTAATTCGTTCTACTATTACACATACATTCATATTGATAATATTGCCATAGCCGATAAAAATGTAGCCTAGATAAAAATGTAATGAAATTATTTCTTTGTATTGACAGCTTGGCAGGCTTCATGCTAACAATGCACTAGCTCGATAGCTCAATTGCTTTTATGCTATAGCGATAACTCGCCATGAATGTTTCTGTAATTGATTTTACACCTATTATTTTAGCTTTCAGTCGGTAATGATGATTTAAGCTTGTTTGAAGCAATGTAAACAACCCAACTTTAGCTGTTCAGTTCACAGTCCATTGATGTATTTATACACCCTATGATTCATATTGTTTTACAACATTGAGCTCGGAAGAGTGAACACAGCTGGACGTTTTACAGACTATATATACACTTTAAACAAGTCTGCATTCCCGGATTTGGACTGGAAGGGTGGGAAATGGTTTGATTTTGTCTGGCTGCTGGTACTTTGATCTTACACTCATTTAAAGATAGACCAGACACAGGGGCTCTGAAAGAATCAGAGTCCATCTTTGGCATCAGAGAGGGACACACACAGTTGTCTCCTGTCTTTTGCTCTCTGATGTGAGCAGTCATGGGCACCCAGGGAAGCCCTGTGAAGAGCTACGACTACCTGCTCAAGTTCCTCCTGGTTGGAGACAGCGACGTGGGCAAAGGAGAGATCCTGGATAGCCTTCAAGACGGATCTGCTGAGTCTCCATATGCCTACAGCAGCGGTGAGTTTATTCAACACTTCCCACATATCCTCAGGCAGAACACGAGCAACACATCCAGAATTATTACAGATCAAGGCCGTTGCTTACAGTGAACCATTCAGATTATTGAGGTTTGCGCAGGTTTGTCAACTAACATGGACAATATTTTTCTTGTGTGAGTGTGTTGAGTCATTCTGTGGGTGTCAGTGAGGCAGAAATGCAGAAATGCAGTTGATAATATTTTATTGATCTCTTTATCTTCAATTGGATTGTGTAATGTTAACTTGTGCCCATTTTAGATGCACTATGTGTTAGTGGAGGTCTGATAATTGGTACAGAATAGAATATATATGATGGAAAGTGAGTATTGTCAAGTATGATTACCCATACCAAAATTGGTGTACACACAAGTTAGAAATGTGAGCGCATACACCCGGCGCAATGGTCAGCTATTGCTTCCAGCGCCCGGGGAGCAATTAGGGATTAGGTGCCTTGCTCAGAGGCACCTCAGCTGGGTATCGAAGATGGAGAGAGTGCAGTTCATTCACTCCTCCCATCTTCAATTCCTGCCAGGACCAGGAATCGGACCTGTAACCTTTCGATTACAAATGCAACTCTCTAACCATTGCTATTTATTTATTTATTTATTTATTTATTATTTATTTATTTAATAATGCGAATCAGCTATAGAATTTACCTGTGATCTGTTAGATTTATGTAAGTAAATCTAACAGATCACAGGTAAATACAGTTGAAGTCAGAATTATTAAACCCCCTGAATTATTAGCCCCCCTGTTTATTTTTTCCCCCCATTTTTGTTTAACAGAGAAAAGATTTTTTCAACACATTTTTAAACATAATATTTTTAATATCTCATTTCTAATATCTGATTTATTTTATCTTTGCCATGATGACAGTAAATAATACTTTACTATATATTTTTCAAGACACTTCTATACAGCTTAAAGTGACATTTAAAAGCTTAACTAGGTTAATTAGGTTAACTAGGGAAGATAGGGTAATTAGGCAAGTTATTGTATAATGATGGTTTGTTCTGTAGATTATCGAGAAAAAAAATATTGTTTAAAGGGGCTTATAATTTTGACCTTTAAAATGGTTTTAAAAAAATTTAAAACTGCTTTTATTCTAGCCGAAATAAAACAAATAAGACATACTCCAGAAGAAAAAATATTATCAGACATACTGTGAAAATTTCCTTGCTCTGTTAAACATCATTTAAAATGAAATATTTAAAAAAGAAAAAAAAATTAAAAGGGATGTTAATAATTCTGATTTCAACTGTACTATACTATAAATAAGATTTTTAATTCTGTGTGATGTGTAATTGTTGCAGTATATATGTTACAGTATCAACTAAACACATAGTTTACAGGACACTTAAAGTAATAGTTCAACCAAAAATGAAAATGTTAATCAACTCTGAGATCCTCATCCGAGATGTGGGGTACTTTTTTATTATTATTATTTTTTTCTTCACTGGAAAATTAAAGATTATTTTTGGCTGAAATCATGGGCCTTGGTGATTCGTAAAATGCAAGTTAACTGTTACTGGCACTAATTTGTGCTAAACGCCATACACAGTCAAAACAAAATAAATACACATAGCTCCAGATGATACATTGAGGTCTTTTGAAGCATAATGCTCATTATTTACGAAATCGCATACTTTCCTACTATGTAATATGTGAAAAACAGTATGTGAGCCCGAGCCGAGTAGTACAGTATGTCTGAATTTATAATAGGCAAGAAGTACCCGGATGACCTTCTACCACTAATGAGATTCTGAAGTGCGCATCCAATGGATATTTTACTATTCCATGAGGTCTCGCAAGAGAATTTATGAAATAAAGTGATCCTTTTGTCACGGGTAGGTCATGTGGTAATGACAAATAGCGGATGTAGTACTTCCAAATTCCATTCATAATATATAGAATGTACTTTTTAACGATCAGGAAGTATGTCCAAAATCAAATATAGTACATAAATGAGCAGTATGTGATTTCGGATCCAGCTAATTAGCCTGTACAAGAAACTGAACATTATTTACAACATTATTACCTTTAATCTACGGCTTCAGCAAATGGTTGTGAGAACACCCAGGACTGTTTGCTGAGCCATGAGGATGGAGCATGAGCTTGAATATTCATATAAAAGCTGACACTACTGAAAACAATTTTTATTTTTGGGTGATTTATCCTTTAAAATTATTTATTCATTATTATCAAATTAATATATATTTTTTTGTCACCATAATAAATAGGGTTGTAAAGGGGTGGAAAATTTCCAGAAATGTTCCTGAACATTTTATATAAATAGTAAACATTATTATTATTATTTTTATTGTTAGTAGAAGTATTTTCAGTTACATGTTCAGCTACTTATGGACAGTTGCTTTTCAGTCTAAATAGTTCCAAAAAGTTTTTCTTTCCACACTTATTAAATGAATTATGGTTTATATGTTTATAGCTCAAAGTATGCTTTAGTTTTTATGTGTCTGAGAACAGTGTGCAGAACACATATTGCTTTTTGTGAATGTGCATATAATATATATGCAACCAACACTTGCTTTGAATACAAGGTGTTAAACCTAAGTGGGCCGTTGTTTTGCCATCAGAAAAGAAATGGAGGAAACGGAACAAAAAAACAACACTACAACAGGTGATAAGTGCACATGTGAGGCTATTAAAACTATTTTAAATAAATACACAAATTTTTCATCGCTCAGAATTTTTGGAGGTTGCGTTTGTCGAGCACCTCTTTTGAGTGTTCACACACACTCTATGCTTTGTAATAGGGTTGCACGATACTGGAATTCGGTACTAATCGATAATGAAATTTTTAAAACATCCATTTGCCGCTGACATTTGAGCGCTACTGAGCACGTTCTTAAACAGCGATGATTTGCCGTTGTGTTCACATGCTCAACAGAAATGACAGTGATTGGCCGTGAAGCTCATCAGTTCACCGAACTCACCGCTGTTTACTGAGTGTAACCACAGATACAGGGACACTGGAGCGTTTTAAAGCTGCGATTCATCAGCGGATTGCTCGTATGTCAGCTTATAGACAAACCAGCTGATCGATGTGACTTTGAAACTCTCCAGTTCTTTAAAAAAAACAAAAACTATTTTGGTAGATCTTTTATTTATCATTTAAGTTGTTTTTGGTAAATGTTCTTGAGCTGTGATAGGATACAAAACGCACAAAGTACATATTACTAGTCTGAAGGGGGTTTTGTATTTTGCAAAGGTCAGAATAGCAGGCCACCAAGAACAGTTTTAGACACAAGCTCTTTTGATTTGATTTATTTCACAGCTTTCCATCTGCGGTAATGAAATCACATGCTCTGTCATTAGACTGAAGCTTGTGAGGTGATAGACCAATTATAGACCGATATGCCTTTCATATATCCAAATGAGCCTCATGTGTGCAGGCAAAATGAAGCTGTGTTGCTCGTTCTGTTCCTTTTCATACACACGCTTCTGTTTATCCTGTTGGCTGAATTTATTAGGGAAGAGTTGTGTGTGTTTTATGGGTGTGAGAGATTTCTCAGTGATGGCTCTTGTCTGTAGTGTCCTAGGAGAACTCGCCGGTTCAGCTTCAAAAGAGTTGCCCTGCACGATCACTCAAAATCATCACAGATGGCTCCACAACCCATTTGTGAATTCAGTGATGGTAAAACGCACTGCAGATATTTGTATATAACCCTAAGGGAGATGCCGTTCTGACGTGCTCAGATGGTTTAAACATTGAAAGGCTAATTTCATATGAATTATACATTTGGTATGTAGAGGTATCGACAGTGTGAAAGGTGGAATGTTAAAGAATGATGGGTAAAAATGATGTGATTGTGATTTAAACATCATGTCACCGTATAATTGTTTTAGGAGAACATTTGAGTTGTCGTCTTGGTGTCAGGTGTTAAATTTATCTTTAATGGGGTGGTTTAATCAAAAAGCAAATGTTGCTGTTACGTCATGCCATTTAGCGTGTAGGTCTGTTTTTTTTTTTTCTTCAGTAGAACATTAAAGGAGATTATTGGCTGACACCACAGTCCTTGATGATGCAAGTCAATGCTAAAACATGTACGGGAAAAACAATATGCCTCTGAAGATACTTTCTAAGAAAAAGAAAAAAAAAAATGTGTATATATATATTGGTCTGTTGCAATAAACTGAATGTTATTTATAATGTTGCTTTTCACAAAATATTTTCAGCCGTCATGGGTATTCGTTTTGTTTTACCTGTATGTTTTTTGGGGGGGGCGGCTTCACTGTGCTGGTAGCGTTGACTTTTATGAATCATCAAGGACACAGTTTCTGTTTAAAAAAACAAATAGAAAGGATTTTCAAAAAAAAACAAAAAACAGTCCTATATCTTGGATTGCCCTGAAGGTGATTTAAATCTTCATTTTTGGATGAACTATGCCTTTTAAGGACAGCCTTCTAAACTGTCAACCTAAAGGTCATGGGTTCAGTTCCCATACTGCAGGTGCCCTTGAGCAAGGCATTTAACCCAAGTTTGCCTCAAGGGGACTGTCCCTGTAGTATTCTTTAGATAAATTCATGAGCTAAATGACATATGCAGTTTTGGTTTCTGGAGATTTCCTGAGTTCTGAGAAGCCTTGCCAAAATGCAGTCTGTTTTCATATAAATTGAGCTTTTGGTGTGTACTCTGATTGATTTGTCTTTGCTCTGGCTTTGAGTGAACAACTGTAAATATTTACAGTCTAAAGTTGCAGATGCAGACATCTTGGTTGGTTTGCCATTGATCGACAGAGGAATTTGGCATTGATAGCATTGCAGTAACACTTTGTATTTTTATTGGTGAGTTATTGATGCTAAGACCATAGAAACTTTAATTTAATTTGTTTTAAACCTTTGGAAATTTGAGCTGTAATTTTTTTCCACTTCAGTCTGTGGTGTTAATATTTTAGCATTCTACTGGACTTTTGCAGGTCATGTCATTTAATATTAATGATGAGTCATGGTGGTCAACCGCCAACAAACGTTGTTGGTTAGGGAGGTCTGTCAAGTCACCCAAAAATGAAAATTCTTTCATTTACTCCTCCTTCACTTGCTTCACACTGCTTTGAATTTATTCATTTTGTTGAACACAAAAGAAGATGATTTGAAGAATGTTGGAAACCTACAGAGTTGACTTGCATAGTATGTTTTATTCCTACTGTGGATGTCAGTGGCTGCTGGTTTCTGACATAACAAAATCTTGTTTTGTGTTAAACAGAAGAAGGAAAAAAGTTTTGAGTTTGAGTAAATGGAAAGAATTTTCATTTTTGGGTGAACTGTCTTTTTCGAGTGCAAAAATGTGTTTTGATATCTTTAGTGGTAGTGCTTTATTTAGTGCTTTAGATGTTTGACAGTTTGCAGAGTAAGATCCTCTCATAGACCTCATTTAAGACATTTCTTCAGCTTTTATCTGCTTTAAAGCTCTGCCACATGCTTTTTTTTAAAAGACTGCTCATATTTATAAATAGTACAGCTTAAAAAAAGATTGACTACACTGATTTCATGCGCAAATGCTGCTTCATATTTTTGTAGTGCTATCTAGTTATAATGAAGTAATTCACCAAGAAATGGCCATTAGTTGATTTGCATTTACTCATTCTCATGTCATTGCAAAGTTAATTTAGTTACTGTTTTTAGTTACAATTTGAATATAAGAACAAATGATGACATAATCCATACCATGTCCATTTTGAAAATCTCTAGCATTTCCCTATATAGATTTTTCCCTAATATTTATATATAGTCACAGTCCATAAGTTTGTGGAGCGGAATGAGGCCTTGAGCAGAAAGTCAGGCTTGCGGCTAAACCCCACTTACTCTGAGTATGTTGTTTTCATATTGACCCTGCTTTTATTGTGTTATATTTTCAGCAGAGAGAGTATCTGCAGTTTTTCTGCTTCTGATGAATGGTGAAAAGTGATGATCAGATACTGATATATGATCAGATATATATATATATATATATATATATATATATATATATATATATATACATACATACATACAAGAAGTGTCTCATCTTTATTTTTTGTCCTCTGCTGTTCACATGCCTTATGTATATATGTTTGTGTGTACATATACATACACACACAGAAGTCACGTTTGAAGTGTTTCATCACCTTTGATCAAAAAATATTGTCCTAAAATATTAAACGACATTCTTGTTTTAGGACAATTTTAAAAAACTTTTTTGATCCACTTTGAGTGTTGACTACTATGTATATGTATACTAGGGGTGGGAGAAAAATAATTGATGCATCCATCATTCTTTCTCTTAACGATTCTGGATCGATTCTCAAAAGTTCAGAATTAATTCTGTATTCAAATTAGGTCATGACCATTTGGGCCTGCACAGAAATGAGCTCTAAACAGAAAAAGTTCTGTTAGGCACACATGTGCATGCTGCAGAATTCGGTTCATTTGGACATGGACAATTAAGAGGTGTGGTGCTTTTGATTCATTGTGCAGCCACATTCCTGCCAAAAGCGAAACCTTGGGTTGTCATAGATGCGTTGCCACAATGCTCATCTGTAGGCATAGGCTGGTATAAGATTCTGACGGTATGATAACCTTGGATAAAAATATTATGGTTTCCTGGTATCATGGTATTGTGATTACTGCTCTAAAATGTTATTTTTAAATGTCTTGGTAAAAAATAGTTGTTGTGAATGAAAGTGAATTAGGCCTATTTCACTGTGTTGCAAACTAATGAAGCATGACTATGTTTTAAAGCTTACTTTATGCTTTAAACCTTATACTAGTGTATTTTTTTTATGATTTGCTATCATCATGGCAAAGACAAAAGAAATTAGTTAGTAGAAATTAGTTATTAAAACTATTATGTTTAAAATGTGTTGAGAAAAATCTTCTTTCTATTAAACAATACTTGGGAAATATCTGAAAAAGAATTATAATTTCACAAGAGAGTTAATCATTTTGACTTCAACTGTACATGTTCTTAATGTAATGCAAAAAATTGCAATGCTTTTTTTTTTTAATGACTTTTTATATGGAATGTTTGTTTTTAAATTTTTCTCTTAGTAATTGGCTTTTTAACATTCAGAGCTTGTTCATCTTGAATAATTCTTTAATACAAATAAATGATTTTTAAGATGGCATTACTGGCATACAGAAATGTCCAATTATTAAATAAAAGCATAGAAACTCATTCTGATTAAAATGTATAGTTGTAAATGTACACCAGAAGAAGTAGTAAAAATATAAGTTAAGAATCGGAATCGGATTGTGTCGTGACCCCAGAATCGGATCGTATAGTCCCTAAAGATTCCCAACCCTAATGCACACAAACACATGCAGCTGTTGAAACGCAGTGTGAAACCAGCTTGTCTACCTTTCTGAGCCTTGGGCATGTTTGTTTCATTTCTCTCATGCACATGTAGTCTTTGAATTCGCTCACAAATTTAGTCGCACCCTGTTCTAGCTGTGCACATTGCAGTTCAGGCTGTCTGAATGTGTTATTATGAACAAACAAAACAAAAATCTATTACGAGTTCAACTTCTTTTGCCAATTGACGCAGTTTAGTCTCCTCCTTCCTTTGACGGTAGGTTATTTAAATTGAATTAAACCTGCCTGCACGTGTCACTGTCCACATGATCCCTCTCAGGTGTCCACAAATCCTGCTGGATCTTTTACTTCCAGGCTCTTCTTCAAAACTCGCCGCTTCAGGCTGTCTTCACTCAGCAGGGCAGGGAAGTCTTGGCCTGCGGCCCAGAGCTGGAACCTGAGATGATAATTACACCATACTGCCCTTGTCAGGCCGTGTTGCTGAGCCATCTGCCCATACAATTACCCAGACTGAAGGAGGAGGGATGCTGGAGGAAGGAAGTGCGATGCGCCTTTTGGCTTGATGTGCTGCCCTGCTTAAGAGCAAAGCTTTTGCAGGAAAGAGAGCAGCAGGAAATCGGCCCCAATGGTTCTTTTTAAGTGCGAGCCATTTCCCTCTTGTTACGTTCCCTTGTAGATGTTGAATAATGGAGGACAGATGAAGCCTATGGGCTTCTGAACCAGCCGACGTTGGCCTGTCAGGAGCTCTTATGGTGCCTGTCCAGCTGAGCATAAAAAGAAGACCCTCCTTCAGACATGTTCTGGCTCAGAATGATCAAAGCTTTTCAAAGGATCTTAAAAAAAACTGATGGCCACGTTCTTCACTTTCTTCATGTTGATGGCGAAATTTTAAGGGTGCAAAATAAAAAAGAAACTGAAACTAATTTAAGGAAGAGTTAAAGATGCCACGCATTCTTTTCATTAAAAATTGTGACATCAAAAGGAATGTTTTTTTTATATTATTATTATTATTAGTAGTAGTATTATTATATTTTAATATTATTATTTATATTATTTATTATATAATTATGTATTTTATTACTTAGTGGAAATGTATGAATTTATGGAATTCTTTTTTTATATGTAATAATAAGCAAATACTTATCTATTATTATTATTATTATTATTGTTATAAGTAGTAGTAGTAGTAGTAATGGTGGTGGTGATATTATCATGTTCTAACAATTATTTATTTATTACATGATTATCTGTTATTTTATTACTTAAACTATGAATTTTTTATTTTATATTGAAAAATTACAAAAATATAGTAGTATTTTATAATTTGTTGAATTTAATTTAGTAATAGTAAAGTAACTGCTTCATTATAATCATCATCGGTGGTGGTGGTGGAAGTGGTATTTTCTAGTATAGCATATATGTTGCAAGTTATGTGTGTATTATTTTTATATATATATATTTTCTCCAGAAAATAAGAGTTAAACAAAAAACCTCAGACAGCAAGCTTTGCTGTGTTTCACATATTATCATTTCACATAGAAATAACGTAAAATAGGTCATAAATAAAACTGAATGTTTATTATGCATGTGGTAGTTCCCCACACTCCACAACATTTTTTTTTCATTTAACGATATTCAGAAGACCATAACAAAACTTTAGTTAAAAAAAAAAAAAAAAAAAAAAAACCGCCAAAAAAAACCTCAAAAAACCTGAATGCATTTTAAATCATAATCAGAATGTTTATCAATAATCGTGTGCCTGTAGTATTTTTAACTAGTTTGCATACTCCTGCTTTGCTGTGTCCCCCCATTTTTGGCTTTTGCAGGAAGTAAACAGTTGATGGCAAATTGGAATCAACTACAAAAGGGTTTTTGTCTGCAATCAGAGAGGAATGAGTTGATTTTCTTTTAAAAACTGATGTACCACAGGAAGCAATGGCCAAAATCACCCTTATTATGACACTTTTGCGGACTGCCAAAGAAAGGGAGGGGGCAAGTCCGTGTCCGTGTTGTCAACATCACAGATAATCAGATTTTTCAAGTGTGCAAAAAGATGATCCGCCGAGACAAGCGCTCCTGGCATGGTGAATATTATAGACACTGGCCTATATAGAAATAGAAGCAGTGAGCCTTTGTTAGACACAGAACTGTCTATTAAAATGCAAAAAACAGGCTTGAATGCTGACCTGCTGTGAAGCACCTGAAAATGCAGATCTTTCCATTCAGTTAATGGAGCCGTCCTATGTTCATTTCGTGTTTTTTTTTTTTGTTGTTGTTTTTTTTATGAATGATGAAAGTAGATAAGCATTGGAGGTAATCGCCTTATGGGAAGCGTCCTGGTCACATTTCAGTGATGATAGCATTAAGTCGCAGCAGATTGCTTGCAGCTGTCACTATCACAATGGCCATCTCTGCTTTAGTGCCTTCTAATGAAAGGACCGATTGGCTGGGAATTAAATTAGGGAGTGCACCTAATGCAATCATGCTGTTGTCCTGAATCTTTTAAAGTTCCAGATACTTTTTGTTGAGTATTTCTTTTTGGTTGACAACAATGCATTTTATTTGATGAAAGACAGCCACCAGTGAGAACCTCATCTAAGTGTTCTCTGTTTGTCATTCTGCAGGAATCGACTACAAGACCACCACCATCCTGTTGGACGGGCGGAGAGTTAAACTAGAGCTTTGGTAAGTGGTCACTTCTATCTTGTTTTTCCCCTTATTGCCTTCTAAAAGCAAAAGCGAAATGTAATCTTAGGTTTAGAGACTTTAGGGACTTTTGCACTAACTAGTTATTGCAACTAGACAGCATACTGGTCCCACGACAACTAATTTACCCTCAAGCCATTTTTTGGGTACTTTCGGGTTCTTTAGCAAATAGTTCTAGGAACTATGCGAAAGTTCCTCCCGTGCAAAAAGCCCCTAGTGTGTTATGGTAAGGCTTCATTCCACAGACAGCAGGTCTTCCTTCTCATTGCACTTACAGTAACAGACGGTGAGACTGACACAACCTTGATTTGCAAAAGAATAAATCAGTGCCCATGTTCATAAATCTTACGGATATGAGTGTTGGGTAATTTCCCAGTCAGCAGGAGAGATGATGTAGGACATTTTCATGGTGCAAATAAAAAGGGATCCAATAGCTTTTGTGCTATATTTACAGTGTTTATATATATATATATATATATATATATATATATATATACATGCATACACACACACACACACACACACACACTAGTTTCTTCTTCTTGGTTATATATATATTAGATGAAAATGTATTTAAAAAAATGGGTATTTGTTTTTTAATGCAATAAAAGAGTAGAATATTCAGTTAAAAAGGATGCTATAGCTTTGTATCACACAAAATATCATTTTTCTTCATCTTATTGTTATAATTATTATTATTATTATTATTACAAGTGCTTAATTTAAATATAATGTACTTAATACTGCTTTTGATTTGAAATCATATTATGTATTTTTATTATGTAATAATGAGTAATAGTAATAAGAACTGATAAATAAGCCACGATAATCATAATACAATATGGTCACTTTGTTTTAAGGTATAATTTGTCCTATTAATAAACCATTTATCTATGATGTTTTCCTCATTATTATAAATTATTAATATTTATAGTTAGTTTTAGTAGAATTATTGATGTAGAATAAGATCATGCGGAATGTGTACTTTATAAGTACTATTAAACAGCCAATATCTTAATTACAGGCAGGTAATCAGCCACTAGTTAATAGTGAGAATCAGTTCTTAAACTAAAGTGTTACCAAAAAATGTATATAAAATGAAAAGTTTTATGTAATATTTATTTATATAAAATACCAAAGTGCAAGAGCTCATAAATCTTAAATAAGCAAAAGTTCCATTAACTGAAAGAGGCTGAGAAAGGAGCCGCCTCGCTGTTATACATCCATAAAAGCATTTAGCCCCGCTTCCCCCAGAGAGAAAGAAAAGTTTGCTAATCAGGAAGGCATTGGATTGTTAGACAGTAGAATTACACATTATGAAGACAAACAACAAGCTCATTAGCGTTAACACACACTGTGGAAAGAGCCAGAGGAGCAATTCTCAAAACCCTTGAGGAAATTTCCGTAGGCTGCTGTAATGTGCTGGGCAATTTAATGTAATGCTTTATAGTAATTGGGCATCTTACTGCATATTCCTTCTTATAGAGTCTCTCCTCAGGGCTTTGATCACGACCTACATCTATCTTTACTAACGCACATTGCAGAGCTAGGTATATCTGATGATGTGACTGCGAAACTACAGCACTAAACTGCAATATTAAAAAATGGAAAATTCCTCTCAGACTTTTTTTTCTACAGACACATTTAACACTTTCTAGTTCATTATGGCCGATTTACCTGTATGAGAAATTTTTTCACAGAAAGTGTAGGCTGCTGGAAAGGTTATTTGGGTGCGGACGTACCACAGTGGAAAACTCGTTTTTCAAGGCTATGACGCCAACAGAAGAGTCTGACTCATCGTGTATTTGGGTGAACTCTAAACTCTGTCTTACTGTCTATGTAGGCAGCTGCCTTTCAAGGGAGCATCCCAACTGAAATAGAACCTCTTGTGTGATTTGGAATGCTTTTCATGGGCTTTTTAAAGCGCCTTTCATGTCCCTTTTGAGCTTGATGATAAAAGTCACCATGAAATCAAAATAGGCAGGTCTTATTTTGATGGAAGGTTGCAATGCTTGTTATATGCATGATTTATCCATGTACATCTTTTTTTAATTCATGGTCTCTCATGATCTTAAAATAGCTTCGCTTTTCTCTCTTGCGAAAAGCATCCATTATTTTCTCTGATGTGTTCAGCAGCACGAGGGTGGCATCAACCTGTCACACATGCAGAAGCATGAACTGTAACAATCCAGTTAATAAATATATACAATATAAGTCCTGCCATATATATTTTTTGATGTTTAAGAAGTTACATTTACCAAAAAAATCTGCCCACGTTACTCCAGTTTTACAGCTCTGTCGTATTCGGTTTAGGATTGTGTTTTTATTTTTCAAGACCAGTCATGGTTTAGCATCTTCCTACATTTCCTAATGAATTCTCTGCTCATACTCGTACCTAGCTCTGAAAATTATCTTGCAGTACATGAATCCTGGCTGACTAGTGTAGGTGGTAGGACTTCTGCAATGAACAACCACAAGGTCTCCAGTTTATTTCCTCACTCCAGGCCTTTAAAACTGCTCTCAAAGCACACTTATTTATAGCATGTTTTTTGAACTGATTGATTGCCTTAATTTTATGCTTCTTGCTTGTTTTTTAAGGGACCACTCACACATAATGTGTCTTAAACATGAAAACTGAATCATAAAAATTTTTTTTAACACAGACTAGTGTGAGGGTATCCACAAAGAGCCCTCATAAGTAACCAGAGGTTTACTTTTTACATTCCTGTAAACAGCAGTTTGCAACGCTGGCCCCTCCTACAAGTTTTTTCTAATTGGTGCTTTAAATCATACATTTATTAGCAGCGCTGTGTGTAAAAGTGTCCTTAGTGTCTAAAAAAATGCACGTTCATGTGTGCGGCACTTCAAAAAATGAGAGGCATGAGCACAATGGCAACACGTATCTATTAAGCATGTGTTTACATTGAAAATCTATTGAAAAGTAGCGCATTGGAATTTGAAAAATGTGTTCTGTATGCATGAGTTATATGCATCCATATAGTGCATATTATTTCATCTCTATCCACTGATTGGTTGTTGGTGTTGTATTCTGTATGTGTACACTTGGTTCTTGTTTCTTTTTAACTTATGTAAAGTGTAAAGCACTACATAAATAAAACATTATTGTTTCACTTTTATTTTTATATATATATATATAATTTGTCACAATAGGAAAGTTTTTAATTACATCTTTTAATTCATCTGCCATATTCAGTGCTTTCTTTTCTCCTCTGCTCTTCTTTTGCAACCACGCTTTTGTGAAACCATGGCTTGGTTCAGTTTTGACACCTTGTTGTTTAGTGCAAAAACAATTCAAAATGTGTGTTACCTTGTAAGCGTGGTTAGAAAAATTCAGCACACATACCTTTTGTTGATGAGAGAGTTTATAATATGTGCTTGTGTAACTCTAAAAATAATTTGCTTATTAGGAAGGTGCCTGTAAGTGGAGCTTGCTGTGTTTTGAAGCTGAACTCATGCATCGAGCTTTACTGACACAGTATTTACAGGCTGTTTGTTTTGCGATTTTCGTCCTGACTTGCCTCTGTTTGTTTTCAGGGACACCTCGGGACAAGGCAGGTTTTGCACCATTTTCAGGTCGTACTCCAGGGGAGCGCAGGTAAAAGCACATTAATGTTTAAGTGTCACTGTTTGCTCTTGCTTAGCAGACTTGTGTTGTGTTGTGTTAAGTGCTCTGCCAAAGCAAAATGGACATTCGCAAGCTATAAACACGTTTACATTGTCCACAAAATGTAAAAATGTGGTTACATACAGAGGATTTAAAAAATAGAACTCTCGTTTAACGACAAAGTTTCACTAGTGTACTTAGGCAAGGTTATTATAGTTTTGCATGTATAAATGAGTTTTTATTTCGCTACTATTTTTGAAATTTGCTGTAAATTTGTTTAGTTTGTTTCATTAATGGTCGTGTTAGATTTGTTTTTATTTTGCGAACACACTTCTATTTTGTTTTTATATGAATAGTTTTAGTAATTCTAGTTTAACGGAGTTAACAGAACCGGTCCAGTGTTGACTGTAAATTTTATTGTTTGCACAGCTTACATTAACTTACATTAATTGTGCAAACCGCTCAGTATTAAAAAATAAAATAAATGTTTAAACAGACACTTAAGCCAAAACCATACAAATGCAACTTAAATGAATAAAACAAAAAATGAAGAATTTTGACAAAGATCATGTTTGTAGTTAAACATGTCTAGTTTACTCCTGGGCAAATTAAGAAAAGTTTGAACATGTTTTGTGTTTATATAGAAAATAAGTTTGTGTATATAATCATGAGCTTGACTGGTGTGTTTAGCTGTACAATGGCCATCTGCAGGTTATTCAGTTCAGATTTTCTGCCACAGAATTAGTCCTTATTAATATTGAAAACTATTATTATTTTTGCTAATTAGTTTTCCAGTGACTGTTGTTAGTTTCATTTAGTTTTGGCTTTTCTTTTATTGTGTTGTTTTATTTCATTTCAGTCAACGAAAATGTTTCTGACGAATAATTTTAGTCTTTTCATTTTCATTTACTAAAACAACCTTGCTTGACGTGTGTTCAAATGGTTTTCCACTGTGCCGTTCTTGTCCTGTATGTCTGTTCAAGTCTCCCCTCGCTGCGTGAACAGGATACCGGCTAACAATGCATGTTTGTTTGTCCTCTGCAGGGGATTCTGTTGGTGTATGACATCACCAACCGCTGGTCATTTGATGGGATAGACCGCTGGATCAGGGAGATTGATGAGGTAAATTAAACCTGTCTGTAAGATAGCAGAAAGTGATATCACAAATATAATTGAGCAGTAATAAACAAGGACTATCTATCAGCCTCAGACTTGCATATTGTATGTTGTCTGCACGTTTTGTGTATATACATGCTGTAAAAAAAATATCTGTAAATTTGCAGTTTTCTTCTAACAAATTTTAACAATGAAAATAAAATTTAAAAAAGTGACTTTTATTAACATTTTTATTAGTTTAAAGTGACATATTGTCTGAGTTGTTATTGTATATTATGGTACAAAAACGTTTTTCTCAAACATTTTCTCTTTTTTCAAAAACTTGTTTCTTATACATTATCTAATTTCAAACTACTAAAATATCAACAATAGTCACTTTGCTAAACTGTGTAGTTGAACTTTTGACATCAAAAGTCGACAGAGCAAGGTGCCATAATGCAATTCACAACCATTAATAAACGGAAAACACTTATGAATCACAAAATACAGATACTGTTAGTTAACATATTTTTACAGTGGTGAAAAGTTACTTTACAGCGAGGTGAATCCAGCTTCATAACATAGTGTCACAGTGTCTCTCCTCTTCCTTCCTCACTCGATATTAAGCACAGGAACAAGAGGAGGATGTCCTTCCTTACTACAGTCCCCTTCCTCATATAGGCTACTCTGTTACAGTCTCTTTCTTCCGTCCTTGTTTGAGAACTGTATATTTACGTGTAAACGTGAGGATGTTTTGTTGTTTGTAGACTTTTTTCCACATAAAAAAGGCTGCTCAAAGCACAGACTGCCCACTAAATATGGGGTAAGCATGTTGCATTGGAGGTGGCATGGTGGCTCAGTGGTTAGCACTGTCGCCTCACAGCAAGTAGGTCACTGGTTTGAGTCCCGACTTGGCCAGTTGGCATTTCTGTGTGGAGTTTGCATGGTGTTCCCTCTGGGTGCTCCAGTATCCCCCACAGTCCAAAGACATGCACTATAAGACTACAAGTGAATTGGATGAACTAAACTGGCCGTAGTGTATGAGTGTATGGGTATATTCAAATACTTGAGGCTCAGCTTTGACTTTGCTGCAGTTACTCTAGTTATACTTGAGCTGATGATTCACAGTGAGTCATTTCATTGCAGAGTGAGCTTTGACCTTGCTGAGCTTTGGAAGGGTGCATGGTGCAGGGATTTGCACAGTAAGCATCACATTAGTATTTGGAGGAAATGTTTAAAGTCTCTGCCAGCAAGCTAATAAACATTTAGCAATTTAAAGGGATAGTTCACCCAAAGATGAACATTTTCCATTGATTTAATTCAAGGCATCCAAGATGTAGACTTTTTTTTTCTTTTCTTTTTTTTCTTTAAGCCGAGTGCAGTCCTTGATGACGATTCATCAAATGCAAGCCATAAACAGCCAAAACAAAATTAATATGCTTGGCTTCTGGTGATATAATGAAGTTTTGGGAAGTGAAACAACCCTTACTTTTGTGCAAGAAACTTTTTTTAAACATTATTATCTTCAATCCAATGCAGTGTCAAACTGTCCTGAGCTTGTTCATGATGGACTGGCTCTGGAGTGAGCTGCTTGTTGCATAATGACATATACGTAAGGAAACTTGCACATGAGTTGATGCTGTTTGTTTATTTATGTGTTGTGTTGTTCGTCATAATGATACTTGTTCTTACCCTATACACAATGCAGCCTGTATGAAAAAGTAAGATTGCACTCAGGTTGATTGACTTTTCAGATGGCCAGCATTTGATATACGTCATTATGTCAGAAAGTTTGTGTCATAGACTACAGTGGACTTGCTCACGGCCAGTTTCCAAGACTGTTGAATTAAAATACTAACCATTATCAGTAAATAAAATAGTCTTTAATATTGGCTGATATGGTAAAGAAGCAGTACTGATATTTTGTGGATCTCTACATGGTCTTATTTTTTTATTATTATATTTTTTTTGTGTGGAGGTATGACATTAATACTGGTTCTAAAAATGAATATTTTCATTATTTAATTAAATATTTTCATGTTTAATTTATCAATTAATAAAAAATGAATATAAAATGTTATTTATAGTTACAGTTGTGTTAAATTGTGTAATTCCTCTACATTCCTCATTTGCAATTATATATTTTTATAATTTATTAATCTTTTTTATGTACCTTTTATATATTACGGTACTATATCTTCAATTTATTTAATCATGTACCATGAATATAAGAAAAGATTGGTTATAGCTTGGCCTGCAGAGGTTTTTTTTTTAATAACAAAATCATGGTTGGATCACTCTTAATGATCAGTCTAATGAGCTGGATCAGTCTAGTGAGACCTTTGTAACACTTGTCTTTAATACAAGGTGTTTATTGTGTTTGAACTGGATTTGAGAGTAACACACTTGAAGTTGCTGCAGGATATAGTGAGAGAGTAGAGAGTGGTGTATGTTTGACAAGAGTGAAGAATGGCTTAATGGTAGAGTCGTGTTAAAAGCCCTTGCATGGAGATGAATTGAATGTGTTTTATGCAAATGTTCAACCTCATCACATGTCCACTCATTTAGAATACTTCAAATTGAATAACAATAGAATAAGAATAGAATGCTTAAGAACATAATTACCTACACACGCATGTCATGTAAATTAGGCATAATGCTTTCATGCAAATTGAATGCACATAATAATATGAATAATATATTCTATAAAATGTAGTGCCTGAAACCCAATCATTTTTAAGACATAAAAATTGACACTACTCCAAATTTAAAGAATAATATCCGAATCACTAGTTTGATGTAGTGATCTCGTATCTTGATAACAATACATATATCACAATATAATACCATTTAAGTCAATTCAATAAATTATTAGTTTATATATATATATATTGACCACATGTAAAGGACATTATTTTTTGCATTTTAAAGTATATACTCAGAAGTTTACTCATTCATATGTGATCATATTTCTCACTTTGAAGTGAACACTTAGAACTTCAGAACAAATGTTTGATAAGAAATGTAGAAATATAAAATAATTATTAATAATATATGAAACACTTTTCAAAAACTAACAGTTACAGGTCCAACATACAAATAAAAATAAATTTTGTCAAATAAAATGCAAAATGTAAACATTGCACTTTCAAGATTGCAACTTTCTTGTGATGTTATTCATGTTTCTGTCTGTATCCCCATAATGGCATGTAATAATGCGCTCATATTAATTATGAAAAAGTATTACAGTAAACAATGTATTTATTTTGTCACCAGAAAATAAACGATAGAGCATAATATGAAACAAACTTTTTATTTAGTCCATTTGATATATATTGTCATATTGCACAGACCTTGTTTGATGTAAACGCACTGCTCAGTACAGCTTCTAGACACGAGAGAGTGCTCCTTTTCTCTGTGGACTAGAGAAAGGCACAGATATGACAACCCTCATTGAATAAATAAATGAGACAGGCCAGCTGTGACACTGTTTGAGACTCACTCAGCCTGACAGCACCGTGTATCTTCCTCTCTGTGTATTTTATCTCTCTGGTCTTCCCCATCCCCTATTTGAAACTCACTTTCTTGTCTCTCTGTCTTTCCCTAGCATGCACCTGGAGTGCCCCGTATTCTTGTGGGTAACCGGCTGCACCTGGCGTTCAAGCGACAGGTTCCTACAGAACAGGCACGGGCATATGCAGAAAAGAATGGCATGACATTTTTTGAAGTGAGTCCCCTCTGCAACTTCAACGTCATTGAGTCCTTTACGGAGCTCTCGCGCATCGTCCTGATGAGGCATGGCATGGAGAAGTTTTGGAGGCCCAACAGAGGTGAGGTTCAGGTTCTTTCTGACCTTTTTAAAGTGATGGTTCACCCAAATATTAAAATGTTGCCATCCTTTACTCACCCTCAACCAGTTAGAATTTTGGGGGGTTTTAATATTTTTATTAGTTTTTCAAGTATACACATTTTCAAAACCATTACCAAAAATAGAACAGCAGTGTTTAAGCTGTCCTATTACTAGGGCCAGGCAGATGCAGACATTTTTTGCTTTTTCTGCGCAGAGTTTTGTAAAAAATCTGCAGATTTACGTGGAATGATTTTGGGGCATATCATAACTAAAAACTTAATATATGATATAAAAAATACCTTTTTAACTTTTATTTAATGTTTGCAATGCAAATCCATTTAGATCCAGTTATTTGGTAAACCTCTCATTTGGTAAACAACAAACATTGGTCTCATATAATATCTACTAAAAGACAGAAAATATTACTTTACAAACTGTATTGTAAATAAATCAAATGAACATTTCATATTAGTCAATAATATTTCTGAAATTAATTTAAAAAAAAAGAATAAATATAAATTTACACACATTTACTCAAGTAAATAAATAGACTCGATGATGGGCTAAAAATCTGCGGAAATCTGCAGATTTCTGCACTTGCAGATTCTGTGTGGGCCTACCTATTACTTAAAGCTGAAATTACAGGTGTTTGGAATAAATAATTTTTTTTTTATTTGATTTACTTTTATCCAAAATAAAAGATTTTTTTTTAGATAAATATGTTTGTATATACATATGTGTGTGTATTAAATTTATTATGTATATGTGATACACACACAAACATACAAACAAAACTATACAAAACATTTGTGTCATTATACACATTTTATATCTAAATATAATTAAAAACAATTTCTTTCAAATATATGCATGCATGTGTGTATTTATATATACATAATAAATATACACAGTACACACACTTAAAATATCAAAACAAACTTTTGTTTTGGATGCAATTAATTGCGATTAATATTTGCCCAGCACTTATATATAACAATAATAAATGTATACAAATAAGTATCTAAGACAAAAAGATAAATAGATGACATAAGTAATAGTAGTAGGTTATTACTTAATATTTTTGTTGTTGTTCTGTTGAAAAATAAGATGGAAATCTGTAACCATTGACTTCCATAATATTTGTTATTTCTATGGAAGTCAATGGTTACATGTTTCTAACATTCTTCAGTATATCCTCTGTTAAAAAAACTGCTACGGAACAAGTCAAGGGTTAGTAAATGATGACAATTTTCATTTTTGGGTAAGCTATCCATTTAAAATGCAGTCCCATAAATACAGTGGAAATGTTTGGTTTCAACCTTCTGGGTGATGGAGAAATGCTGGCATGATCAGCGTAGCTTTCCATTAGCATAGAAAACCACACTGTTATGTAGTCCGGAGCAGCATAATTAGAGGCAGAAGGCTTTCAGTGAGGCACTTCTTTCTCTGTCTGTTTCCACTATTATGTGGGATTTTCCCATGAGACCTTGCAATGCCTCAGATGAGCTGTTTAGCAGAAGCAGCATCCTGCCGTTCTGAGGATGGGAAGCACTTTCAACAAGCTTTTTAAAGTGGCAGGGATTTCTACTCTATTTTGCTCTCCTTGGCTGTTTTCATGATGTTATCTTGCTTTATATTGACAATCAATTGTTGGCAGTCAGTAAGAAATGTCAAGATTAGCATTAAACTAATAAATTACTGCTTTTTGGTTACCTTTGCTTAATGACATGAAAAATGATTACTGACTTTTGTCAGTATTATATTATATTATATTATATTATATTATATTATACTAATTATATTATATTATATTATATTATATTAAGAAACATTTTATTTGCTTTACTTGGTTACAGGCATTGTTCCTGACTGTTGAGAGTTGAGAATCTCCTGTAAACCGTAGTAAGAAGTAGAGAATTCATTATTAATTTAAACAGTTGCACCTGTATGTAAATATGGTTGTCAGTTCCAAACACTGACTGTCAAAAAAAAGCCTTGCTAACAGCACCAAGCTGTTCCAATAGTTTTTTAGTTAAACGTACCAAACAAGGTTTTTCCCATGTAGATCACTTTCTAATACCGATAACCAACATTCCCATGTCAAGCTTCCCATGTGAATCTCATCATTTGCATTCAGCTCTGTCAGAAAAGAGATGCAGGCAGGCAGCGTGTTAACATCTGCTGAGGGAATGTTGAATAATTTAAAACATTCTCATTACTTTTGTAAAGAGAATAAAAAATGATCTCGGCGTGCAGATGCACCGAGGCAGCTACTGTTGAATCTCTGGAGTACCATTTGCTTATTTTTTGTTTTTATGGTTTATGGTAATCATTCAGCCTCCAGGTTGTTTCGATCACTTTTGTCTTTTAACTGAAGTATGTGTGTTTTGTATTTTTGTGTTTTTGCAGTATTCAGTCTGCAGGACTTGTGCTGCCGTGCCATTGTTTCCTGCACCCCTGTGCACCTAATCGATAAGCTGCCACTTCCTGTGGCCATCAAGAGCCATTTGAAGTCATTCTCCATGGCGAACGGCATGAATGCTGTCATGATGCATGGCCGCTCCTATTCGGTGGCCAATGCCGCCGGAGGCAGCAAAGGCAACAGCCTCAAACGCTCCAAATCCATCCGGCCGCCTCAGAGTCCACCACAGAACTGCACCAGGAACAACTGTAAGATCTCCTAGCCTCCAGGCACAGGGACGGGATGCCCCCCCTCCCTTCACTTATATAACACTCAGGTGCACACGGACAAACACACAAGGAAACCGACACAGGGCTGGGTCGATGATGCAACATGGGTGTGGCCCCTCCCAACATCGGGAGAGCAGGAAGCGAACGAGCACTTCCTTCTGCTACAGAGAGCCACATTATTCCCTCACCTTGCTGCAGTACACCATTTATCACTTGCAGACCATATTTGTTGCAGTGACCATCTACAGCATGTTTCCTGCCATGCTAGCGCCCTCTGCTGGAGAATTTGTGCAGATCAAACCCTGCAGTGCCTGCTGAGAGGCTGCGTTTTTGAAGTTGCTTTATGGGCTTTTTATGCGTTGGTTGTGTTATTTGCTCATACTCCTACTTCTCTGCGCTCTGCATATGGTGTTTTTTTTGTTCTTTGCAGGGGGGCTGTTTTCCCTGTAGAAAAGCTGAAGTACCTCGAACGGTCACATGGTCTTGCATGCATACCTACAGTGAGAGTTCTGATGCGATTTGTAGTGCTTACATTTGAACTGATGTATTAAAAAATATGATTTGCACTGCAAATTAGTTGTGTCTGAATTTCACTGGTCATTTGCACAATGACTTAATCAACCGAGAGAATGTGGACTGCAGGACAACTAGGCACAAACATTTCCACAGCACCTTTTATTCGCCATCTTTCCACTATGAAGATCCAGAAAACTTTGAATTGTTCCTCGTTTGGGTCAGAAACCAAGGATTGCAGGAAATTTCTCCTCAGGGGACAGTATTGGCAAAGGGTTTTTAGTCTCTTTTATTTTTTTTACTCTCGGCTCCTTATTACTTTCTCTGACTTGCTTTTCCCGCATGTCTTTTTTGGGGTTATTTGTCATATTTAAAATATTATAACCCTACACTGTAATTACCTCACCACTCACGTTCAGAGTTCAAGCCTTGCAGCCTGATTTTTCTCATGCTTAACTCCTACATTTCAGTTCTCTCCTGTTATATTTTCAGATTTCACACCAGAATTTTCACTAATCTCTCTGGCTAAAATGTGCCGGGATTTAATCACACATGTGTTCTACCAGTTTTCAGTGTTGTAGCATGAGTTCAAAAGTCAGGTCTTGACTCGAAGCCCGTTTAATCTGCACACACAGCATGACTTCTCTATAGATGTATGTCAGAATGAAGGATAATAAACCCGTTCAAGCTTGCTCCTAAATATCAAGCACAATAGAAACGTCACAGCACTCCCTTTAGATCTCGAAACGTGTCAGAAGCATCTGCGCATTTCTTCCTAATGTGATGAGCTGTGCTTGTTGAATAATGGATGCTTTTCAGTTGATCAAATCCCCCCAGTAGTCCTCTTTTTCTCTCTCCTTCTCCACCCCCTTCATCTCAGGGACGAGCCCCGGCCTCCAGCGGCAGAGCTGCCCAATGAAGCCTGTTTAAACCTGGCTGAGCGACGGCTGCCAGCAGGGGGCCTTTAAACTTCCCTTAGAGGGCTTTAAGCTCTCGGTGTTTGACCTATAAGCTATTCGCTCCAGGGCTTTTGCTGTCGCTATAGCTGATAGAATGAACCTGGCACATGTCGGGCGTGCTTTTAGAGCAGTTGTGCATAATAGTGTCTATCTGTTGAGTGACGTAAATACTAAAAGGTCCACAGAAGGTGTTTTTCTTTCTCCTGTCTTAATAATTCCGAAAGGCTGTGGTAATAGAAATACTACAAAGAAGTGTTTTGTTCCTTTTTTGAGCATCTTCAGAATCTTCAGTAGGTATTAGTTTTGAGCCTCTCACCCGAGAGCGCTAGTTGTTCTTCTCTGTAATATCGTTGCACATCATACAGTGCAAAGAAACTCTGTGACTTGGTTAGAACGTTCCATTTCAACCTTTTTGTTGTTTTTTTGGTATTGTAAAGTGTTTTCCTCTTTGTAACCGAAGCCTCTATTTTAAACACACGTTCATGGTTTTTGAGTGTAACGGTGGGCAGTATGATGGGACCCTCCTGGTGTTGCCAAAGGGGCGGTTTCTAAAGTGTGAATGGGATAAAGGGAAATGTGATTTGGTGGAGCAGTAGGAACACAATTGTAAACACTATTTTTCTGTTGGTTGAAGCTAAAAGCTGCTGAATAACTTGCGTAATTATCAGACGTTCTTTCAACAATGACAAAAAAAGATTTTTTTTTAAATTATTGATTGTACAGTTCTTAGTGTATGAAAAGCAACAACTTTTTTCACAATAAAATGGATAATGTTATCAGTAAAAAAAAACAATGCTTTGGGGTTCTTTGCATCCAACAAGTTAATAATAAATACAAATATTTATTTATTTTTTTCATATTTACAAAGATATCTCTCATCAGAATAGATGTTTGTTAGTGGAAAAAAAAAAAAAGTTGAGCCCTGCACATGAAATGAGAAAAATAATAGATGTTATTGCTCATTTTAGCTTAATTATGATCATTATTTGCCATAATTTAAAAAGTGGGAGAATTATTACTAAAACTTGGGAACAATTCAATTAAAAAAGGGCCACAAGTTAAGTTATGGGAGTAGATTTTTGGCCACAATATCTATTCTTTTTCCACATTTCAATTTGCAGGGCTACTGGACGAGCACAAAATGCCATTCCTGCGTCATCACTGTTGATGATTCTGAACAATTTCTTTTTCCATCCAGTAGAGTGATTATAGTTAATGCAATATTTACAATTCGGTATGCACAGCATTCTTTGGTTATGATTTCACATATCCATGGGCAGTGTGTTCATCCAGTTTGGGTTGAAATGGGGCATCTGGTCAAAGTCCTACATGACAGAAATTAAGGTCAGGATTTTAGAAAGTGCCTTCAAATAGGTAACTTTCTAATACTTATTACTAAGAAGAAAGCAAATGCATAAGTGCTCAATTCCATCTTCACTCAATATTTATCTCAGTTTGGAAAGGGGTTTGTTTTTCTTTAGGTCATTGGAGATTTTCGTGTCTCACAGAAGAGATTTAAATTCCATCCTAATTTCCCAAGTCTGTTTTCACACTGAAAACTGCAATCACCTACTGTTTCATGGGCAAACTAGGTGATCTCCAGAGAAATGTAATCCCGTCCAGATGTGTAATTGCTGATCATTTATTTTCCCAATGTCTTTCCTAATGTGTTTTTGACTTACCTGAGCTACTGTTTGAACACTCCCCCGCATACTGCGCCTGATGGGCTGTGTGGACAGACAAAAAAAGCAATCTGAGGAAAGTAGAAAACTGTTTGGTATTGTTTTTCTCCTAAAAACTTTACCATAAAATCCCATTAGCTGACAAGTTTTTATTAACTAATTCATGTTAGTTGACACTGCATACATATTCGCTTTTAACTAATGTAATATTAAATATTGTTGATATGATAAATGCTGTAGAATAATTCATGGTCATGGCTCGTTTTAGTTAATGTAACCTAATGGTACAAATAAAACAGTTCAACTGTTAACAAATAAAACTTGTAAAATGTAACCAAATTGGTTTAAATGTTATTTAAACCGTGTTGTCGTGAGAAACTGATGATATGAAAATATGGTTTTAGTATTTCCTCCCGTATTATATTATTTCCATCATAAAGGTTTCTTGAGGAAAAGAATGTAAAGTTTTTCAGGGGAATGCAAAGGTTTTGTGATGTTATATTAAAATATTATTTTTCTTCCAAGGAATAAGCTATAGTTGGAGTTTACTAGTCCTTTGTTGTAGGCCTTAAAATGCTATTCCTGTTAAAGAAAATATACCCCACTTTTATACTAAACTGGAAATGTTTAATCAAGGACCCCTTTAAGAGGCTGTGGAGTTTGAAGGCACAATCACTGGTGTTGAAGGATCTACAGTTGGTAAGTACCCTATAAACCTTTTAAATACTTTTACCCTAACTTCTGTTGTCTTGAGGCTGAAATCTCTTTGTGTTTCTTATTATTAGTAAAATATCTTACTAACAATAACTAAATGCAAGGAAAATGGTTGCTTTTCTTAGAGTTTTTGTCTTGTTTCTAGTCTAAATATCTAAAAATTCTTAAATCAAGGAGCATTTTTATAGACAAGTTAAAAATATTGTTTTGTTTTTAGAAATATTATGCCAACATACAGAGCTGGATCATGCTAGGCAGACGGGTGATTTTCAAAAACTGGAAATCTTCTAGTAGACCATTGATCTCAGAGACGAGTGGCAGCTTTTGAAAAACTTTCCTACAGTTTACATGGAAGGATTGAAATATATTTTGATAAATGGGGTGGCCCACAATTCTAGCAAACATTTAACGAGTCAAAATAATAATTAAGGCTATGGTATTGTTCTGCTTTTATGTTAATGCTCTGTATTTGATAAGATTTGATAAAATAAGAAATATTATGTCAAAGAGAAGAGAGTTTTTCCTTAAGTAAAATAATCTGCCAGTGGGGTAAGTAAAATGATCTTATTTTTAAAGGTAAAGCAAGATTTATTTTTTTTTGCTTGTTGATTTTAAGAATTTTTGGGTATTTGGACTAGAAACAAGATAAAAAAAACTCTTAAGTAAGAAAAGCATATTTTGTAGTGTAGACCAGACCGTACACATGAGAAACAAACCTGAGGACTGTAAGATGCCATTTCACTTCTCTGCTTCTGGATATTTTGTAGTTTGTTCAAGAGAAACGTTTTGTCCTTTCCTCCCTGACGGGCAGGTAAAAGAAGAGTCATTGAGGTTAGAACTATTATCCATATGTACCAGTTCGTGATGACACTGAAGCACAAAGGATGCTTAAAGTGAGCTTCATATGATCTCGGTACTCACATTCACAATCTGCTCTCGCAGAGACTTGATGAGCTGTTTTCGTCCCTGAGTGATTTGCCAGAGAAAAAAAGTGACGACTCTGAATGGAGAGACAAAGGAATGATGAAAGAATACTAATCAAAAAGCCTCCGGATTTCCCAGAGAAATGTTGGATGTAAAAATAGATTATTGTTTTTTTTTTTAGTTATTTAATTTTTAGTTTTAGTTCATTATAGTTTGTAAAGATCCAGCTTGTGGACTTACAGTACGATGAGGCTAACCAGATAGTAGAAGAGTTCACTTCTTAGGACGTTTTCAAATATCCACCAGACCCAGTTGGTTTCAGGAGGACCCTGAATTGAATTCGTCCAATAGAAAATGGTGTAGAAGGGGGTTTTGAGACCCTGAAAAGGCCCACACTGATCTGAGGGCTGCAGGCTGGAACAGCGCAGAAGAGGTTCACACAAGATGATTTACACTGTTGTGTTTTTAAGTGGTTTTTCTATTCAAAGATGGAAGCAAATATGTATTTGGATTTTTTTATTATTATTTATTTACTCATTGTTTTTGAAATCAAGGCCCCCCCATAACTTTTCCATATGTTCACGATATGCATGGTTAGTATCAAGGATTTGCCAAATATTTAGGGCTTAATTTTAACACATGAAGGTATTTAGGTATTTTGCTTAAATGTTTTATGTTTAATCCACTTACATTTGTAAAAAAACAATTAAGTTAACTTAATCGATTTGTGTTGGGACGACATGAAGGAACTGTGTGGAACCCTGCATTTTTTACAGTGAAGAACACAAACTGCTCAGTTATTTTTTTTATAATGCTCTTTTTTTTTTTAAATAGCAGAATATACAGTTTCAAAAGTTCTTATAGCTTCTTTTTTTCTTGCCATATATGTATCAAGTAAATATAACAATTAGCTTGATGTGGAGTTGTAAAAGTGAGGCATCTGTCTAGTGCATTTTTGCAAAGACAAACAATAAAAAAAAAAAACACTACAGACTCTCTGAAAAGAAGCATATTTAAACAAAAATCCATCCCAAAAAAATTAATTGTCATTATACTCACCCTTATGTCACAGCATAAAAGTGTGATTTACTTTCAACTTTCTACTTCTATTATTCCCCTTCCTTATTCTATCTTCAAATATTACTGGAAGTGAACCAAAGCTATGTGCGAACCAATAACAATGACAAAACATCACTTTTAGGTTGCTCGTCCCTTTAAGAGTTCAATCCGGAATTGTTTGCTATTTATAGAACATAAAATGAAGCTACAAGCAACGCTTCATGCATCATTTTGTCTGATAACATGATGAAACAAAAATTTTAAATAAATAAAGTAGAAAGGGTCAAACCTCCAGATGGTGAAAGCCACCATAGACAGCGCTCCCACAAACGAGGGGAAGAAGAGCAGGCCGATGAAGACGGTCTGTATCTGTGCGGCTCTGCCAGTGTGTTTGGGAGGCTGACAGTTCATACTCAAACTGAGCTGAAACGCAAAACCAGATTAAGGCCACAACAATGCAATCATGACTGCAAGGACAAAAAGCTATAATGATGCTTACCTTTTTTAAGTAAAAGATGATAAGCAATTTAAGGACTTGCATTACAGGAAGTAAAGGGGAGAAGTAAATTCCGATCCTGGGCAGGAAGAGAGATAAAAGAGACGCTCGTCAGCTGGAAGGAATATCAAAGTATAGACTTGAAGAGATGCACATATTGACTTACCAAGCCAGAGTCTGAGCATAGATCAGATCAAGTACATTCCTCGCAATGTCAAACTCTGGGACGCCAAGACTTTGGATGCACATGGTTCCAATTACACTGTAGCAATTTTGAAAAAGTGAAATTAAAGTGAATCGATTGATTTTGTGTCGTGTGCAATCAGCGATTGCTCTTCATGTTGAAGAATGCACAGTATACTCTTGAATAGAACTGTAACGTAAACCACCAGCTTGGATTTATTCATTCATCGGGTTGTAAAAACACCACTTATGGTACAAAGTAAAAGGCAAATATATAATTTACAGTATACTGCTGTTCAATTATTGAGGTCAGTAAGCTGTTTTGAAAGAAATTGATGCTTTTGTTCGGCAAGGGCACATGTAAAAGCAACAAATTCTTCTCTTTTGAGCTAAAAAAAAAGAAAAGAAAATTAATTGTACCAACCTCAAGCCCCCAATTTTCATTTTTAAAGCAATTTAAAAATTTCATTTCACTTTCATCATGACCCACACAAAGATTCAACACGTTAGTGTTGGCAGTTTAAAATGGAGTGAATAATTAAAAATATTAAAATTAAAATTATGTTACGTAAAACACCTACACTAAAACAGTAGTCATACTGAATAAAAATGCTAATTCACTCTCTTCCAGCAGGGGGCACCTATATAGCTTGGTAACGTCTACATCACAGCGAGTTGCGATTGGCCATGTTTTAGTGCAAATGCAGGAGCGCTCAATGTAAACAGATGCAAATCACAACAGAAAAACGACGTTTTATAATATCTTTTGAAAAACATCTCACAAACACTGAGGTCTGACAGGCAAAAAAGGTCTGTCAGCTCGTTGATGCACTGTCAGTTATGGATAAACTTGTTTGTTTATTTGATCCGCTCTAGATCGGCCCCCTCTGCCTCTGCTCGGCTACTCGAGTTACACTTCACCATTGGAGACAGAATGTTATGGAATGCATATTATCAGCTTCTCAGACACACAAAGAGCGTTTATAAAGGTATATACATGTCAGACCATTTTATTCTGAGTGTTTGTGAGATGTTTTTCAAAAGATATTACTATAAAACGGTTGTTTTTCTGTTGTGATTTGCATCTGTTTATTGAGCGCTTCTGCGTTTGCCCTAAAACATGGCCGACCACAACTTGCCGTGGCGTAGAACAGCAAGAATAAGGGTGTTGCCTTGGTTGCTGCAGTAAACAAAGCAGCATGTTGTCAAATATAGGATTTTAACAATTTCAACTACACAGCACCCCAATATATTCGCAGTTTAATGTCAGGCAAACTTTAGCATACAACTATACATTGTATAATAAAATGCAAAATATACCTTGAAAAATAGCATTTAAGATTTTAAATACATTTTAAGCCCCTACGGATACCTTGTTTCAGCTCCAATTGCTTTGTTTTTCACAGACCTAGTTTAAAAGGATGTATTTGAGTTCCAAAATTTGACTTACTTGCGTAGGAATTCGCCAAAGAAAATGCCAAGCAGACAGAATATGAAGTCAATGATCAGAAGTCGATATACGCTCTGTCCTACAAAGGACTCCCAACACTAGAATAAAAAAGATTACAAAGAAATAAAGAAACATAATAGTGCATTATTAGTAACCCATGTAAAACATTTGGTATTTGTGCACCTACTGAGATTTTGCCAGGAACAAAATTGAGCCAGTAAAAGCAAAGAATTCCAAGAAGGGACATCTTCAGAATAACATTTCTAGGAACGAACCGGACAATGAAGTGTTAACAGTGACATTGTTAACAGTGGAAATCTGATGCTTCTGGTAATTGTAACTAGACTGTGATCTCACCTTGTGATGCTGATATAGATCTTTGCCCGTGGGTTGGAGTAAGTCTCCATTTTGCCAATGAGGGAGTAAAGGAGAGGCACAATCAAGTTGATGAGCGACACGACCACCGGCAGAAGCAGAGTAGATGCCTCGGCCACTAAATCATTTGGATCTTGGTTGAAACTAAAGGTCTGTAGGAAAATATAAGCACTTACTGTATTGCATCTGAAAATCGCATACTGATCTATGTATAGCAGTCAAAAAAAATTCATATAATTAATCACACAATGTAGCAATGAATTAATGTAACTAATCGCATATTAAATTGGGTTGAGAAATTACTCCCAAAAGAAAAATCATATATATATATGCATATATTATATAGATTAGTATAATCTATGAATCTATTAAAACATTAATCTATTACTATTAATAAATGTTTGGGCTACAACGGCCATGCTTCCTCCCCTAAACCCTTTGTATTTCTTCTCCAAAAGTTATAAATTCGTATTTATATATATATATTTGCAGACAATTTATTGCAGATTCAAAATCAGTTACCAGCATGCTTAAAAAAATGCAAACAAAAATTATCTATACAGGTTCGAAACAACACTACGGTAAAAATGTTAAATAATTGCATCATTTTCATTTTTCAGTTGAACTATTCTTTTCATTAATTAATGTGAAAATAGCAAATAATTGTTCAATAAATAAACCTCTAAATGTCAAACTAGTTATGTTTCTATTGAATAAGTCACTAAGCCATTTATTCAATTGATTCATTCAAACAACTGATTTATTCAGCAATTTATATCTTTATATGAATGACCCATTGAATCATTGGTTCATCAGATATGTTCAAAACAGATTCTAAAGTGAGCATAAAATGCATTTTACTATCCCATCAGGCAACAGGATTGTATTTAGGATGAGAGTGAATTGATGCAATAAACGCTGATAGGACCCATCATAATGACAACATGGGGAATGCACTACATCTTCATTGTAATCAAATTAGATTGAACTTGTTTTAGTAGTCACAAAGTGATTACTTGTTAAAAAGTAAGTAACTAGATGGTATGGGTTTTCGATACATTCAGGATGAACTTACCAACTCTTCCGTGCCCAGAAAGTAGATGCCTGCACCGGAGCCTAGGGCAAGTAATAAACAGAGCAGCCAGGCTACTAGGTTGAGAGACAGATGCTTTATTCTGTCAGACAAATAGATTTTGTTTTTCATCTGTAGCCTTTCTGATAAGGACTCCTGGAAGACATGGGCAGAATAAGCCAAGGGATGAAGAAAAGGGAAGATGCCTTTCAAAAATATAAACAGGTGTGAACCTTCAGCTGAATGCCGAGGTTGTTCTTGTTGTACTGTATGGCTTTTTCATTGACGACACTGAAATCCCAGCTGCA
>CAIGQV010016547.1:9879945-9884945 GCA_903798115.1 Danio jaintianensis | reverse complement strand
GGCAGAGAATAAATAAATAGACTTTAAACATTACATTGTGTGTATAGGCACTCCAGGAATAACAGACCGTGGCTTTTGCTGAGCTCACTTGACTGGAGGAACAAGGAAGTTGTGGTTTAATTGTAGGATACAAGGTACAAGTGGGCTGTATCTCATTTTATCTTTGTGTCCTGTTGTCCGGGTGACAGGTTTCACCAGCCAATGCCGCTTGGGAGGAACTCTGTGGTCTGGTGTTGTGTTACATTCAAAAAGGTATTCATTAGTTATTCATTAACTGTCTTCCAGCTCGTCAGTAGCAATATAATGACGACATAATCAACTTCTGTTTATTTGAAGGATGGGTGGAATGAATCATCATTCTTGGCAGAAAGATGAGATTGTTGCAGTAACCACATAATAAAATCGTAAACGTTACAGCAGATTAACCACGGATCTGTGCTTTGACCTGCTCTTATTTCCATTTCTCCTATGGGGTTGATTTATCATCCTTTTGGGAATTTTTAAGATCTGGTTTTGGGATTTTGAACACAAGGTTGTAGTAGTGAAGATGTTCAGTCATAATGGCCTGGTTTCAGAAACAGGGCTTAGACTAACACAGGTTTAGGCCATAGTTAAATTAGGACATTTAGGTTATTTATGTATTTATTTTTAAAAGTGCCTTATAAAACACATTTCTGGTGTCCATCTTGAGACAAAACTAAAGCACTGACATATTTAGATTTGACACAGCTCAGACTTACATTTTAGACTGGGAATATGGGCTTGAGCTTTTTCTATGAGGGGGAACTATAGGGGGAAATATAATTTCATTTATTCATTTTTATAGAACATTTAAAACAACAGAGCATTGACCAAAGTGCTGTACTTAACTAAACTAAAAATAAAACTAAACACAACAATATCAGGACATACAATAAAATAAACTGAGAGAATAGGAATCGGATGAAAGGGATGAAAAATGGCCCGTCAGGCATCTTTTAAAAGTGTTATAAGTGGGAGCAGCTTTAATTTGGACAGGAAAATTATTCCATTTAATTTTTTTTTTGGAGCTGCCACTAAAAAAAACCCCAATCACCTCTCTGTTTAGATTTTGTCCTCTGGATGGTTATAATCAGTTGGTCTGAAGACCTTCAAAAACAAGTTTTGTGGTCCTGAATGTCCATGCAGTTGTTGTAATTAACATTTTAAAAAAAGTTAATTTAGCTTAAGGCATACTTGACATGTTTAAAGTTTTTTCCACAATTATTTGGTGCAGTTGGGCAGTCTTAAATGGGCAGCTCGTGTCTACCTAATTGTTAATAATAATTGTTAAATGAGTCACAAAAAGTTGACATAATTTTCTGTATTACCAATGTGGCATGTAGAAAGCATCACCCCACACGAAAAAGCATTAAAGTAATGTACAGTCAATGTTATACTGTTTTTGAATAATATAGAAAGTGTATTATACTTTATAAATATTGTTTTTAATTAATATAGTATATAAATTATAATGTAGCCTATTCACTAACATGAACTAATAATAAACAATACTTGTAGAGCTTTTTTTAATCATAGTTAAACATTTACTAATGCATTATTAAAATCTAAATTCATGCTTGTTAACATTGGTTAATGCACTGTTAACAAGAACAATGTAAAATTTTTATTAACTAGCCTAACCTAAGTGTTACTGTATTTACAGCACTTTCTTGGTGAATTCTACAGCATAAACTACAGTAACTAAAAAGTAAACAAACTGTTACAAATTATGTAGTATATCCTAATTTAGTTTTTACAACAGTAAATTGTGGTGTATAAATTGATATATCCTATAGAAAACTTGTGTTTTGGGTCATTTGTTTATAAAGTCGTTGTATTACAACAGAAACTATAGAATTAGATTAGTTTGGGTACTTTATTGTAATATACAAAAAGCAGTATAGCATTTCTGGAGAACATAAACATTTTTGGCGCGATGGAATGAAATACCAACGTGTGGTTTTCATTGTCATTAGGTCTAATTTGAGAATATTTGGAATATGGCAGTGCTAGCAGATGTCGTCTGTCAGGTATGGCTAAACTCTATTTTAATTCTACTTTTATATATTGTGCCATTCTTGTTTTATTGCCTCTGTTGCTGCTTTTTAAACTTTGAGAGAAATTCGGACAAAGTAGTTCAAACTATTACACGTCGTTATTAACATAAAGCAATTATTTAAAAACGCTTCAAGGAAACTACCACTGTTTTTACCTCAGCCTTACGGGCACTGTGAAATATTTGAAATAGCCTACTTTTACAGCGGTTTTAAATGACAAACGTTAAATTAGGCTATTTAAAGTTGTAAAAACAATTGTAGTATTAGTTCTATGAAAACGTAATCCATTTCATGAGCTAATTTTATGATGAGCAATGCTTTGAGGTTTTACGTCTGAAATGTTTTATAATGCACACATCAAGCAGTAGATGGCAGTATTGGAACATTCATCTTTTTTCCCCTATTAAAAGTTCTTTGTCAGTTTTTTTTACTATTAAGAAGAAATGTATTAGAGCTGGAACTAAAATACTTTATATTAATAAACGTTGGACATAAAAGAGCTGAATATGAAAAACCAACGGTGTGTGAATGCTTTTATTTTAGGTCACTCTCAAGCAGTTTTGACACTGGCACATCAGTTACACCATTGAAAAATGATAATGGGGTTCAAATTTAAATGTTTAGTCTAAGCTAAGTCAGAATAATCAATGATTTTTCGTTCTTTTTCTTTTAGCCTGACTGAAAATGAAAAAGAAGGACTGATACATGTGGTTAAAGGTATGCCTTGCACAATTCATGAAGATAAAGACTTCATTAAAATATGCCTTGGATATTGTATGTTTTATAGTAAGATATTATAGACCATTTTTGGGGATGTAAACAAAAACAATGGTCCTAACGTATTTCCTGTTTTACATTTTTAATTTCTATAGCTTCTGAGAATCCAAAAAGAGCCATATATTGATAAATAATGTTATGATAGCTGTTTTCACATTAAGTTATGATTGAATAGCCTCTTGTTACAATTATGAAATGGTTTGATAACAAGCAGGAAATGTTCATGGGCCAATGACATGACCACATTGAAATGGTCTATAGCGGTCTCGCTCTGAATTGTCTTAGAAGTACAACACGCATTCATCTACTTTGCAGGGCGGAATCCAGACAGACATATTTGATAGCGTTCATTATTTTTAATGCATTTTGTTCAAATTAAACATACGCTGAAATCCTTTAATGCAATATCAGATCTGGAATATGGTTCTGAGAATCATGTTATTGTAATTGCATCATCACTTTTACCCAGAAAACTCCACTCATTCCAGATCTGACCCTCTCTCTGCCTCTCCCTCTCCCTCCTTCTCTCTCTCTCTCTCTCTCTCTCTCTCTCTCTCTCTCTCTCCTTCAGGGTTACTGCTGCATCTGATAGTGTAGTCCAGCATGTGATTCTCAGTCTTGAGCAAAGGCCAATTAACTGGTGTGAACCTTTCACTGGCAAATCCAGTCCGCAGTTGGTGTGATCTGACCCGAGTAACGTGCCTGTCCAAGGGCAAGCCATTCACACCAACACACGATGGCTTTTCACACTGATCAGGGGTGTCCGCTCGACATGCCTCCAGTAAGCTCTCAGCTTCACGTGCAAGGTGTGCAGTACATCCAGAGCAGCAGATCCATAGCCAAGGCCAGGGCAAAGCAACAAATCCCGCTGACCCAGAGATTCCCCTCAGCTAAATGTCATGTGAGTTAGTTTAGTATCACCAAGACTGAATCACACTGACCCTTCTGCACACAGGCGCATTTGTTTGAGCCAATACCACAGAGCTCCTTCAACACTCTTTCAGTCGATGGCTGCGGCAAAGGGGTCGTGGCCCTGACAAATGTCATTTGCTTCTGGGAGATGGCTGAAATTTGCCAGCGCAGTGACCATTCGGGGCAGGGGTGATGCTGAGGGCAGGCCAGGCCACAGGGCATGTGCCATTTAGCAACCAGTCACATTTAGATGATAAAGACGTAAACAATGTTAGACAGCGGCAGGGGTTGATATGAAAAGGGGGGGGTCGTCACGGTGACAGGATTGGAGGATGAAAACTAGAAGAAAAAACATCATCGGATTAATATGAGGCCTCAGTGACTCTTTTATTCTGTCAAAATGATTCATGAAATATTTATGGCAATAATGGGGAGGATTATTCTAGTGCAGTGAAACCCGATCAGAATGGGTAATTGTATCCAGTGCCTCTGTGCCGGATGGTGGAGGGGTGTGGCGCGAGAGGAGGAGAGACGTGCCTCTAAATCACAAGCAAATAGTACTCGATGTCAGTCAGAATGAAGGCGAAGGAACACACTCGGTCAGCGCATTGAGATGTGAGTCAAGGATGGAGACCTTGGCATCGTTAAATGGCGATTTAGTCCGTTTCTTTGCTTGGTGGTTCTTTGTGTGTTAGATCTGGTTATTTGACAGAGGGAATCACATATGACCCTGGTACTCTAACAGTATATAAATAATAATATAATAATAAAATTACTGCCGAGGCTCGAAATAGCGACCTTCTTGCTGTAAGGCGATCGTGCTACCTATTGCGCCACCGTGCTGCCCTATATTATATTATATAATATTATAAGAAGGTCACTGGTTCGAGCCCGGCTGGGTCAGTTGGCATTTCTGTGTGGAGTTTGCATGTTCTCCCCGTGTTCGCGTGTGTTTCCTCCGGGTGCTCCGGTTTCCCCCACAAGTCTAAAGACATGCGCAATAGGTGAATTGGGTAAGCTAAATTGTCTGTAGTGTATGTGTGTGAATGAGAGTGTATGGGTGTTTCCCAGTGATGGGTTGCGGCTGGAAGGGCATCCGCTGTGTAACATATGCTGGATAAGTTGGCGGTTCATTCCGCTGTGGCAACCCCAGATTAATAAAGGGACTAAGCCAAAAAGAAAATGAATATTATATTATATTATATTATATTATATTATATTATATTATATTAT
>CAIGQV010016547.1:9856525-9879935 GCA_903798115.1 Danio jaintianensis | reverse complement strand
ATATTATATTATATTATATTATATTATATTATATTATATTATATTATATTATATTATATTATAACTTTTGTTCAAATTAAGTGACCAGTTCAAAGTTATCTTTGGTTCTCTGATTTTGCCATTAAGTTTAGTGTTTTAAGTGAAATGTATTTGCAAAAAATATGTGCAAACAAAAATTGCATTTATCTGTGTACTATCTGTAAACTATGTATATAAAGTCTGAAAACATAATATTTTATACTGACCTAGGGTCATTTTATACAAATAAGAATCTAAAATCTCTAAATCAAAATATTCTCATTTGATATTTTTGAAGACACATTATCAGTAGTTTGTCAAATAAAGCACAAAGTACGTTTTTCTCAAATTATATTATATTATATTATATTATATTATATTATATTATATTATATTATATTTATTGTTCTAATATATTAAAATTAGGGTGTTACAGTGGCGCAGTTGGTAGCACAATCACCTCACAGCAAGAAGGTCGCTGGTTCAAGCCTCGGCTGGGTCAGTTGGCATTTCTGTGTAGAGTTTGCATGTTCTCCCTGTGTTCGCGTGGGTTTCCTCTGGGTGCTCCGGTTTCCCCACAAGTCTAAAGACATGCGGTATAGGTGAATTGGGTAAGCTAAATTGTCCGTAGTGTATGTGTGTGAATGATGTAATAATTTTTTTGTAGGAATTTTATAAGACATTTTTATCACATTTTACACATTCAGTAAATTATAGGAATGGCAGTTTTTCCTTTTATACTGTAGAGCAATAGTACAGTCGTGGCCAAAAGTTTTGAGAATTACATAAATATTGGAAATTGGAAAAGTTGCTGCTTAAGTTTTTATAATAGCAATTTGCATATACTCCAGAATGTTATGAAGAGTGATCAGATGAATTGCATAGTTCTTCTTTGCCATGAAAATCCTGAAAAACACTTTACACTGCATTTCATTGCTGTCATTAAAGGACCTGCTGAGATCATTTCAGTAATCGACTTGTTAACTCAGGTGAGAATGTAGACGACCTCAAGGCTGGAGATCATTATGTCAGGCTGATTGGGTTAGAATGGCAGACTTGACATGTTAAAAGGAGGGTGATGCTTGAAATCATTGTACTTCCATTGTTAACCATGGTGACCTGCAAAGAAACGCGTGTAGCCATCATTGCGTTGCATAAAAATGGCTTCACAGGCAAGGATATTGTGGCTACTAAGATTGCACCTAAATCAACAATTTATAGGATCATCAAGAACTTCAAGAAAAGAGGGTCAATTCTTGTTAAGAAGGCTTCAGGGCGTCCAAGAAAGTCCAGCAAGCACCAGGATCGTCTCCTAAAGAGGATTCAACTGTGGGATCGGAGTGCCACCAGTGCAGAGCTTGCTCAGGAATGGCAGCAGACAGGTGTGAGCGCATCTGCACGCACAGTGAGGCGAAGACTTGTGGAAGATGGCCTGGTGTCAAGAAGGGCAGCAAAGAAGCCACTTCTCTCCAAAAAACATCAGGGACAGATTGATCTTCTGCAAAAAGTATGGCGAATGGACTGCTGAGGACTGGAGAAAAGTCATATTCTCCAATGAAGCCCCTTTCCGATTGTTTGGGGCATCTGGAAAAAGGCTTGTCTGGAGAAGAAAAGGTGAGCGCTACCATCAGTCCTGTGTCATGCCAACAGTAAAGCATCCTGAGACCATTCATGTGTGGGGTTGCTTCTCATCCAAGAGAGTGGGCTCACTCACAATTTTGCCCAAAAACACAGCCATGAATAAAGAATGGTAACAAAACACCCGCCAACAGCAACTTCTTCTAACAATCCAACAACAGTTTGGTGAAGAACAATGCATTTTCCAGCACGATGGAGCACCGTGCCATAAGGCAAAAGTGATATCTAAGTGGCTCGGGGACCAAAACGTTGAAATTTTGGGTCCATGGCCTGGAAACTCCCCAAATCTTAATCCCATTAAGAACTTGTGGCCAATCCTCAAGAGGCGGGTGGACAAACAAAAACCCACTAATTCTGACAAACTCCAAGAAGTGATTATAAAAGAATGGGTTTCTATCAGTCAGGATTTGGCCCAGAAGTTGATTGAGAGCATGCCCAGTCGAATTGCAGAGGTCCTGAAAAAGAAGGGCCTACACTGCAAATACTGACTTTTTGCATAAATGTCATGTAATTGTTGATAAAAGCCTTTGAAACGTATGAAGTGCTTGTAATTTTATATTTCAGTACATCACAGAAACAACAGAAACAAAGATCTAAAAGCAGTTTAGCAGCAAACTTTGTGAAAACTAATATTTGTGTCATTCTCAAAACTTTTCGCCACGACTGTAGGTACCCTTTTTGATTTCAAGCTTGTTTTATCTTAATTTTTAAATGGGGTGAAAGGAATTCAGACAGTAGCCAAATCTTGAATCTGCATTCCTATAAGTCAACAGGTTTTATATCTAACAAACATGTGTTATACCCATTGTCTGACACAAAATGATTATTTCTGTGCAGTTGGAGAAATTTAGATGCAGAATCAGCACTAATGCAAAAAGCCATATGTTCACTTACATAGTAATTTAATCTTAAAATTAAGTCAATACAACCACACTATAACAACATTGTTTGCCCAACAAATCACAGAGCAAGTAGAGTTAGCTAAAACTGCATCTTTATGAAGAAAAAAAAAAAATTAACAACTGATGGTTTTTAAAAACTAATGAATTCTGATGAAATGTATTTTTGCCGTTGATGTACTGCAGCAATTGCAAGCATGTCATTATATTATAGTAAAATTTTAACAAGTGAAAGATTATTTTTGGAGGTCTTTTAAAAGTGTGAAATTGACTTTTTTTTTTAATTCTGTCTGCTGTTCATATTAGAGCTCAGGTCGCTTGTGAAGTGTGTATTCCTCTGGTGCCATCAGCTTTTTCATGCATCATTTTTATCCAGAGTGATTATTCACAAAACACGTACAGCAGGGGGTCCAGCTAAAACATTTCCATTGGAATTGGAAGGATGGTTGATCCCTCTCTATAGGTAATGAATGCCTTATCTGTATTATATTAAGTACTAAAGTTACCTCCAGGTAACTGGTTTCACCCATACATTAAGAATATATATATATATATATATATATATATATATATATATATATATATAATATTTGTTTTTTTACATTTTTCTAAGAAAATACATTTATATATAACACTGGAATAAAAATTTTATTTGATGTCTAAAAAACAAACAAAAACTATTTATATCACCGTACATAATTTGTGCAGTTATATTATGATATATTTGTGTTATTCTAAGTCATTTTTTATTTTAAATAGGGATTCTTTAGATCTCCATCCACTATCTATTATACAGTTGGAAATGTATTTTCTTGGCCATGATTCAATTTAAATTAAATATATTTTAGAAATTGAAAATATATATTATCCAACCTCGCAGTTAAAAATATATTTAGCATGTATTGCACTGTAACACTGGTCCAGCATTATGTGATACTAGATACAAGATACCTGGTGTGGCGATAGCAGCATTATGTCATGGTGTTAAAGAACAATGATTTTGGCCAGCCAAACTTGTCATGTAATAACTCCCAGGTTAGTGTTTTCTTCTGCCGCCCCAGTGACTGAAGCCAGCATCTGTTAAGAACTTGGGGCGAAAGGGAAATGCAGCATGGGTTCAGTAGCTTTGCATTTCCTTTCAGCCTATCACCATGAAGGAAAAGTAGATAGCAAGCCTGCCAAAATGTCCTATAGCTTCAGCCTGCTACAAACCACCAGCTGTGCTTTAAAGAAAAATGCTTTCCTGTCTTGGCCTTTAAAGGATGAATATTTTACATTTATCAGGGCCGACAAGATTTCAGTGACATAATTTATTTGCTCCTCTGACTGAATTTTAAATGCTTGGTGTTTCGAGTTATAAACCTTCTGTCTGAACATGTGGTGAGGTGAGGTACTTATATCTGCATTCACATTCATTTGCATCTGCTCTGCATTGCAAAATATTGAAGGGACAGTTCACACAAAATTTAAACAAAATTTAAAATCTAGTCAGCATTTATTCACATTGGTGTTGTACTAATGCTTATACTTTTTTTAAATTTTGTACCACAAAAGGGAAAATGTCCTGCTTGTGCTCATCTATTTACAGCAATTGTAGTGAAGAACTTCCAGCTTAAAAAAATCTATTATCCAAAAATTGCCTCATATACAGTTAAAGACAACATTATTAGCTCCCTTGTAAAGTTTAAATTCCTTTTCAAATATTTCCCAAGTAATGTTTAATGGAGAGATTTTTTTTTCAACAGATTTTTAAACTCGATAGTTTTAATAAATAATTTTTAATAACTAATTTCTTTTGTCTTTTCCATGGTGGATAATATTTTACTAGTTATTTTGCAAAATACTAGTGTTCAGTTTAAAGTGCGATTTAAAGGCTTAACTCGGTTAATTACAGTAGGTTGACTAAGCTAGGTTAATTAGCAACGTCATTTGACATAAGTGGTTTGTTCTGTAGCCAATTGGAGTTGGTGGATCTGAAGAGAACTAATAATATTGACCTTAGCAGTTTTTCCAGTCAAACTGAAAAAAATATGAAGAAATATTTCTCCAGAAAAAAAATATAATAGGAAATACTGTGAAATTCCGTGCTCTGTTAAAAATCAATTGGTAGATATTTGAAAGAAAAAAACAATTCACAGGAAGGCTAATAATTATGTCCTCATCAGTATATATTTCAGGTACTTTGAGGTTAGTTTTAAGTTACTTTTTTGACTAAATAACTAATCTTATCACTGCATGGTTAGCATAGTATTTCACACAAACTTTCCAAGAAAAAGCACACAGGTTGAGACGAATCAAGTTAATTAGAAATAAGACAGCAGCATGTTGTCACCAAAAAGAGGTTTTCCAGGAAAGCATAAGATGCATCAGCAGTATATACCGTATGTTCTGTTTTTGTTGCTGCAGGTCTGTTTTTTTCTCATAGCTGAGGAACCTCCTCGACTGCCCTGATACTTTGCATTGCATAATCGAAGCATTCACGGTTTTGCAGACTAATGACATGGTTTACAGAAAGGGGGGTCTCTCACGCTAGGCGAGCGTCTGTCCCAGAAATGGCATCTAAAATGCGGAATTTGAAATTCTCGAGCAGCATAATTTGTCAGGCTGGGTGCTCTGTCATTACTCACCATGTCAGGTCAGGCAAATATTTATTGGGTGCCTTCAATAATAAATGGAACATTGAAGCATCTGTCACTGTGATGAGTAATAAGTTCGTATTCGAGGGGCCGTTCGGACGGTGTCCTGTGCGCTTGGTAAAGCTCCACTGATACGAGCCTCCACACAGTCCATCAGCTAACCGCCGCCATGGGGCATTAGTCATGAATGAGCTCCAAAATAATATCAAAGCTCGTAATGAGGTGAATTAATAAGGTTACAGTATAAGGAATGTGCCTCGGTATTTAAAATGCATCAGTGTTCAATGTACCCTGAACTCCCTCATCTCATCTTTGCACATTTATATTTGCCTGGTTTTTCACTCTAAAAGGGGAACTAATGGCTGCAAATGCGAAGGCCGGAAAGTCACGCAGTTTACGGCAGCCAAATCCTCCACTCTTGAAAGTCTAATGTGGCAGGAAGGGTCATTATGATAATATTTATGCCAGTACTACAACAGTCGGTTTGACTTTAAGACCCGCCTGTCACATGAGCTCCGGGAGAGTTTGTTTCCCCGCGCAGAACACTGAGTGAAATCCTACAAAATAGATGTGGAGGCTTGTCCGCAGTATTAAAATTCAGCCTCGCTTTCCAGGACTGCTAAAACACCAACGGTTCGGATTCATGCACGACTGTGAATAAGTGCATAAATGTCAAATAGATTGTAAACAGCCTCCTGTATTATTGTACGGTGGGAGTTCAACCTAGATGCGGTTCATTTAATTCTGACCAGGTGGTACCTGACTCTACAGGGCTTTAAAACAAACATTCATCATGCGAGTGAGAGCGTTTAACCACTGCGCCACATGATCACATGTGAAGCCTGGGCTGCTCTCCTAAATCCACAGGCTAAATGCATTCCAGCTTTATCATATTTATCTTTTTTTTTCGTTCATTACTTAAAAAAAATTTATCCTCTGGTACAGTAGGTTGGTTGCAGTTTTATGCCGCCGATGCCCCATTTGTTAGACATGTCAAGAAATATTTCCCCTCCGCTAACACAAATACCAGCATTATGCATATGCAAGTTAATTCATGTTCATCCATTATGCCATCATTACTGTGATTAATTCTCATAACAAGCACTGCTGCCTGCAGAAAGCAAAGCCTTGCCCCGCAGTTTCATGCCATTGGTGAGAATTGCTCATGGAAGGATGCATGTTTTTTTGTTTTTTTAAGCAGGCGGCTCATTATCATCTGCGCAGGGCGTGTAATGCTCGCAGCAAGAGGCTTGAGTACAAAGTAGCAGATGGAGGGATAGTTAGGGCCGCTTGATTAGATCAGTGTCTAAGATCATTTCATGATCCTGAGTGCATTGAGGTTGTTAAAGTCAGAGCCTATTGAGAATAGGATTGGTGACACCTAGGTCTGCGATCTCAAACAAACCTGCTCTTGTTCCTGTTCTGCATTTACTTCAGCATTTTCTAATGAGCCAAATTTGCCTTAATTGAATCCAGCTAATTTATACCATGCAGATGGCGCCCCGTGACAGCATAACCTCAACCGCTCTGGCAATTTTATGGCTAATTCGTACTTATATTCTTCTCCCAAAACAAATAGAGCTGGTGTAGATGTTCCACGGGAATGCAAGCTTATTTAGCAGATCTTCTCAGCAGCAGGGACATGGAGGGGGCTTCTCTTGGGAAGGGGTGAAGAGGATCCAGATCACTTAATTGATCACAAAAAGATCACTTAATTGAGGCTCAAACTTGGCTGCCTCCTTTGCCCTTTTCGTACAATAAAGGCACCTCTGAGCATTGCTGGGAAAAATGTAGATTGTTTGTTTGGGGAGGGATATACAGATTCTTCCAGGCCATTAATCTAATTTCTTTTCCAATCCAGATCCCTGTTAACGATAACCTTCTTGGCACGCAGCTGAATCAGATTTGCAAAATCTGAAGATTAAATAAAGCAGAAGTCACTCTCTCGACGCGCCGATATACACACTGCGCTTTTGTGTGCTTAAGCTCTTGGTCAGCTCTGTGTGTGTATGTGTGATATTGGCTGACTCCATGCATTATTCATTCATCTAATTATAGAGATATTCATATATGATTCTGTCTGTATTATGTCTTGTGGCACCGAGACAGTCCTTTCGCAATATATGTAACCTGTAATATTTAAAGATTCTCTAGCCTTTTCTATTATCAGGCCTTTTGACAGATAACAGGCTGCTCATGTTGACAGCTTTTATTTACATGAATATCACCTGTAAGAAGTTTCAGTCAGTGATACGTTCCCAGTATTTCTTTATTAAAGGGCGCCTATGATGCAAATCAACTTTTGGAAGCTGTTTGGCAGAACTGTGTGTATTATAGTGTGTCCACATTCATATTGGAGTGATACAAACACAAGAAGTCTCTTTTTTAAAAATATTCCTGATGTTAAAATAGGATCCAAATCCCAGTGATTTTGAAGCCCACCACAATGTGATGTAGGAGTGCGGTTTTAAAAATATAAATCTGATGATTAGATTTGTATTTAAATCTAAATCAAATTCATTTCATTTCAATTTGTCATTCATTTGAAATGTTTTGTGTTTTGATATACAGTGTATTTTATAAGATTAAAGTGTTCATTAAATATTGGGTCAAGTAATTAAATTAAGCTAAACTAAAGAAAGTTTTGTCTTTTCAGAGTGATTAGAAAGGAAAACAGTGTTAATGATATAATTAGTTGCTAATAAATTTTTGGGACAAAATTGGAGAAAGATAGACAGACAGACGCATGATATTTTAGTTCCTAGTTATTTTTATGTTGAATGTATTTTCATTTGATGTCCTCTAAAAAGCATCAAATTCTACATTCCTCACGGTCAATCAGATAAGAAGTAACGATTGCCAATGGAAGCCTGCATTGACCTGACCTTTGGGCTTATCTTTCCTTAAATTTCCTTTAGAATCATGTGTTTTGGTTTCCTCCGGGAACATTTGATATCTCATTTCTTTCCTCTTACAGGAATCAACTTCTGCTTTAAAGCTAAAGCTCCTGCTGTGCTCTTGTATTTGTGAGTGAACATGCAGGCTGTAATGGATGATAAACTTTATACTAGCTGCTGCTAATGTGGGCGCAGCTCCCATTGTTCACCATTATGTGAATGTCGGTGTAGGAGTTTGTTCAGAGCTTCGCCACACGCCACATTGTGCATGCATCAAATTAAGCCAACCTGATCCCCAGCAGCTCTGAACTCAGTTAATATGAGCAGCAAAAATGTGGAAATTTGTCAATATTCACATGCTCGATCTGTCTCCATTTCCCATTTGTGGGAAATGTTTGCCTCAATGAACGTTATGGCTGCTGATTTATCCACATCAGACGGGTAATGGAAGGTTTTCCTTTTACCTAATGGGAACGTAAACATCATCCATTTGAGTTTATATAAATACACACAGACAAACTGTAAGAAACTCAAATTGATTTTTTTTTGTTATTAATAGCTGTTAGTTATTTAAACTGAAAGTACATTAAAATCCCATTTCTTGTGTGTAGGTCAGATATTGCCTTCATTTTGTTGACTAAACGTCCTTACAAGGACAGTAAAACCTAGAATTACTTATATATGCTTAAGAACTTTAAGATAATGGCTTTAAAATGCATAGTTGTTTTGATATAGGAATTATAGGATAAGAGGAAAGAAAATATCATTAGCTACTCAGTATTGATGGATGGATGGATGGATGGATGGATGGATGGATGGATGGATGGATGGAAATATAAATTGATTGATCAGTGACAAATAGACTGCTTTAAGTAAACTAATGGGCAGATAGGCACTCAATGGATGAACAGACGGATTGATGAAGGATGTATAGGTTGGCACAATAGATAGACAGACAGGTGGATAGACTGGTGGATAGACAGTTGAATTAATGAATAATGGTTATTGGATGGATAGATGGATAGATTGAGGGATAAATTGATAGATGGCAGATGGTTGGATTGATGGAGTGATGGATGGATGCACTAATAGGTTTTTACATTGGCCGATACCAATATTGATTTCAACAAAAAGCTTTTTTTCTGATTCTGATACCAATATTGGTCAATTGCATACAGTACTGCAGTACTAGCTGTTTCCTCCATTAACTATATTAACTGAATATGGATTGGATCTATTTAATTCAACTGTACAACAGTTTGAGTAAGGCACAATCTACAAATGTGTTTCAATCTACAATGTATTTATTTTAACAACATTAACTTTTATTTGACATATTGAGCATGTTTATTTAATAAACTTATTTAACAAAGCTAGTTCTTTTGCTAAATGTTAATTGTAAGCTTTGCTGCTCCAGAAAAATAGTCATTTTCTTAATTTTATTTTCACAACTAACCAATGGTTTCATCATGGTGCTTGATCATGGTGCAAAACAGTTTCTTTCCTGATGCACGTTTGACATTTTGTTCACGTTTTAGATGCCGGTCTGATGTTTTGTAGAGATTAGTTTTTGCCTTTTGTAAGTATTTAATGATTTAATAAGAAAGAAAAAAGTTTGGATTATTGAAAAGATGTCCAATTAATTGTATCCATGTAATTATTAACCATATAAGCCTTTTTCCTTTTACTGCAGATAGTTTTAAATAAATCCCATATTGGCTGATACGTTGGTGCATCACTACAAATTGCACATTAAATTACTATGATTATTTATTAATGGTTTAATTACTAATATTATTTAGTTAAAATCTTACTGTTGGATGATGGTTTACCAGTCATTTATATACATCGCTAGTTGATATGTATTTACTCTATGTATGTGTTTGCTGTGAGCAGAGAGTTGCGCAGGTGGCACCGCAAGACTTCCTGTCAGGACTCTGTGACAGCTGTTCAATAAGGCCTGATGTGCTGGGCTGCCAGTGCCACATTTATCTTCTGCCCGCATCTTATCTGCAGTGTCTCAGCGCTGAGAAAGTGTCAGCCATTAATCAGTTTCATCAGTAGTTAATGCTGCCCTCTGCACCCCCCCTCCAAACGCACGCACGCACGCACGCACACACGCACGCACGCACGCACGCACGCACACACACACACACTGCTCACCTGGCCTTGTGTTCAGCCTGTGTCTATCAGTCTGCAAAGAGGTGGGAGTTTTCATTCGCTTCTTGTCAAGGTTTAGTCTAATCCAGCCAGTGGGTTTGAAGCTGCAGTGCGGTTCAGTCTGTCAATCAAAACAGCTTCCCAATTTTGGAGGGCGATGAAATATTGCAATCTTGGAGTCATAAATAAAGCCTCTCTTTTAATTGGTCATGCAGTCTGATGCTGACCTAGTTTTATTTTTGCATATATACAAAAAGGGTTTTAATAATACATGAATGTAGACTCAAAAATGATTTATGATGCTTGCTATAACTACTTATTTAAAATTTTACTTATTAATTTTTTTTACTTAATTGTTTTATGTTCAATCCACTAAAATTTGTAAAAACAATTAAGTCAACTTAATCTGTTTGTGTTGGGACATGTAGGAATTGTGTGGAACCTACAGTTGCAGTGTATGATATTGCGCTTGTACTCAAATAGTAAATGATTGCTTACAGGGGTTTTTCTCCTGTGTAAAAGTTAGACATGTTAAGAATGCGTATTTTAGGTCTGTCAAATGTCTTACAAAGTTCAGGTGTAGCTCAAAGGCCTCAAAATTTATATATTATACTCTAGCTATGCAAGCTCAATTTTGTGCATCAGTGAATTCTGAAATGTGTCAGACCGTGATGCATTATGAAATGCACAGACAGGTCGCATTCTCCTTGTTGCCCCAAGGGGCACCACAGTGATTGTTAGTGTACAACTTTATATTTATAGTCACATGTGTCTTGCAGGTCATCTAATGTCAGTGGTGTGGCAGGTTCGGAAGATGCTTGCTCAAAAAGTTAGCTTCAATACATTGTTTTGAGAAGATTAGCTGATTAACAACATATGGTTGATGGCATTGTGCTTTGAAGTCTGACTTTTACTGCCCCACAGTCTTTACTGATGGCCCACCCGCTAAGTCAAGACTCCAAAGTGATTCCACTGACTGAAAGAGCTGTAAATATGTAATCCGTTCTTGATTAGAAATTCTACACAATCTCATTATGATGTATATTAAAGTTTACAGTTGTAAAAGGTGTACTCGTAGGATGATTTTTGCCTCATGCAAATTGTCCACTCAAATTTTGTTTTGTTTTTACTTGCTCATAAAATATGATTGAGGTGAAATTTGTGCATTCAGGGCAAATGTGTTGCGTATTCCTTATCATTCATGCCACTCTGCGGACATTCACCTCTGTCCGCCTAGTTTCAATGGGTTTGTATGTAATCTGTGCACGAAAATAGTTAAATTCCCATTTGGTGTGAACACAGCATAAGTCTATATGCATGCAAGAGTGCTTGACAACCAAATCGCAATGCTGGACTACTACAGTATGTGTCGATTTCTTTATAAAGTAACATTGCCAGCTAGATAATGCAGCATTTTTAGTAGTTTTTGCAGATCTCTGTGAACAGGGATTATTTTGACAGCATTCTCATCTTTACTCAAAACATAAAAAAAAACTTAAAAGGAAAAACATTTTCGTTTTAGTTGTATATGAACATACCCTTACAGATCCATGCAATTCCCTTTGCGAACAGCACCATTTCGCCTTCCTTCGTTTATTGTTGGGTTGATCTTTTAATTTTGCCCCTCTCTTGATTTTAATCACAGATACAGTTTTAGACTTTTATTGCTCCATTTTTATCTTGGCTGCTGCGTATGGTGACAGTGATTGAAAGCTTGAAATGTTTTAAACAGGATGGAAGGCCTCCAGTGCAGTTCAGATTAATGTCGCCCACCCGGCTATGAAAAATATTTGCTTGAATAATTCATCGCACTTCCTTCCTTTCTCCTCATCATTCATTTATTCCTTCATTTTATTCTGGAGCAATTACTGTAGCCGGTGTCCTGTTCATCAGTTCAGGGACTATTATTAAAATCCTCTCTTCTTGTTTTCTCGCCTTTAGTAGCGCAGGTACAAAGAGGACCAGAGGTTGTGCCCACCCGCTTGATTTAAGACTCATTCTGCCTCTTCTGAACAATTAATGACCGTGTCACATTATCACAAACAGGGACAGAACAGAAGCCGGAGGATTTTTTTTTTTTTTTTTTTTAGCATGCGAAAATGGGCACTGCAGAATAAATTAGCTCAGTATTGACTTGGATCACCCTATTTCCTGCCAAATGCTAGAAAACATAAAACCCTCCCTGCAGTTAAACAGGCCAAGATCCAGAGAGGAAAAGCCACCCTGGAGGGACTGGTTTGCTAACGCTTCATCGTGTGCTTACACAGAGCGCCCGTCTTAAGAAGATGCCACAGGTAGCATGTAAAACATTGTATACGCAGCTGAACTGGAAGCAAATAGGAGCTATTTTTGAATGCCAGCTAAAGTTGACTTAAAGAATAGGTTTGTGCCTTGCGACAAAGCACACTGTGTGATTTAGGACAAATATACAGTTGGGATTACATTGGCAGCTCATTCGGAGTATGTCTTTGCTTTCATAATCTTTGATTTGCCCCGGCTGGATATTTCTGCCTCTTTCATGTTTGTGAATTAATTTGAAGTGCTAGGCAACTGAAGCATTTCAGAGAAGAGAGAAACAGTGTTAATCCTCAATGACTTTAAAGCAGCATGCTGTTCCATCTTTATAAATTGAGTCGCTCACCTATGCTTGCTTTTAAAACGCTGTTTCTACACTTTGTGCTGCCTTGTCTCAATTTTTACCCATGTAACATTTATCTTGAGCTTAGCGCAACAGCAAAAATAATTGGTAAGAATGCACAGCTGCTATTCTGTTTTTGTTTGTCAGTTTTCCCTTTAGAGAGAAGTTATTCATTATTTTTTTGCTTCGATCACCTGTTTGCATGCACCAAAGAAGGGTTCCTATGTATAATATGAAAGGATGTTGAGAAACTTTGTCAAAAAAAAATAAATCTGTATCATTGTTGTAATTTAAAGGGATAGTTCACCCAAAATTAAACATAAAATTAGATATTTTGAAAAAACATGGAAACATGTAACCATAGTTTTTTTTCCTACTATGGAAGTCAATGTTTTCAGCTTTCTTTAAAATATATTTTTTTGTATTCAAAAGCATAAGGAAACACATAAAGATTTATAGCCACTTGAGGGTGAGTAAATGATGAAAAAGATTTTTGGGTGAACAATTCCTTTAAATGGTGAAATTATTTATCAGCCAACCATAGTAGCATCGCAAGGGATTCTGACTCTTTTGCACATATCTTTGATTGCCTTCATGCTGATAGAGTGTTATGAGTGGATCTTGAACCCTTGTGATTTTCTTTCCCCTGCATATTCCCTTCATAAGTCCTTTCATCAGTGTGAATGGATATACAGTAAATTTTTTCCATGTGTCTTGACCAGAATAATAATTCTGATTGCTTAGATTGAAAGTAAGCTCCACACTATAAGATCTCATGTATGTCTGTAACAAATGGTAAGTGGCAAGTTATGCACTGAATTTTAATACCAAAGTATGAACAATGGCAGTAGTTAGTGCTCTATAAAAGCATGTTGTCACACATATAAAACATCAACACACTATGATGAGATAAATGAAAATTTATCATCCGAATAATACTGTTATGAACATACAACATTTGTTCTGTTTCATTAGGGTTGACGCGCATAAGTGCTCAAAATGCAGAAGTGACTCATTTAAATTGCTAATGAAACGTAAGGAGGGCAGAATAAGAGTGGGTGTTTTGAAAAGTGCTAAGAGTATTATTACTTTGGTGTGTGTAATCAAATTCTAAAAATATCAACCCGAGCTCATTCTGTGTTTCATGGGACTCATGCCCTAGTGGTTTGCATTGGAATGGCAGTGTTGTAGCAGAATAGCTACCAAGCAAGTCAGAATTGGCAAGCACATTGGTCCCTCTAATCAATAATTTGTGTGGAAAAAAATAGAGATTCTGCAGGTTCTTAAAAAGGTCTCCATTTGTCCGTCCACAATTTAAGGCCTTAAAAAGTCTTACAACAGAACAGAAAGTCTAAAAATTTATGGTATTATATGTTTCATGCTCTGTTTTTAACTAAATATCTAACATCCTTAAATGTCCTCTAAACATCTTAAACATCCAAGATGCTTAAGATGCAAAATTAGGAAAGTAAGTCTTGCGCTTAATTTAATTGAACCAATTTAATCAAGGTTATGCTAAAAAAAAGAAAGAAAATAACAAATCTGTCATTGTGGAATGAAAGTTTTCTGAGCCTTTTGGCAGATATTTGTTTTATTAAGATATTTTGTCTGCATTTTTTTTTATTCCTGAATAAATATATCTTGATGAAGGATTTCTTTTAAAAAATCTGCACTTACACAAGACGGCAAAATATTGAGGAAGATTTAGGTGTTTATAGTTATGCAAACCTCCAACTTTTTTATATGTATTTAATTAAAAAGTAATAGAGATTGATGCAAAGATTTTTCAAACATTATATTTACATTTAGAGAATATACTGAAATAATTTTCTTCAAATGATTCGTAAAATTTTTACATGATGTTGTTTTATTGCCACTAGTTGCCATTACAGCTGGAAAATAGAGTAAATCATTGTGGAGTTCTGCAAAAATGTAAGTGGAGGCATTTTCCTACATTGAGCAAAGCATTGACCTCAGATATAAGTAATCCTTTGACTATGAGTTATGTTTTTGTTCAGAATGTTTTAATATACTAGTTGCTGAATTAACCACGAAAATGACGATAGGGTCTCCATAACTGCGTTTTTTTCCCATCTGCTAAAAGCTGATATGGGTTTCAAAAGTAAAAGTAATATAATTACTGTTCAGAGAGAATAATTAGTAAAGTAACACCCACTACAATTTAGAGAAAGGAACTGAAGCAACCTCTGACTTTAAAAGAGATGTAATTTTGTCTAAATTCCCTTATTTGAATGTGCTTTAATTGCTTATGAAGTGGTATGAGCCGAAACGATTTTGTCACCTCTTCACTTAGATCAATAACACAGTAAAAAGGCATAAACACTTAGCTTCTTACTGACGCCTGACAATCTTCTCACCTTTCAATGTGAGAAAGTGTGTCGGGAGTGCTTTCCATCTGGTGCCGTGCTTCTCTCCCTCTCTCTCCGGTTTTGTTAAAGAGCAGCAGGCCCATTATCCTCTTATTTGTCTGACATTGTTGTTCGTGTTGGCTTAATGATTGGAAACAGCACGTCTCTTCAATGGCAGGCTTGTCATTGTGTCACAATTGATGAGGTTCTGTAATTAACGCTGTGGAATTAGACAAGCTCTGTGGAACGTGGTCCCCAGAGTTTAAAACAGCAATGCTCACCTCGCAAAAAAAAAAAAAAAAAGAAGCTGGCCAATGCTTGAGTTTAGGGTGGGCCCGTCTCAACTCGCTGACTCCAAAATGAGTTCCTGTATGATTCAGATTGCCAGTTTTTTAAATGAAGTCTGTGCAAATGATTTTCTTGTTTGTGCTCGTCCTTGTGGTGGACGTTTAAAGCCATGCAACTGACTTTTGTATCAGGGTGGACAAGTGTCACAATCAGTTAACGCTTACTGTGGAGCTCAACGTTTGAGGATGATTTATAAACTTAATTTTTTTCAGAAATAATGTAATCTTCATCATTCTAAATGTTACAGTTTGTTTATACAGCATTTGAACAGTGTTTAACAAAAAAGAAAACATAACTAATCTATCACTAGTCTCTTATAGACATCACTAGTCTCTTGTAGACATCACTAGTCTCTTATAGACATTACTAGTCTCTCACAGGTATTCACTAGTCTTATAAAGACATCAAAAATTTCTCACTGGACTTCACTAGTCTCTCACAAACATCGCTAGTCTCTTGTAGACATAACTAGTCTTTTATAGACATCACTAGTCTCTCACAGGTCTTCACTAGTCATATAAAGGTATCAATAGTCTCTCACTGGACTTCACTAGTCTCTCACAGACATCACTAGTCTCTTGCAGTAAATCACTAGTCTCTTAAAGACATCACTGGTCTCTCACAGGACTTCGCAAGTATCTCACAGGACATCATTAGTCTCTCACAAACATCACTAGTCTCTTGCAGTAAATCATTAGTCTCTCACAGACATCACTAATCTCTTGCAGTAAATCACTGGTCTCTTAAAGACATCACTGGTCTCGCACAGGACTTCGCTAATATCTCACAGGACATCACTAGTCTCTCACAAACAACACTAGTCTCTCACAGGTCTTCATAGTCTCTCAAAGACATCACTAGTCTCTCACAGAGCAATACTAGTCTCTCACAGGACATAGACTCTCACAAGATTTCACTAGGCTCTCTTTATCAGCTCTTTATCAGCCCATTGAGATCCTCCACATTATCATGTTCTCTCAGGCCTTTTTTCAGGAATTTAAAGAATTTAGTGACATTGTAAAGAACACCCATTTGGAACAAACTAGTTCTTATACCCACACAGACTGTGAATTCACTAGAGTCATTCAAACGACAACTAAAAATCAATCTTTACGATATCACCTGAATCCTGAAACACAGGTGAGTGGGCTTGACAAACCAGCTGTAGAAAACACACTCTTTCATCTCTCTGATACTTTAACCGACACTAGCACTAGTTTTGCACATTTGCACCAGGCACGAACTTACAATCACTCCATATTAAAAAAAACGTTGTGCATTTATGAAGTGTGCCTTACACAGGTGAGTGGGCTTGACAAACCACCTGTAGAAACAATCTTACAGAAAAAACACTCCCCCCTCCTAACTCTAGAACTTGATCCTCTGAGCACAAAAAGTTCCTTTGTATAGTTATTACTTCATGTGTGTATTGTCTCTTCTTGTTGACTCACTGAATGCCTCCTCAATTGTAAGTTGCTTTGGTCAAAAGCATCTTCTAATGACTGAATGTAAATGTTATACTGTGGCCTAAAGGGTCCATTTGGTCTTCATCTGGACAACCTGCTGTCTGAGGGTTTCAGTTGCATCAAAATGGCTCTCCAAGTCAGTGAAGACTTGGAAGATTAGGCTGTCACTTACATAATGTTTGTAAGATAATTATGGAATTTACCATCAGGTGCCATATTAACACAAATAACTGAGGTTTCTGATTTTATTCTTTAATCTTGATCAGTAATGTTCTAGAAGTGTTTTTTGTTCTGGGGTTCAGAATAAATGTAACTCATGAAATATGCTTTAAGAATGCTTGGTAACATTTTACAATACGTTTGTATTAGTTTATGTTAGTTAATGGATTTACTAAAATGAGCAAACAATACATTTATAGTATTTGTTCATGTTAGTCAGTGTTATATGTTGTTAATTAATGTTAACGTATGGTGGATTAACTAATGTTAACAAGCATGCATTTAGACGTTAATAATGCATTAGTAAATGCTGAAATATGTTTAATAAATGCTCTACAAGTATTGTTCATAATTAAATCATGTTAGTAAATACATTAACTAATGAAACCTTATATTGTAAAGTGTGACCAAATGCTTTTTTCCTTATGTTAGGATGATTTCAAATAGGACAAAGCAGTGACCTTAAAAAATAGTAAATTGTAGGTTGTTTTCTAATTTAGATATTTTTTATTTTCCCCCATTGTTATCCAAGCGCTGGTAATATTGAATCTGAAAGCAGGCAGCAAGTACAGGAAGTGTTTAGGCTGTTCTCAGTCAATGAGGCAAGGCGCTGCGTTTGGGTCATATTTGGGCTGACGCTAAGAACTGTGCATTTGTGTAAGGCATATTGTCCTGTCTGGATGAGGCATGGTTTGTTCATTTCCTTGTTTAGGAACGTTGCCCTTGGCTAGCGAGAGGCTCCTGTCTCCGACAATTGGGAGTGAGGTCATTTCCTGTGGCCCCTGGCTGGACTTGCTGTGTTCTGTTCTGACGGGCTCTGAATATAAACAGCTCTGCCTGTTAGCCAAACTGTTTATCTCTCTCTTTTTCTTTCTCTCTCTCTCTCTCTCTTTCTCTGCCTTCAATTTGTCTGTAGTCTCCCCAGCCATTCAGCTTGTGATCGCAGCTACAAAACCAAACCTTTTTGTTCCCCTCTGGTTAGAATTCACGTCACTCTGTTAATTGGCTATATTAACTTTGTCTGATTGAAGCACATTTGCTGAGGCAAAGAGAGAAAAATGCACAAATAGGCAACTCGGGGGACAATTATCTTTTAAAATTGAAGGGACGTCTCCATTACCAGTCAGATCCTTTGTAGTTTAAATGAATTGCTGTAACACGGAGCTCAGTTGTGCACGCTCGTGTGTGCGTGTGCGTGTGTGTGTGTGTGTGTGTGTGTGTTTATTTATTTATTAAATAGCACAATGAATTCCCATACTGTGCATTCAGCAAGCAAGCAAAGGTTTATGCAGCACAAACCCTCCCTCAGTTGAAATATGGCCAGATGATGTTTATTTTAATTACACGCTCATTCAAACATCAGTGATATAATGTTTTGTGTTCCACACTGGGACTCTATATGTAGAATTTTTGTACAGAATGTGCACTACTCTTCAAATTTGGGGATGCAATAATTTGACAAAGAATAAAAAAAATTATACTTTTATTCTGAAAAGATGTATTAAATTAACTGTAAAAAACAAAACATTCCATTTAAACATAATGCACTTTATTAGCTAGGAGGGTATTTCCCTATACATTATTATTACCTATAAAATTATTGGGACCTTTTTATTTAGTACTTTTTGCAGCCTCCATTAGTTTTTTGCCTGATGAGGTTAAAGAAAACCTTGGAAAGAGTTTATTTTTCTTTCTCACCTAATCTCTCCAGATCCTCAGATTCTCTGGTCCATGTTGGGGGTCTTTCCTCTTCAGTTCACTCGCTCATATTCTATAGGGTTCATGTCAGGGGACTGCACAACCTTACTGTTGTGCTCAGTGATCCGTTTTTGCATTGATTTTTATGTTTGTTTTGGATTATTGTCCTTGTGGAAGATCCAACCATAGCCCGTTATAAGACTTCTAGGATAGGCTGTCGGTTTTCATTTTTATCTGTTGGTATTTAATAGAATCCGTGATGTTGTGTATCTACTGTAAACAACATCTCCAGACGAAAAAAGACTTGCAACATTAAAGATCTTGCAGTGTGTTTTACTGTGGACACAGGATACCTTTTTATCCCTGTGTGTAACAAACCAATCTTGCGTGTTTGCTGATGAAAAGCTCTTTTTTAGTTCATCTTACTATAGAACTGTTGTTTGAAGGCCCAGTAATGTCTGACAACTGACTATGCTGGATTTTGTTTTTGAATGTGTACAGAGGAAAGCCTTTTGTGAAACCGTCCTAAAAAACATGTGGTGACTAAGGCGCTGTTTGATTTATTTATTTATTGAGGTTTTCTGACTCCAAGTCTCAACTCATTTCTGTAATTCTCCAGCTGTAATCCTTGGACGGTGTTTTGCATCAAGACAAACTTGCTCTTTCAGTTTTGATTAAAAGTTCTGAATTATTGGAATAATGGTGGAAATGTGAGCTCCAGTATCGGAAAGTTATTACTCTGATATTTTTGCAAAGCGTCATTGTAAACATAAATGATTCCAATTAAAATAGACTTAAGTTCAAGTTTTAATCTATATGAACTTGAATTAAGTACTGATATAGAATTTACTTGTTTGTTTTTATTCTTGCCTGAGCCAACATGTTTAATTGTACTTATGGTAACATTTGTTTTCCTGTGGTATTTGCTTCATTATATAATAATTTTAATCAGTGCAGTTACTTAAAAAAAATCCACAATTTTGCTGTTTTGTTTTTCTCCTAAGAAACCTTGGACTTTTGAATGTCAGTACACAATTGTACAGCAGTGCAATCATTACATTTCATGAAATATTGGTTGCTGAAGCACCTGCTGTCACAATGTGAAAGAAAACACAAATAATTTAATATTATACCAACATGAAAATCCTTCTCATTTAAAGCCAAGGTGTTTTTTTCAGAAAAGTTTTTTTTCCCACCAACATATAAACATATTTATAACAACCAGTACATCAAGAATGTTATTATATTATAAATATAAATTCTAAATATTATTAATGTTATAAATATATATAATTCTATGATTCACACTGCATCCGTTTCCATCCATCTGTTTTCATGCACATTTTGAAATATCGCATAAAAAATGCTTAATGGAAATGCCAAGATGTGCATACATTTTGAAAATGCACATAAAAAATGTATGCACACAACTGAGTATGATAAATTATTTATCGAAAAAATTAACATAAACACATTTACCGATTGAATTCAGGCATGCGCATCAAAAAAGTCATGCGATTTTGTTTTAACGGACTGACCACATTGTAAATCACCTGAAATGTTGTTTTGGTCGTCCTAAAATCCCTCAGCCAAAGTCTGTCATCAAAATGGTTTGGTATTATTCTCTTCCAGTAGAAGAGCATCTTTGCTCCCGGCGACGCGTTGGCGCAGTGGGTAGCACGTTCGCCTCACAGCAAGAAGGTCGCTGGTTCGAGCCTCGGCTGGGTCAGTTGGCATTTCTGTGTGGAGTTTGCATGTTCTCCCCGTGTTCGCGTGGGTTTCCTCTGGGTGCTCCGGTTTCCCCCACAAGTCCAAAGACATGCGGTATAGGTGAATTGGGTAAGCTAAAATTGTCCGTAGTGTGTGTGTGTGAATGAGTGTGTATGAATGTTTCCCAGTGATGGGTTGCAGCTGGAAGGGCATCCGCTGCGTAAAACATATGCTGGATAAGTTGGCGGTTCATTCCGCTGTGGCGACCCCAGATTAATAAAGGGACTAAGCCGAAAAGAAAATGAATGAATGAATGAATCTACGCTCCCACAGAGTGTCTTTTCCTACCTCAGCGATATCCAACTGTGATTTATTCGCAAATGTTTTATGCGATATTCCAGTTTTCCCCATACATTTAATTCACATCTTTGTATGGAAACATACTGTAGCTAATTTCCGCTCACGTGAACAAGTATTTGCCAGCAAGTGAAAGTCAGGACTCAAATAGTGCAGTGTGAACTCAACACGAGAAACTGCTAAAATACTAAAGAGTATTTTTATTTTGCTGGCTTTCATAAGATTTTTGTTGTTAATTTGAGAATTTGCACTTTAAACTTCATCCCCTTAATATCACTTACATTGACCTGAGATAATTCAAAACTTTACTTTGCAAGAAGTATTTTTCTTTTTTGCATGAATTAAGCAGCCTTTCTCGTGTGCTGGAACACATGTGTGTGTGTCTTTGTGTCTCAGTCAGGTGTGATGAAGGGTGTGGTGCTTCCTCAAAGTTTCTCATGTCTCTCAGCGTGAAGGAAGAGGTGTTGGAGTGCTGATGCGTCGGGTGCTTTCAGGCCCGCTGCTGTATCAGTGGGGGTTATGACACTTGTCGTTGTTTAATTGCCTGCAGCTCTGTGGTGCCAAACTCCAGCAAACTTTTCTTAATTAGGACCATTGCCAGCTCTGACGAGCACACGGGAGCTGGAGACGCAGGAGAGGATGAGTAGAGATATTTTGGCAATTAAGAAGCACGATGGATGAGCTTCTACAGAGAGAGAAAAAAAGGAAAACACTTTAAACTATCTCTGCATGAACCTCGTTTTTTAGGATCATAGACTAGGCGTCTTGTAAAAAATGAAATACACGGCAGTGACAGCTGATGTGTGAAAGATCAGTAGACAATGACAAGACTTTGATAACGATTAATGAATTTAATTAACTGGTTATGTGGCAAAGTACAGGAAATGGAAAGATGAGATCTGTCAGAAATGACATATGTGTCATCAGCAGAAGAGCACAGCCGGAACATTATGGAGGAATTCACTCAGAATGAGAATTGAGCTGGCTGATAGCACGCTTATAGTAAATAATTTGAAGTTTATTCCAAAAATAGGTTGTGAACCGCAAAATAGAGCAAAGAGTGGATATATGGTTTTGCTGGATCACTTGAATATAACTTGTGCTATGAATTGAATTAACGTCTGTTAAAACTAATGTTTAGAAACTGATAAAACATGACGTTTTTTCACAGAATATGGGTGTGATTCTTTTTCTTTTCTCTTTTGTTAATTGCGTTATCACTTCATCACTAGCAGACACAAAAAGCTCATTCAGTTGCATGTCAGCAGAAATTTAGCATGTGTTAACACTGTGTTCACATTAGCTGTTGTAATGAAAGTTATGGTAATTTGTGGAATGTTGCTGTAGTCAAGTTTCTGCAATAAGAAAGTCAAATCTAAAAGGTGGTAATCCTAGCAATGTTATTTTATATTGTTTGTATATGATTATTGTATTTATTAATATTTTAAATATATTTGTATATATCTTGTTTCATTTTAATTTAGTTTCAGGTACTTCAGTGAGGTCTTGTTTATTCATTTTTAGGCTTTATTTAATTTAAATAAAATTCCAAACGTTTTACTTTTAGCATGTTTATAATGCTTCTTTTTTAATTTATTTTTTTTTTGTAAATGAAATTGTTTAATTTCATTTACGACAAGGATTATTATTATTATTATTATTATTATTATTATTATTATTATTATTATTGTTATTATTATATCATTACACTCAAAAATATATTTTTAAGTATTTGTAGAGGGTAAGCTTTTTAATGTTTATGTTTAATCTACTTAAATTAGTTGCGTTAACTTACGTTAATGGATTTGTGTTGGGACACCGTGAATTTTTACAGTGTACTAGATGAGATGTTTTTTTACAGTGTACTAGTAGATGTAGAAGTCGTAACTAACTCTGAATCATATACAGGACAGAACTTATCAAGTATTTCTGATCATTGTGACATAAAAATCAAAAGATCCAACATTCACAATTCCTTCATGAAGAGGAGCGAATTAGAAATTCAGTAGCAGTAAAATTATTTAGTAGTTTGCTTGCTGTGGCTAATGCATTCTCTGGCAAACCAGGAATATAAAAACACAGAGGGTGAAGTTCTTTCATTAACAGCTGCTTAGTGGCTGTAAACATAATACATGGCTGTTGTCATGACAACTAATTCAGCAGAAAGCACTTCATTTGAGTTAAAACCTTTTTGTTTTGTGCTCTTCATCAACCTGCTTTTGGGGACATACGCGACTCTAGTCATTTGTGGCTGGTTAGCATGGAAACAGCAAAGATTTGATAGACAGTGGACCGATAGTGGGTTGACAGTCTGTATGGTGACCTCTCTCTCTCTCTCTCTCTCTCTCTCTCTCTCT
>CAIGQV010016547.1:9813772-9856425 GCA_903798115.1 Danio jaintianensis | reverse complement strand
CTCTCTCTCTCTCTCTCTCTCTATCTCTCTCTCACTCTCTCTCTCTCTCTCTCTCTCTCTCTCTCTCTCTCTATGTTTAACTTTTCATTCATTCAATTTCTTTTCGGCTTAGTCCCTTTATTAATCTGGGGTCGCCACAGCGGAATTAACCGCCAACTTATCCAGAATATGTTTTACGCAGCGGATGCCCTTCCAGCTGCAACCCAACACCTCACAGTCACACCCACACACTCTGGCATTCACACACATACACTACGGCCAATTTAGCTTATTCAATTCACCTGTACCACATGTCTTTGGACTGTGGGGGAAATCGGAGCACTCGGAGGAAACCCACGCAAACACGAGGAGAACATGCAAAATTCACACAGAAATGCCAACTGACCCAGCCGAGACTCGAACCAGCGACCTTCTTGCTGTGAGGCGATCGTGCTACCCACTGAGCCACTGTGACACCCTTGTTTAACTTTCTGAAGTTGAAACATTGGAATTTTTTTTACAAAAAACCATTACATAAAAATGTATGAAAACTTGCCACACGTTTTGTTACTTTATCCAAAGGGAAAAGCTTTAAGTGATAATGTTTTTATATTAAAAAATAGGAAATGCCACTAGTTGATTACAGGATAAAACAAAAATAATGTTTTTCTCAATTACATAACTGTAAATTTTAAATCCTGATCTCTTAATTTTCCATAGCGGTATATAGTATCTTAGTACTGTAATTTGGATTATGTAGTCGGTATCCCTTTAAAAAGAAGATTTTTTTTATAGAAACTGTGGTCCTTGGTGATTCATGTCAGAACAAAAATGGAAAGCAAAATTAATATTTGTGGCTCCTGACAATACATCGATTGAGGTCTTATGAAGTGAAATGATCGGTCTGTACAAGTAACTGGACAGTTTACCTTTAATCAAAAGGAAGAAAATATTATAAACTGCCCAAAATGAATTGACATTTATTCCAGGTGGCTTATAGATCCCCAAATGAACCATTTCAGACACTTTGAGAAAAGAGGTGATGCAACAAGTTATTTTTGAAAGAAAGATAATTTTTTTTCACTTTGAAATCATGTAAACCTATTGTATGATAACCTAACATTTAAATTAGTAAACCATCAAAATAGCACAATATTTTAAATATATAACATTATTTAAAAACATTTCAAATAATATTGACATTTCTAATCCCAATAGTTCTTAGATTTCAGATTTGCATTTGGAAATAAGCAAATATTCATCAACAGACCAGTTCTCTGGATCACCAGTAAAAGGAAAAATTATTCCATCAAGTCTGTGCACCTGAACACTTTGTCAAATAAAATGACCCCCCATGTGTTGGTGTCAGTATGATCTGAGATGAGGAAAATGTGATTTCTGAATCACACAACTGGCACCAGAGCCGCCACCACCATCTGTGATGCATTCACTTCTTATTCACACGCATTTCGTGGCTTTCAGCGCCTTATCAGACCTGCGGTGCTCCTTCACGTCACCTCTGTGTCTGCATGCAGAAGGCTGGAGCCTGGAGGAGAAGAGTCTGATGTGTTTTGACTTAATTCCAGGAAGGCAAAAGGGGTGATTTGGGTTGCTGCAAGCAGATGCCCAGCACAGTGAGAGCGGGTGGGTGAATCGCGTAATTGGATTTGTCAGACATGAGCCGTGTGGTGTGGAAAGAGACAGAATGAAATCTTTGATTAAGCTTGTCGCCTCTCTTCCCTATAATGCTTATGGACGGAGCAGATATATCCCAAATGCCATCACACAGAGCCAGTGCCCAGGCACCATTTTCAACAGGGTCATTTTATATGCTCCCTCTCCTGAGGTTAAAACACACTAATCTGCGAAACACAAATAGAGGAAGAGACTCTCTCTGTGTGCGTGTGTGTGTGTGTGTATATATATATATATATATATATATAGATAGATAGATAGATAGATAGATAGATAGATAGATAGATAGATATATGTGTGTGTGTGTGTGTATTCTATATAGTTATTATGTATATGTGATACATACATAAAAAGATGTTGAAATACCATTCTGTTATATTCCTAATACTTTCAAATTCTGTGTTTTGTTTTTTACAATTTATATATTTAAAACAAAAGATATATATAACCGTTTTTGCTTGAAAAAAATCAAATGCTAATGAATATTACTTTAATATATTTATATATTTATACATTTTTTAAAAGTACATTTTTCACATATAATAAACTGAAAAGAAATCAATACTAAAAAGAAACTGATTATTTGTAAGTACTTTAAAAACAGTTTAATTAAAGCTTACTTTAGTTGCGTCTTATCTGAGACCTTTGTTTCCTTATTAACAATTTATAATTATTGCCAATATTCTGACAAATGCTGACTAATTAATGTCTTGTGCCCACAGAATGACAGTGAGAGACTGAGTGAAGATTCAGCAAAGGGAATCATCAAGCTGTAACAAAGCTGTGCAGCAGACCGCAGTGCCAGGTGGGCAACTGTCCCCAACAATTAAACCACATTGGCCCGGTAATGTTTTAGTCTCAAAATTGCCCTTGATCTCATGACCTTTTTAAAATGATGTTATGGACAGTGACTGCCAGCCATGCAGGGTTAATGCGGCCCATCTGTTCGAATCTGCGGAAAGCGGGCTAGTCTAATGGCAGGGGACACATACAATTGGCCAGTGCCCTGCCTTAATTGTCTTCAATAAAGTGCTCAGCGCTGCACCTTGATGGGGTATTTCACAGAAGCGGCATCTCTCGTGTACATCAGGTCTGTTCTACTTCTCTACATTACCCTTGATTGTCAAAGTTAAATGCCTTTGTGTGTGTGTGTGAGAATGTAGAGAGACTCATCCGTAGAAGTAAACTACACTGGAGGAGGTTGGCACCTGTTTGACAAACAGCGCAGGAACATTTATATGGGCCTGAAGGCATTTGCATAAAGATGGAAATCAATACAGCTATGTGTAATGCTCAGTCTAGACTACGCTGTGCACAATTCAATGTAGCTCCCGCTTGCTGTAAATCAGACTGTCTGTAGCTCCTCTGGTAAATTAGAGACAGCGGAATAATGAAGGGAAAACCTGAGCCATATGTAGCGCTGACTCTAGGAGACAATAGAGGAGAGTGAGAGAGATACAATTGCACATGGTGGCCTGTGGATGGAGAGGATTTGAGATGGAGGTAATTTGTGGGATGTGAGGTGAAGAAAAAGCAGAAACTGATTAAATTGCATTTCTATAGGAGGTTCAGCTGTGCATGATGTCTTTATGCACAGAAAAGGCAGAGTTGAATAAGTTTTTCCTCTCATTACTTTATGAACAGTATTTTCATGAATTCAGTTATCCAATCGCACAAGTGGTCAGATGAGATGCATTACCATTTCAACCAGGTATTAACATCACTGTAAAAAGTGATTCATTTTACTTTAAAAAAAGTAAACCCATGAATAAATGGGTGAGTAAACCCATTGCCTTAAAAGCGACAAGACTTTACTGTAAAAAAAAAAGTGAGCAAACCTGATGTAACTTGGAACTGTTAAGCTGAATTAACTTAATTTTTATAATTATGCTCAATGTCCATTTAATTAATAATTTTGGGGAGTTCATAAGGGGCCGTTCACATATCGCATCTTAAAACACATGAATATGAAAGAGATTTTATGCATGCTTATGGAAACTGTCATAAAGTGTCATTTGCTCATTTATGTCATTTTAAATAAAAAAATGCCATTGTCTTTGTTATGAAAACTTAACGACACAACTTAATGACACATAACTTAAAAACACATAAGCAAATGCATCACAACCATCTTTGTCATGACAACTCGACATTACCAAGTCAACATAACTTGCCATAAACGTGTCATAAACATAATTGTCATGAGGCTATTATAATTACATAGTATTTTGTAGTATTTTTAGTGTAGTCACTTACTCAATGGAATTTGAATTAATTCAAACTGAATTGATCATTGAAATTGTTCAGTAAAAGTGTTAATACTCTGTCCAATATCTTTAAAGCAGCAACATTAATATTTAATGACAAATTCAATTTGCAACACTAGTTGAGGTCAAGAAAAATATATGACACTGTTATATAATTCATGACACAATTATAATGGAAGCTTTATGACAAGTTGTCATAACAAAGACATTTCAATTAAGGTCACCTTTGCTTTAAATAATAACAAAACTGATCAAATGACACTTAATGACAGTTGTCACAAGCGTGCATAGAATATCATTCATATTGATTTTGTTGAGAGCCTCTCTCTTATGTTGTAATACTCTAAATCACTTTTACAGGAGTTCATTGTGCAAGTCTGAATTCCTTATTTTGGAGTGCTTTCTCACAACGTATCCCATAAAGGTTGCATGTTGGGTCAGAACGTAGAGAGTAGGTACTCTTTTCTGTCAGTTTGAGTTTATTCAACTACATGAATGTTTACACTATGAAAGCAATCAGATTAAATGTGATTGTCTATGGAAAGTAAACAACCTCAAAATTGAGAACGTTCCCCCTAATAATCATATATGGTTAAACGGTTCTCCCATGCAAATGGCATTGATGATGCTGCACTGCACATATCTTTTCCATGTTGGTCGGATGACAGTATTAATAAGGTAACTTTTTATTTTAAGGTGTCCTTGGTACATATGTTCTGTGTACTTACAATTAATCATGCGTTATTACATGCAACTAACACTAAACATAACTCGCATTTCAACCCTAACCATATACTGTACCAAGTGCATGTAATTGAGTAATGTCACTCTATGTTACGCTGTAACAAGGACACAAAATAAAGAGTGACCAAAAAAAGTTAAAAATTTGGGCTGGTCTGTTAATACCAAAAATGGCTGTTGTTTTGTCAAGTTCATCATGTCACAGATGTGGATCAAGAAAAGCTTTTTTGATCAGCTCCATTGAAATATCATGATATCCACACTTTTGGTCACGTAATTTGTGATGGAAAACAATCTAGTGTGACCCGAGTGGATGTGGCACTACAGATCACTGTGTGACCGTCCCTCAAGATAATCTTTTTATCAAAGCACTGTGACTGCACTCGCTCGTTAGAGCCATGCGATTGGCTAAAATGTTCACAGTTGTACTCTAGAAGTGCAGTTTTCCTCAAACGCAGTTCCCATATGCAGCTATAAATTTGGCAGCGAGAGCACATTACTATACACGCTTGTATTTCTCCTAGAGCTGAACTCACCTCAGAATCCCGTCATTGATATTGATGCCTGCTTTGTGTGCTTCTCTCCCTGAGCTGTTTGTTCCTAAAGCCTCTTTATCTTCATCTGGCTCATCCGCACGCACACATGCTGTCTGCTTGTCTGACCGTCCTTTAGATACATTCTACCCAACACAGCGTTTATCAGAGTGCTGCAATGCATAAGAACTAAGAAGAGTTATTAATTCTAAATTAATAAAGCATAAAATGCTGATTTGATTACATTAGTATCTGAGAGCATTTGTGTCAAATACGCATTTGTTGCACTATAGTGTTTTCATAGCAGCATTTCACTGTAGAACTTGTGTATTAAGATGTGAATGGTTAATACAACCAATGCAATCTTATGGCAGTTTGTAACATTTTCGGGCTGAATACAGCATAAAAGATTTATCTTACTGAAATATGTAGTAGAAAATCAATAGAATATTTACTTTATTTAAAAAATGAACGTTTATATTGGACTATGGAGGCTATATGTTACATGTGTTCTGCCTGTTGCTATTTTTACCAGAGATTTTTGCAGATTTTAGATTTTCAGTCAAAGTGATGTTAGTCTTCACTACTTCTTTCCCCATAAATGCTTCTGGATGTCAAATGTAATCCACGTTGAATCTAGCCAGAAAGAAGAAAGCTATAGACAATAAATGTGCAGAAACTTGTCAGCAACTGTCTTGGTTGCTGCATCAATCATAACTGAAAACTGCACACTTACAGACTGCAATTGACCAATTGCCAGGTCTCTGTAAATAAGTTTGAAGTTTCTCCTTCAGTGACTGACAACCGCTGGCATGTTCACACCCTGTTGTTTCCCAGTGCGAGTTTCACTCGATATTGGAAAGTGTTTAGAGTCTTTTTTGGAGAAGCGCTGACAGTACAGTACAGCCTTTGGTTTAAATGTACGCTATTTATCTCCACCTGAGTGCTCTTTCAGTAGCTGTGGTTTACTAAAAGCTTTAAAGGTTTAGTTTGCACAAAAATGAACATTTCATGTTTTAATGACCCTCAGGTCATCCAAGATGTAGGTGACTTTTTTCTTCAGCAGAACATTAGAGAAGCTTGAAGCTTTTCAATTGAAACCATGGTCATTGGTGAATTCTATAATGGTAGCCAATGGTTACCATTTTTTAAAAAAAATTTTTATTAAAAGTAAACACAAGCAAGTCTGAATCAATAGCTCCTGGCAACACACTGATGTATTGTGAAGTGTAGGAAACTGAACATTATTTACAATATTATTAGCTTTAATTCATAGCCTGTGTAAACAAGTGTTGTGAACGCAATCTACCGCTCGCTGGATGACATATGCACACCAGTTCGTTTCAGAACATTGTCATGCCTGCCGAGCGTAATTTATAGCAGTTGCAGCATCTTGGACAATCACAGATAAGAGCCATTTTGGCAAAAATGCACATCCTCATTTTCTTGCCATCTAATGTCTGAGTGTGACATGCTGTATGTACATAAAGCGACTGAAATCTTGTGCTTACTATACTCGTACATTCAATGAGAACTGTTTGTGCAGGCTGTTGATTTAAAGCTAATAATATTGTAAATAATGTTCAATTTCTTGCAGACACTGAATGTTTTGCTTCATAAGACATTGGGGATTGATTTGGACTGTTTGTATGTCATTATTTTTTATCTAAAAAAACATTGACTTGAATTATACAAATCACTAAGGACAACAGATTGAATCTCCTTTAATGTTCAATAAAGCAATAAAGTGCTTTTCGCATATTTTGACATGGTTATTTTCTCTTATGCAAACATCAGTTTGAACAAAAAGTTTGAACTAATTGAATCACTATAGGAAAGCAGTGAAAACATAATGTACATCACTTCTTGTATTGTTGTTGTTTTTCTGAAAATTTTGTCCAAAAGCCACACAATGTTGCATTCAGCCTGTATTTTATATTTCCACTTGTGTTGCGTAAATAATAGTACCAGGCCAGTAGGGGGTGAAACTGTGGGATGTCATCAAAAATAATGGTGCCCCCCAGACCAAAATATGTATCAAATATATCAATGTGAAGTTTTCTTGTTTTATTTTCTTCTACATATTTAATTACAAGATATCATTGACATTATATTAAGGCATATAAGTCCTAATGCTCAGCGTTTCCTTTAGGGCAAAATAGCCCAGGTAAATATAGTAACTTTTGTCTACATGTTGGACCATGTTGGTGTTTTCACTTTACAAAACTTATTATGTATTTTGGCCATTCATTTACACAACTATAGCATTTAAAGTTCAAGATTATGTAAAGTTTCAAAGTGCACATTTTGGAAAGATATGTTGAAATTGTCATAATTTAGTTATAACAGGATAGAATCACATGCATGCATATTATGCATGTCTAAATACTTGACAACCAAATCAACAATGTTGAACTAGTGGGCTGTCTGCTGCAGACGCATATTTTTTTATTCTTTTTTAACAAAGTTACATCACCGTTTACTGACCTGGCTTGCATAGAATTCAGTTTTAGTCATTCTGGCAAAAGTCATTTTGGACACTTTTTTACATCCCTGTGTAAAAGTACCTTACATATTAGTCTCAGCCTCGGACGTCACGCCAAGCACCACCCACGGACCTTTGGCTAAATGTCTGATGCATATGGCACACTTTTCTGAAAACACTTTAGTAGATCCTCAGTCATTCTCTGATTGGTTGCTATCTTGTGCAGCTATCTTAATCAGCCCATCTGCGATGATTATATTGTTGACAGACTATTATGAATCAAAAGCGGCTAAAGTTCCCAGACCTTCCGCCGTCAGTCTGAGGTGTGGCTACGCGAGACTACTCGCATATCAACTAATTCTCTGCTAAATAAGTACAATGGATTAGTAATATGAGTTTACATGTACTTGCAACATTCTAGTGTGAACAAAATGTCTAAAGGGGACTATTGAGATAAATAAACTGTTAACTGCAAAAATGAAAGAAAATAAAAGATTTAGGAATAAAATGGTGTATCAAATGCAAATTATATGATCAAACCACTATGAAAAGTTATTCTGAGAATGTAGATAATAATTTAGATGAATAAAAATGTAACGTTGGCTACTGAAGTGAAGAAATATGTAATAAAAAAATGTATGTATATACACTGTAAAAAATGTCCGTAATTTTAACAGTAAAAGTCCGTACAATCTACAGTGAAAAACCTGTTAAATGATTAACTGTTCATTTCTGTACAAAATACGGAAAATAACTGTAACAGATCTAACCTTTGTTTTCGGGAAAGTAAGCAGAGAGTCTGAAATCTCACCATACACTCTCATTCACTAGTCCCTAAATCAGTTGATTAGTTTAGTCCACTAGACAGAGTAAATGACCACAAATGAGTAAATTCAGAAACTGATGAACACCTGCTGTTAACAAGCACAATCACTGAAGGAAAGAACAAGAAATAAAACTATACAGCAACAGCCTCACACAAACCAACTGAATTAAAACAGAGGATTAAACAACTCCACAAACAGCATTACCAGCTTCACTGATCACAGTCTGACTTCATTTCTGTAAAAATATTTAATAATTAAGAGAGGTTTATATGTTTTATTGAAAATCTTTCATTTGACCTCACCATCGTGGAGATCAGAGGCTGCTTTAGTTGGGCTCTTGATCCGTTATGCTTTTATTTTAATGTTTCTCTGGTTGTTATAACTGTTTCTGAAACTCATCAGTTATGACAAGAATGGCAATGAGAAGCTTTATGCACTTAACTGTTACAGTTATAATAACTAGTATTTTATAAGTTATAAAAAAAAATGCAATTATTTTGTCTTTTTCATGTGATGCTATTTGGGACAATACCACAGCTTCCCTTAAACAGTAAACAAACAATTATGGAGGAACTAACAAAAACTCCTAGTTAATAATTAGAATTTCATGCACAAAACCGTGAGAGCTCCAGCAATATTTTTAAGACACACAGACATCAATAATCAGGATATGAACCTCAACCATGGTTGCTAAAAAGAAAAAAAAGCTGCATAATTCATTGATGCCGCAATGCATGCTGGGTGCCAGCATAATACAAAACTCCCAGCATGCATTGCAGTGTGAATAAATTATGCAGCTTAAAGTTCTTACTATTTCTTGCTTTGCCTTTATTTTATGTTGTTCTGGGGGGGGGTAATATTTCAGTAGATTGCTTTGTATTGTTCTGGGTTGATTTTTATTTTATTTTTATTTTTTGATTGTCACCAATGTTGAGATTCAAAGACTAATTGTTGATGTCTGTGTGTTTTTAAGTTCTGCTGTAGATCAAACATTCTCATTGTGAATGGTGTATTTAGGCCTGTTAAACAGTCTTTAATTGTTGAAGCTCCAGTGGTATTATTTATGTATATTATTAATTCCTCACACATAACTAACCATATTTAATAAGTACACTAGCAGGTGAGGGTGGTTCTGACGTCATAGTTAATCTCATCAGACTTATTCTTAGATTTTCTTTTGGCTTTAAACGCTGTACAAATAGTGTGATTAACACAATTAATTACAGCAACCAAATTAAAACTAGTGTTAAAATAAGAAGTTGAAGAGCCCAACTAAAGCAGACTCTGACCTCCATCATGGTGATTTCAAATGAACAACAAAAATTTCATTAAGAGCTTTTGTTCACGTGACAGAAATAAAGTCAAAGGTCAGTAATAAGTGAAGCTCCTGATGTTTGTGGAGTTGTTTAATGATCCTCTGCTGAGATCTTGAGAAATAATTTTTTTATTGTGTAATTTATTTTTATTTAGAGTTTTATTTTCAGTTGATTTCATCTTTGGTTTTGGCTGTAATTTGTATTATTTGGTCTTGTTTTTCTTTACTTTGGTGATTCTGCTTGTTAAAAGTTCAATCAATCATTCTCAGTCTTCCTTTAATTTGACAATTATCTCATTAACGTCATCACTGCCTTAGTGTTCAACCCTCTGTAGTGAGGACACTAGTGAGGATTTTGCTCTGGGATTTAAGGGGTTAAATGTGTTTGATGAAAAATTCACACTGTGGAATGTATTTTTAACGGGAATATTCCGTAAATTGAAATTCCGAATGTAAAATGTTAAAAACAGTAGATTACTCGCAACCACAGCTGCCGGTATTTTTCCGTAAAATCAAGAAAAAAAACTGCAAAATACCGTAAAACCTTTTTTGTGTCACCATTGTGCAGGATAGTAGCGTCTGTGTTCAAGTCTAAGATGAACAAAGAGCATCTGATGTTATGCTGCATCTTCTTTTGTTTAAATGTAACTGTGAAGTTACTGATGCAGTGAAAATCTGTTTGCTGATTGCAATCGCATGAACACGTTAACGCATTTAATGACTTTACATTTTTGTGTACAAAGCTACATTTTTGTTAACTGAACATTGTATCAGTTAATGAAATACGGTTATTTTCCGTAAATTTAAACAGTTCTATAAAAGTTCCGTATTTTTTACAGAAAAACTCTGGCAACCACAGCTGCCGGTATTTTTCCGTAAATTTAACGGATTTTTTTTAACAGTGTATGTATTAAATTTAAATACACAAATAGTGCAAAAAATTGTTTCTTTGGATTTCTTTCCAGTTGTCATGTTATAAAAGTAAATCAGCCCAAAATCGACCAGTGCATGAATATGTTTTAGTCTGTGTAGTTTTGCCTTAATGTATAGATAAGGACTTAACTACTCAGTTTAAACAGCACATTAGCTTCATCCAGTTAATTAACAGTATTCAGATCAGTGCTTTAACAGCAACCTTGCGGTCAGCACCTCAATCCGATCTTGTTAGCTTTGTCAGGCAAGCAGCCTAGCTGTCACTGGCAAAGCATATGCTGAGGCAAAGATATAATTAAATAAAAAAGATCTGTGACACCCCTCGTAAAGGCGATCTGCATGTTGGATTAGAAGGTTAAACTAAGGACTTTGTGCTCATTTTTCAGTATAATACCATCATAGGGTCAAACATGCTTGTTTGTTTTGTCAAAATCTTTGAATATATGCTTTTTTACTTAAAGCAATCAGATAACCTGCCTCAGATTGAATCAACAGTAATATGCACATATATATGGATGTATTCAGTTCCGCAGCATAAAAACGCACTACTTTAACTGGATCAAACTGGGACCGCAATGAAATTGATTGAAGAGAAATTGCAGCCATTCATCTCGTTATAATATGATTGCTGCTTGCGATTCACTGCCTAATCTTTCAGTGGTGGTACTTGTGAGTTTGCGAGAGCAGCGCACGTTTCCTCTGAATCTACTGAGACTGACGTACGGTGCGCGCTGTGGGATACTGTAATTTCAGAGGTCATGGAAACTTGTGTTATGATTCGCCCACAGGAAATCTATAAAATCTTTAAAAGGGAAAAGACAACCCTTGTGTGCCGAATCGGTGTTCGATAGCGGGCTGTGTTATTTCTAGAACCGAGGTCTTCTCTGGGTGGATTTACTTGAACTTTCTTTAAAGATTCTTCATGGTTCGGATGTGATTAAAGAGTGGTGGAAAACCAAAGCAGACAGACTATTGAGAACAAAGGCGTGAGCGTTAAAGACTGAGGGTGTGAAATATGAATTTAGAGTCGGGGGTGCATGGCTGTTTTTAAGATACTGAAATGTTTCTGACAGATATTTTCAAGGAATTTGTCAAATTATTCACTGCTTTTAAAACAGTAATGCTAAACGTTTTTAATTGAATGTGCAACAATGTTTATATTATATTATATTATATTATATTATATTATTAGTTTAGGGTTCATGTTAGTATGGAAGTCTGTTTCCACCTCAGAGTAAAAATCTAATTAGTTAAACTAACTTATAAAGTAAGAAAATATAAGCTCGGAAGTCACATTTTGTGGTATAATGACTATATATATATGGGGGTGGCGCAGTGAGTAGCGCTTTCGCCTCACAGCAAGAAAGTCGCTGATTGAAGTTTCCTCGGCTAGGTCAGTTGGTATTTCTGTGTGGAGTTTGCATGTTCTCTCCGTGTTCGCTTGGATTTCCTCCAGGTGCTCCGGCTCCAAAGACATGCGGTACAGGTGATTTGGGTGAGCTAAATTGTCCGTAGTGTATGTGTGTGAATGAGAGTGTATGGATTCCCAGTGATGGGTAGCAGTATATATATGCAGTAACTACAAAATAAAGTCATAATTGTGAAACATTCATTTACATTTAAATTTGCATCTGCATCTGTATCATCAGAAGACACAGGTAATAATTTTTTATTTTTTTTTATCCCTGGACTTGCTTTTTATGAATGATTTGCTTCAGGTTAAAGTCTTTAAAATGTAACATTCTGACCAAAACCAGGCTTATATTAGTTTATGGTTATAAACTTAAAACTTTTGGAATATTCTGGCATGACAGCAAATAATTTATACTTTATGCTACTGTACACAAGTTTATGTTTATAAAGTATTCAATAAATCGATTAAAAAAAATGTTTAAAGACTTCCACAAAAAATGTTAAGCACAGCTATTTTCAACAAATAGAATGCAATGCCAATTGAACACTAACATATTAGAATAATTTCCAAAGTATAGTATAAAGAAATTCAGCTTTGCCATCACATGTTACAAAGTACATTTTATAATAGTGATACATATAACAGGTCTTTTAAAATGTAATTGATCATAGTTGAGAGAATAAGCAAGAACTGGTGATCAATGAATTTATATTTTTATCATGAAATAAACAATAAACAAATGAAAAGTAAGCGTCAGACCCTCACAAACTACCACATAAACACATTTGACTAACCATTTTTAATGTTTGTTTGTTTTTTTGTTTGTTTGTTTGTTTGTTTGTTTGTTTGTTTGTTTGTTTTTATCAAATAACTGTAAAGACTTCTTACAAAATAAAAAAAATTAAAAAATGTAAGTGCTAATGTTTGTCAAGCCCAACAAAACGTCCTGGTTACGTACGTAACCCACGTTCCCCGAATAGGGAACGGAGATGTGACATATGGGAGACATATGGGACCAGACATATGGGAGTTTGCCAGACGACCAATCAGTCTGAACGGTAAGAAAACGGGCCAATGAACGCCAAATGAATTGGCAGAGCTCAGCTCCACAGCTGACAGCGATTAGCCCATTAGTGGGCTATAAAAGCCGGCAGCTGAGCAGTGAGCATTAGTATTTTTGCCTGCTGAAGAGCCGATCACTCAGCTAACAGCTGGAGACTCAGCTGCTGTGGCAGTGAAGACACACGTCTCCGTTCCCTATTCGGGGAACGTGGGTTACGTATGTAACCAGGACGTTCCCCATCATGGGAACTCTAACGTGTGTCTGGAACCAGACATATGGGAGACTGTATGGAAAACGCCACAGCAAACCAGCTCCACTCAAAGATTATAAAATCTCGCGAATGTGTTAGATGTCGCCCAGCCCACAGCTCTACAAAATCTGTTAAGAGGCGCCGAGTACTCACGCCGAAAAGGAGGCATCGCTCTTTTAAGTGTGCTCTCTCTCTCCCAGGGGACACGGCTCGCCCTGGCACAGGAGCGAGGGCGATGGCATAAACTATAAAGTGGACCAACCTCTGCTTTGATACGGCACTTCCCTTCTGCCGATCACAACAGAAAAGAGCTGCTTAGAGACATGTGCTCTACGTGTCACATTAAGCACAGTGCGCAGACATAGCAATAAAAGGGCTGGGTCTGCCTCCTCCGCAGACATCGCTCGCAGTTTCACTACCTGATATTAAGGGGTGGTAGGAACCTTGGCACATAGCTGAACCGTGGTCTCAGGTAAACGTGAGAGTAGGCCGGTCCGAATACCTGGCACGATTTGCTGACCGAAAATGCCACCGGAATCCTAACCATCCTGAATGATACCAACACAACCAGCAGAGCTGCCTTATGGACAGAAAACTTATAGATACTGAATCAAGTGGCTCAACGGACCTAACCATAACCGCTGGGGCTAGAGAGATCCCAAGAGAGCAAGAGAGGGGGGCTGGGATGAAATTAACCATCTCGCGCCACGCACCTCTAAGGAACCGGCTGATGAGGTTATGCTTTCCCAGTGCGCTGCCATCCGCCGCTCTACAGAGAGTGGGGATAGCAGCACGCCAAACCTTCAGTGTGGAGAGTGACAGCCTGCGCTCCAGCTATCCTGAAGAAAGAAAACACAACACTAATCTGGTATGTCCTGGGTTCTTCTCAGAGAGAAGAGCTCCACACAACGAATAAACTCCACTACAGGACATAGGCTTGCCTAACAGGGTGCTCTATCCTGAGTGACGGTGTTAACCATTGACTGATAGGTCACCTAAGTCTTCCGCGCTCTGTCTAAAAACCATCATAGAGGTGCCAGAGGGTGTCCGTCCAAGAAAAAGAAAGTGCTTCTTCCGGGGAATTCGTCAGGAAGGGCCATCATGAGGAGCGTGAGTCTGGAAACTCGGGTCCGGTCTGTGCGCAGGCTCACTGGGGAAAAAAACGCATATTGCGTAACCCCGGGACCAGCTGAGAGCCAGCACATTCGTGCAGAGCAGGGAAAGCAGCTAGCGAAGTGCCACTCAGGAAAAGGTTTCTCTGAAGCGTGCCCATAACAGCTGGACAGTGCCGGGGTGGAGTCTCCGTTCTCCTGGAATGTGACTGTCATGAGAGCGTGTAAGCTGGCACAGGCAAGCGAGCTGAGACATGCGGCAGTAGTGCGCATCACCCGCTTGATGTACACTATCGCAGCCGTGCTGACCGTCCTAACCAACACGTGTTTCCGCCGGGGAGCAAGAAACACTGCCAACAGCTCCAGGCAATTAAAATGCCAATGCAACCGAAGTCCGGTTTACGAACCTGCAGCTGCATGCTCGATACACACAGGCCTCCAGCCCTTACTGGAACCATCTGTCAGAATGACAGCATGACTGGACACTTGTTCTAGGGGAACACAGGTCCGTAGAAGGCAAGGTCCGTCCAGGGACTGAAGGTGCGGCGACACAGCATGGTGATAGACACCCGGTGCGTCTCCGTGCACCATGCCCATCTGGGAACCTGATCGCAAAGCCAGCGATGAAGTGGTCTCATATGAATAAATAAGCGGCATGATAGCGGCTACAATGTCATATGCCCCAGGACCCTCTGAAAACTTCAGTGAGACCACTGTAACTGCCGAATTTATCGGACAGGGCAGCGCTTGCCCGATGCGCTGTTAGTAAGCGCACCGTGACTGAGAACGAGTCCAGCTCCAACCCGAGATAAGAGAAGCTCTGCCCGGGGGAGAACTTGCTCTTTCTCGGTTGACCTGAAACCCTGATAGGCCGAGGTGCCGGAGCACCAGTTCCCTGTGCATAATCGACTAGCCGAAGAGGCACAGGGCATTCTCCACGCATGGAAACAGAGAGAGGCTGAAGGGGAGGACCGTTTACTGCCATGCCTGACCCCCGTCGCACACCGAAAAAAACACAGTTTAAGGAGGAGAGTTTTTAGCGAAACATGGAGTGAGCGTCCTTCAGGTCTACAGCTGCAACCAATCCCACAGACGGATGCACTGGGGGATGCATTTCTGCATGAGCATCCCGATCGGCATCCTGAACAGATGACAGATCAAAATGTGCACATAGAATTGGTATAACCCACCGCTCTCTGGGTACGATGAAGTGGGGGCGTAAAACCCACTCTTCATCTCGGCTGGAGGGACCGGCTCGATTGTATCCTTCGCCAGGAGGATAACAATCTTCTCACACGAGACAGGGGTGGCATAGCAATGACCGCTTAAATACACACCCGCGAACTCTGGAGGCCAACAGCGAATTGAAATGCATAGCCGAGTCTGACCGTCCGCGTGAGCTGCTACGACGGGCTGAGCAGCGCTAACCAGGCTGACAGAGTCCGAACGAGCAGCATCACTGGAACGATCACTGACGTACCCGTGGAGGGGCAGCTTCGGGATGGGAGTGCTCACCCCGGGAAGCGGAGCGTCCTGAGGAAGAGCTGAAAATAAGAGATTGACTCTTACCTTCCTCCCAGGGCCTCGCGGAGAGGCTGGAGGTGCGAGAGAAGGAGCCCATCCTCTGGCGCCCTCAAAACCTGTGGCGAAGAGCACCAAAGCTGAGAGCTGGAAGGCAGCGCGTCCCATGCTGGCAGCAATTGGTCTTCCACACCCAGAGGGAGGAAAAGCCGCTCTTTTTTTGGATCGCTACATTCATTCGCGGGGGGGAGCGTTTTGGAGCCGCGGGAAGAGCGCTCTCTGCAAGGAATAGCCAGCGCGGACGGGTCTGGTGGGGGAGCAGTTTTCCGAGCCCACCAAGAGATGACCTGTTCCATCGCGCACGGCTGATTTCTCACCACCGAGGACTCCTGAGTAAAGTCCCCAATAGTGTCGCCGAGTAGGCCTGCCTGGGATATGGGCACACCAAGAAAGCGTACTTTGTCGACGCGGCACATATCCCAGCGTAAGCCAAGGGTGGCATTTCCGGACCACTGTGTGGCCATCGTCCTCCCCAGGGCATGGGTGGCTGACTTGAAGGTCATGAGAGCATAGTCAACCACCGTGCGGTGCTTACGCATAAGCCTGGGGAAGAACCGCCCCTGTGCAGCACAGCCAGGTGATGCCACAATGCAGGGCAGAAGCGGCATGGCCCGCAGCAGTGTGGGCTCTGGCCATGAGAGACACAGATAACCTACCACAGATAACCTAGGTGGCGGGCCCACCACCTGAGGAATAGCTTCATACCCACTGGCCGCCTCGCCATCAGGGGAGGTGAAGCCGGAAGCGCACAAGGACCGGGCGGAGAAAAGCACCCTCCATGCCAGCATGTGCTCGCTGTGCGCCCCTGGGAAGAAGGGGACAGGAGCTGGAAGATTCATCTTACATCAGCCCACACGTCACACCTTCTAGTCAGTCCAGCAGTGAGACTGGGAGACAAGCCATCTCCAGCCACACTGTCGAAGCAGCCCAGGAAGCGCAGCCATCATGTCTGATTAGAGAATCGTGACCACGCATTGCACCCCGTAGGATGATAGCGAGCCCGGTCTGTCATCTGAGCATGACAGCTCGCCCTCCGATGTTACGATGGGCGTCTGATCTCCGGTGTCATCAAGCGGAGGCACGGGCATCCCTGGGGATGAACCGCACAACCACTCAAAGCTTGGATGGAGCGCGCTGTGGAGGAGTGGGGGGTCTGAACTGTTATGAACTGTCTGCGAGCACCGCATTGACATGCTGGACCCCCAGACCTGTGATGTGGTACCCGTGCCCATCATCCGGAGATAGGAACCACCGCATCCAGAAACGCACAGTCAGAACAGCATCTTGAAAAAGACGTGTTGATTGACTGTGTTGCTCTCTTAGGAAAATCTGCTCTTTTAATGGAAAACTGTTCTTTTTGTGTACACCAGCGAAACGCCCAGGGGACAGGAAAGCACAGATTGTCATCACCCGCACTGGTGAGTAAACTGGTTTCAGTCTTGAAATCAGGCTGGCAGATAGAGTGTCTTCAGTCTCGTGAGAGGCTCTGAAGCAAAATTCTAATGCTCACTGCTCAGCTGCCGGCTTTTATAGCCCACTAATGGCTAATTGCTGTCAGCCCGTGGAGCTGAGCTCTGCCAATTCATTTGGCATTCATTGCGTTTTCTTACTCTTCAGAGTGATTGGTCGTCTGGCAAACTCCCATACGTCTGGTTCCAGACACACGTTGGAGTTCCCATGATGGGGAACTTTGGTTATTGTTTATATACATTCGAGTTAATATCTAAACTGTCTACACTGTCTTGACTTTACTTAAAAACGTGAATAAACCCGTTGTAACTTGGAACTGTTAAGTAAATGAACTATGTATATAATTATACAATTTCTGTCAACATAAAAGTTCTGAATTACAATGGGTTCACTCACTTTAAGTAAATGAACCAATCTTAATTAACTGTAATTTGTTTTACAGTGTAGTATCTACAGTATTATTTGCAGGCTCCTTTGTTATCATACTAAAAGTGCATTACGCTTTAGACGTCCATATCTTCAAAAAAGTAACTTGGTTTAAAAGTGTATCTTCTTGACAAACTTGCAGTTGTTTATCACTTGAACTCATCGTTCCCATGCTAGCTTTTTAAGCACTCAAACCCCCATCAGCAACTGTTCCCGATCCTTAAATGCATTTAGTTTGAATCAAGGCTAAATTGTGATTCTGATTACTCACTATTATGTAGAGATGGAGCAATCATTATAACTGCCAACCACTTTCAGAAATTTGGTCCTCATTTTATGGGTCCCCATATTATACTTAAACAACTTTGTTTTTGCTGTGCTGCAAAGAAGAAAAACAACAACTTTAAGACTAAACACAAGCTGCTGCCAGCCTGGTTCATCAGCCAAACTGTGCAAGCAGCAAGAAATAATCCAAATATAGCTAACGCCCACTTACCTGCCTTTCAGCAAATCAGATAGACGAAGGTTATGTCATCTAATAAATATTCATAGGTCAAACAGATTTGTGTAATGCACCTGCCCACTTTTTAGTTTATTTCTACCCCCTCAATACTGCAGGACATAACCATGTTTAAATATTCATGGATTAGATCATGATTACATTTAGTTGTTGTGGTCTGGGCACCACAGGCAATACTATTATTTCACACACATTTTCAATTTGAAGATTGTTTTTTCTTTTTTTCTGTTCATATTGGTTTCAATTTAATGAAAATAAAACACTCAAAATGCACTTTGAATGGCTTCTTTTGTATAGCATTTTATCTACGGTATTTATGTCTCTTACAAAACATTTTTAGCTTTTTTTTTAATCATAAATCTCCACTCTCAGGAACACATTTTTTATTCATATCTATATTATGAATATTTTTACAGAGGGATAACATGTTTATGCACAGCTTGGCTGATTATATACAACAGTTTGTTCTACAACCCCTAATCAGAAAAAGTTGGGAAAGTATGGAAAGTATGGATAGTGATTTCTAAATTTATTTTGACTTGTATTTCATTGCAGACAATACAACAAACATTATTTAATGTGTTCCTCATGATTTATATATATTTTTTGTTTGTTAGGTTTTTTTTTTTCAAAATAAACTCATTCCAATTTTGATTCTTGCAACACATTTTAAAAAGCTTGGAACAGTAAAGCATTTACCACTTTGTAATGTTGCCATTCCTTTACACAACACTTAAAAGACGTTTAGGGACTGAAGACACCGAGTGAAGAAGTGTTTTTTTAGGCTTAATTTTGTCCCATTCTTCCTGCAAACAAGTCTTAAGGTGGGCAACACTACGGGGTTTTCACTTCAAAACGTGCCACACATTCTCTTTTGGAGACAGGTCGGGACTGCAGACAGGCCAGTCAGGTACCTGTATCCTCTTCCTCCGCAGGCAGGAATTTGTAATGTAACTACGTATTGTAGTACTTGACAAAGGTTTGTCAAAGTAGTCCTGAGCCCATGTAGTAATATCACTTATAGATGAATGATGATTCTTGATGCAGTGTCACCTGAGGGATTGAAGATCACGGTTTTCAGCTTAGGCTTGCGCTCTTGTCCTTTACGCACTGAAATTCTCCAGATTCCTTCAATCTTTTAATTATGTTGTACGCTGTTGAAGGTGAAATATCCAAATCTCTTCCTATATTTCTTTGAGGAGCATTGTTTTTAAACATTTCAATAATTTTCTCACATATTTTTTGGCAAGCTGTCAATCCTTGGCCCATCTTTGCTCCTAAAGGACTAGACCTTTCTTGGATGCTACTTTTGTACCAAATCATAATTACAACCACCTGTTGACATTTTTCAAATCACATCATTAAACCAATTTACCTGATTACTAACCCTAAATTGCTCCTGTTCCAGTTTCTTATGGGATGTGTTGCAGGTCTGAATGACAGGAAAGGACGTATGTTTACAAATGAAATGAAATGACACGGTGGCTCAGTGGTTAGCACTGTTACCTCACAGCAAGAAGGTTGCTGGTTCGAGTCCCAGCTGGTTCAGTTGGCATTTCTGTGTGGAGTTTGCATGCACCGAAGAAAAAGGAAGGAAACCCACGCAAACACGGAGAGACCAAGGACATGCGTTATAGGTAAATTGAATAAACTAAATTGGCCATAGTGTATGTCTGTGTGTATGGATGTTTCCCAGTACTGGGTTGCAGCTGGTAGGACATCCGCTGTGTAAAACATATGCTGGATAAGTTGGCGGTTCATTCCGCTGTGGTGACCCCTGATGAATAAAGGGACTAAGCTGAAGGAAAATGAATGAATGAATGAATGAAAACCATTTGACTCTAATATATGACCCTGGTCTTTTATTGCAAAATTTTGCTAATTGTCAAAAATACATGGTACATTGTGAAAAAAAATATATGCCAAACATCATTAGATGTTTCATGAAGACATTTTGAAAATTTCCTACTGTAAATATATAAAAACTCATTTTTTGAATAGTAATGTGCATTGCTAAGCACTTAATTTAAACAAATTTGAAAATTTCTCAGTATTTAGATTTTGAACCCTCAGATTCCAGATTTTTAAGTAGTTATATCTCAACCAAATATTTTCTTATCCAAACAAACCACACGTCATTGGAACATTTATTCAGATTTCTGGTAATGTAAAAATGTCAAACAAAGCAAAGTTCTGAACCTGACTGGTCCGTGTATCATCTGTTGATTATTCCCTTTATTCTGGAAAACGAAACACCAGAAAAACAGTCAATATTTCGTTTTTCTGTTTATTCTGTAGGCACAAAAAAAACAAAAGCTCATCTGTTATCCTGTTTTTAACTCAAAACGGAGAATTAAAACAAACACAAAACAAAAACGAAATAATGAGTCAAAAAACTGTATTTATTCGTTTATTCGTTTGATCAAAAAACGAACACCAAAAAAACGGGAATTCAACATGTGGGCGTGCATGAGACGCCCCTTTTTCTGCCGATTGGTCAATAGCTATGAGGCGCTGTAGGATTTAAATAAATTAATAAATTAAACTTCGCTTATCAACACATACATAAAACACCTGCATATACACTTATAAATTACTCGCATATACACCTATGCTTTTGGATGTACAAAACAATATATATGAAACTTGCGTATACATATGAACTTGATGCATGCATATACACCCACATACACACACATACACATTCGCATATACATAGCCTATATAAACTCGATCCCACATTGACACAGGCACACATATAAACTCGCTGCATCCAAACACACCTTTACTCGCATATAGCCTACATATAAACGTGATACACCTAAACTCGCATATCAATAAACTCAATGTATGTATAAACACCTAAATAACACTCACGCAAACATACAAAATACAATTCACAAACATATATACAATTTATCACGAATCATTGCAAAGCTTATGAAATAGAAAGAATGCGATTAATAGAGGTATTACATCTGTTAACTAATGAAAATATATTATATAAAACAATATAAAATATTATATAAATAGACTATATAAAATATATTAGAAAGATAGTCACATTTGTATGTTAACCTTTTAATTTATTTAGGTAATACATACACAAATATAAATGGACAGATAGGATGTCCAATATCTACAATTTCAGGGCTGATTTAAAGATTTAGAAACCATCCTCTTTTCTGTTGCAAATATTAATGTAGCCTATACCCTTCTTGTTTTTTTTAAAATTATTATTATAATTATTATTCTTTTCCTATGTTTTTACGATGTGCATGTCATTTGCAAGATTCAGCATATAAAAAAAAAAACGCTGATAAAAAGTTTACTTTCATCACGTTGGTCAAGCTAACCCCCACGAACTAGCTATATTAGGCATATATCAGATCCTCTGGACACTGCTTATTTTCTTAATAACTATATTTTACGGCGGCTGTAGCCATGGCATCCAGCGTTTTGGTGCATTAGCCTGTTTATTGGTGACAGGCAAACAGTGCCTTCCCGCCCTTTACTGGACATAAGTGTGTATCGTAACCCGTGACGAATACAATTTGACATTCAATAAAACAAACAAACATAAAAAACGAATATTAAATAAATATATTTTATTCTAAATAATTATTATGCAACCTTATATTTATTAACCCCGTTGATTTCCAATAATTTAATTGCATAATAAACCTTTAATTTTGCTGGAGCATTCCTTAGCATGATCTTTTTTATATATTTTTAAGCATCATCTATTTTCATTATTCAACAAATGTAATTTCTCTATTAATCGGATTATTTCTATTTCATAAGATTATAAAAAAAACATTATATGATAAATAATGATCTCGTCCATTTAAGCTCAAATGACTTTTACGCTGAGAAGTTCATGCTCATACACATATCAAATCACTTGCATGTATTCACAACTAATTGTATATACGTTTGTGAGTTTTGCACGGGTGTTTATGCACGCATCGAGTTTATATTCATATGCGAGAGTTTATGGGCGCATATGCATAGATCAAGTTTATATGTATATGCGAGTGTGTTTGCATGAGTTTATGTGCGTGTGTATGTATGCATGCATCGTTTATATGCAAGTTTCATATAGTTTGTACATCCAATAGCATAGGTGTATATGCGAGTAATTTATAAGTATATATGCACGTGTTTTATGTATGTGTTGATCAGTGTGTTGATAAGCGAAGTTTAATTTATTAATTTATTTAAATCCTACAGCGCCTCATAGCTATTGACCAATCGGCAGAAAAAGGGGCGTCTCATGCACGCCCACATGTTGAATTCCCGTTTTTTTGGTGTTCGTTTTTTGATCAAACGAATAAACGAATAAATACAGTTTTTTGACTCATTATTTCGTTTTTGTTTTGTGTTTGTTTTAATTCTCCGTTTTGAGTTAAAAACAGGATAACAGATGAGCTTTTGGTTTTTTTGTGCCTACAGAATAAACAGAAAAACGAAATATTGACTGTTTTTCTGGTGTTTCGTTTTCCAGAATAAAGGGAATAATCGAATGAACAGATGATACACGGACCCTGACTTCATCTAGTGTTCTGATTTTTGATTTTCTGTCTAATTTTTGTGTTAGAATTGTAAGCAAATTCATTCATTTTCTTTTCGGCTTTTTCGGCTTAGGTCGCCACAGCGGAATGAACCGCCAACTTATCCAGCATATGTTTTTACGCAGCGGATGCCCTTCCAGCTGCAACCCATCACTGGGAAACATCCATACACACTCATTCACACACACATATAGTACGGACAATTTAGCCTACCCAATTCACCTATACCACATGTCTTTGGACTTGTGGGGGAAACCGGAGCACCCGGAGGAAACCCACGCGAACACGGGGAGAACATGCAAACTCCACACAGAAACGCCAACTGACCCAGCCGAGGCTCGAACCAGCGACCTTCTTGCTGTGAGGCGAACATGCTACCCACTGCGCCACCGTGCAGCCTGTAAGCAAATTCTTCTTGCTAATTCTTCATGTAATCAATGAACTGTGGAAGTACGGTGATAACTATTAGTTAATTTCACCATACCGTTATTTCATTTTGCCTTATTCACCTGCAGTGTCTTAATTAAAAAAACACTTACAAAGAGTAGTTATTAATTATATACTTCCGACACTACTTTATGAACGTTTCTTGATAACAAAATTGGTGTCGATTTATTTTCAACCAAAGTTTTTTTTCTTCTTTTATTTCATCTAGCATGTCCTTGACTGAAACACAGGCCTCTTTGTCACTGCCAATGATTACTTTTCTGTTTTGGTTTTTCTCTGAACAGTGACAGACGTCCTTTCATCCTGTGCTGGTGATAAACTGTTATATTTTTGCAGACATCATTTCTCTTGCTGCAGGGTTTGCCTGTGAAGAAGAACACAGACGCTTGAATCTGGAACATGGAGAGGGTGCTTCAAAGACTATACTGTGTAGGCTTTTATTCTCACTTTTTTCCCATGACTTTTGGAGACTATAATTGAGCTCAGGGATGAAATTGGCAAATTGAAGAGGAGCAAAAGTAGAGAATGCTCGCATCTGTTCTCAACATCTCCACTCACTCACCTCATACATTTTAAAGCTAATTTGTTTTTCAAGATTGGACTGCGATTTTCACGTTTCCTTCTCCCCCCTTCCTCTCATCCTCTTACATTTAGACTGTAAGCTGAGAACATTTCGCCAGCTGTCATGGAAACTGGAGCACCGTGTAGTCTGCAACAAACACTTTGAATTCGTTTTGATTTATTTTATTTGCTACCGTACAGCATCTTAATTGCAGGGGCCAAATGGCCTTCCAAGACATGTATGTCCTTGTGTGTCTTTGGAGTATCACTTTGATGTTTCTTCACACTTTTGGTATTTTCAAAAGAAAATCAGTTTTGAGCATCAGAATAAGCAGACAGAAGGCATTTTAAAGCATGTTCTGTTTATTCAGTTAATTAAAAAAAGAGTTTGCATTGACATTTCCTTACAAGCAAAATGTATCATGTATATACAATGTGCTATATATATCAGGTTTAGTTTAATTTAATTTAATTTAATTTAAAAAAAAAATTTATTTCATTGTGCTGTAGAAGGACAGTGATTTGTGGTTTTAAGACCACTAATTGATTAATTTGTTAACATCATCACTATTAATGGAGATAAAGCATCCAGCTTCAAATGCAACAAGTAATTTACAGTATTTCAAATTTGATTCTATTTTATAACTGAATTTATGACAAAAATGTCACCTAAATTAATAGAAATTCCAACTTTAATTTAAATATCACATAATCAAGAGAGCTTTTTCATTAAAATGAGAAGAACTGCAAATATGATATTGATTTTATGCAAGCGTTATAAATGTAATAATTTTATACAATAAACCAAATCTTGCATGCATAAGTGGGTTCCCAACAAACCCATAGCAGAACTGTTTTGAATGTGCATTTTGCTGAATGAATAAGCTACTATGAATGGATCAATTGAGTAAATGAATTAGGTAATTTGTTGCCACTTTTTGGTCTAAATGTGTAATATTCACAGATGTAGTGCAGAATCTGAAACATTTATTCTTCGTTTTAAGTAATAATAATAATGCTAAATTGGCATTGTTTCTTTTGGATTATCCCCAGATTTAAATGACATGGACATTAGTAAATGATTCACTGACTCCTTAATTAGGTGATTTGTTGCCACCCTCTGGTAGTTGTACTTCCAAGTTTAAATGTTTAATATTCACCTAGAAATAGTGCAGAATCAGACAAATGTCTTCTTCATTTTAAATGATAATTCCTTTCTTCTAAATTTGCCATTGCAATTTTATTCTTTTGGATTACCCCCAGATTTAAATTACATTGAACCCCAAATTTTCAATTTTAATGCTCAGTATAAAGTATATTAAAGTTCTGTAGTCCTGGTACCATCACTGTGCCGTAGTATCATCACAGTAGTGTGTGCCACTTACTTTTGATTTAAGCATGCCATTGAAAATCCTGTTCTCTCATTATTCTCTCCGGCTCCGTCAGGCCATGGCATTTTTCAGCCTGGCAATCATTGTTGGATGCTGTGCCATTAATCCCCTCCCAATTCACACCCATGTTAGTGCCGTGTGCCTCTTCGATACGTCAAGCCAGTGGGTTTCCAGCAACAACAGAAATAACATGACCTAAAAATTATCCTAGTATGCAATTACCATAATAGTATCAACGGTCTTCTGCAACCAGTGGTGGAGGCTATGAAAGACTGGTGTTTTTCCTGATTGCAGACTCTTTGGAGAGCGACGGCCTCCCACACAGGCCTTTGTTTCGCAGCAGCGCAGCAGGTCGAGAGCCTGACGGATGCTGACAGGTCTCTGGGGCTCAGGTGATTGCTGAGGATTGCGGTCCTTTTCGTCGCAAATGATTTGAGAGCTGCAAGTTTTGCTGCTGGCTCTGAATAACGGTAAGGCTGATTGATATGGATTTGAGGGGAAGATTATAAACTTAGCTTTTACTTTCAGACTCGGTAACTCGACACGATGAAGATCAAAGTTTGAGAACAATTCACAAGCTCAATTTTCACATTTTTTCATTTTTTTTTCCGAAATAATGTAATTTTAATATTAAATTTGAATGAATTTCAGTTGTGTCTATACCAGGCTAGCAGAACAGTGTTTTACAAAATAAGCAATGCACTTCATTAGAATCCCTTTCTTTTTTGGATCAACTCTTTCTTATAAACATTTGCATTCACCTCTGTCATGTTTGATGACAAACATTAATTAAATGAAACTGTCACCACTAAAGCAAACTTTGGACCAGTTTTCTGTCCACGCAACATGCTTGATAATCTGGTCTTTTGATTCTTTCTGCTCATGAGTGGTTTGGTCACTGCAGGGCTTTCAGTCCAAATTTTCCCCAAGACACCGTATGTTGAGATCCTTACCCTTTTCAGTCCCAAACTGGTGAGCAATTGGCAGTTTGATGGACAGGCGATCCGGACAGTTTCAACGTTGGTATATTATACCCCTTCACTGTCTGCTATTTTCTCCAACAGGCATCATAGTCAAGACACGAGAACTCGAGACTGATGAACGTATCTTTTCTGTTACTTGACTTGCACAGCCTTCATAACTTTTATTTTATTGAGATTTGTGAATTATAAAGACATGGCAAAATCAACTACCTGAGGAATCGAGGTGAGCAAACCTAAACTGCATAGCCTGGAGGCTCTGACAATGAATTAGTGTTTACTGTCTTTATTATTTTATAGATGCATTATAGTCATGTTTGAGAAGCCACCATTTGCATGTGATTTATGTTAGGGAATCAATAACGTAACATTTTAATTATATACTTAAATGATCTGAACTTCTAATCACGTGTAGTGTATAGCTTCAATCTTCCCTCGTATGGATATTACAGACCTTTACGTCTGCATCTGTCTGAAATGAGTAATTTTTCTGGATATTATTCACTGTTCACATTGATAGGGGAGCGCCATGGCTGATACTGAAAGTTGTCTGACAAATAGAAGTGGGACAGGGTTTTGCAGATGTCAATTCTACCTGCTGTGTTGAACCGATTGCCTATTGTGATTCATTATCATGTTCTCTCGTGCTTTTGCCTTTCGTGAATGACCAGCTTTTTTTGGGTGACTTGAATGAGTTAGTCTAAAAATCTAGAAATCACAGATCACATATAATTGGGGAAATCACCAGATGCAAATTAACACCAATAACTGAAAGAAATCTGAAAGTTTTCTCTAATTTTGATCAGTTTTCTGGGACAACATGAAGGAATTAAGTTAACTTATTCGTTTTATTTTCTTTTACAAATTTAAGTGGATTAAACATAAAACAATTCAAACTCAAGAATTGTGTTGTTTCAGCTCAATTTAAATCGTTTCGACAAACAGCAAATGTGTGTGGCTCTTTTACTCCTGTTAGGATGCCTTCAAAGTAAATTGAGGAAATTGTAGGTTTTTCTTTCATTTTGACCTCCGCTACACTTCTTAAGTGGTCTGTCTGGCATTTCTGTCCCTGTAATGGAGATAACAGCCTTCAATCTTCGTCTCAGAAATCACACGGCTCGTGAGGTCATAATTAAGGTGGTAGTGATTTCCATGTATAATGTCTAATTACAATCGTGGCTGTGGCGGCTTGTCTTTACCTTGTGGTTGCAGATAGCTTTGTGTTAATTAGACCATGTAAGCTCAGCATAGGCAGAGGAGGGGTGTTTTTCTGCACCATGATTGTCGGTAGGCTTGATCGTGGATGCTTTTGCTAAATTTAGTGGCGCTTGATATCTTTAAACAGCTACATGTGAAATTAGCATAGCCTCCTACGCTTCACTCTGGAGCTCAAGTAAATTTTTATTTCCAGGCACAGAAGTTTCTCCCTGTAATGTTGCCAGGTAATAGTGTCTTGTAGACACTTAAAAGAGTCATCCTTGAGCAATGTTTAACATTGAACTTAACTGCAAACTTGACAACTTGTGTTTAGTAGTATTAAAGTGCATTTCAGATGTCAAACTCATCTCACAACACACATTAGAATGGAACAGGGTTAATGATAAAATATGTTTATGTAGAATAAGAATTAATGTGCTTATCAATATTCTAAACACCAAAATATGCAGGCTAATAAGCAACTTTTAAAAATATTTTTCCCATACTAAAGTGTTACTTTTATGTTTCTCTTAATGTATCCTTAGCATTACCTAATCTGAAATATGATCAAAGATTTCATAAGTATATAATCAGGCAATTTGGCATAAAACATTTCAAAACTGCTCAAATTAATGTAATCACTTCAAAAAAAGAGGGTTAGTTTGCTGAACAAAAATCCGACACATTTAAAAAACGAAATGATACAAATTCTAATAAAAAAAAACATTCTTTGGGAATAAACTGAACATTTTTTTGGTAAACTGTATGATTTTTAGTAACAACTGCTTATAAAGATGTACATTTTTGGACAAGTTTTGAAAATAAAGTAAAACAATTCCTTGTGCAATGAACTGACTGGCTCTGATACCTGGAGGGCAAAACATCCGCAGAACTGCACTGCAGATCTGTCAAGTTTCCATTTCTTTCAAGTCACAACTATTTGGATCACCTCTCAAGAAAAGAAAAACAAATATATGTGAATAAACATTTCAGTTATAAAAAAAAAAATACTAAAATGTTGGACATGGAAAAGAGCTTAATGCATTGAGACAGTGATATTAATTGAATTTATTTAATATTCGCCTTACTGACTATATACTACTGTATATACAGGACAGCAGATATGATATGAATAACACAATATGAACACAATGTCATAAACTGAAAATTCTGTTTTCATTTAGTCTCCCTTCACTTGTTTCAAACTGGTTTGAGTTTCTTTTTTCGGCTGAACACAAAGGAAGATATTTTGGAAAATACTGGTATTTGGCACTCATTAACTTCCATAGTATTTAAGTATTACTATGCAAGACTATTAAAGTCGATGGGTGCCAACAATCAGCATTTTTCTAAATATCATCTTTTGTGTTCAGTCCAAGAAAGAAACCATGTGAGGCAGAATAAATGATGAGGTAATTTTCATTTTTAGCTGAACTGCCCCTTTAATAATGCATTAAACTATATTAAGCATTTTATAATGAAAACCCTATTTTGAAAAAAGCTAAATGCGTAATTTAGCATGAGTGAATCTGTTCACCTTTATATAGTTTGCATCATCAGTCAGGTGTATATTACGTTTGATCTTTTAAAATCCAAGATTGACTACACATTAAGTAAAAAAAAAAAAAAAAGACAGTCCTTGGAAGAAAGGGTTTTGCCCTTCAAGTGAGCAAAAAATAAGGCTGTGATGTCATGCGAGCATTTTACTATTCGCCTGATGTATATAAATGAAATTCCCCTTGCTGCACACTTGTGAAGTATTTGTATTTTATTACTTCAAATTTACTACACGCGTCACAAATCAAGAATTGTGCTGCATTACCTCATTTTAATTAAGCCAAATGAGCAGAAATCAATTTTCGAATGCCTCCTCATGGAGTATTTTTATCTCCGTGCAGTCATCCTCCATGCAGCCAGCGATTTGTCCATCAGTGTGAGGGTCATCCAGTCAGACACCCAGAGGTCACAGATGACAAGCGTGTTCGCTGGCAGTGATTGAGTCAGTGCTAGGGCACTTCAGCTCCCAAACTGCTCTCAGACATGTCTAGCCATGGGCTCCGCTCGTTTATGATGGATGAATGTTTATGGGCTAGTTTGGCTCTGATATCTTAATGGATGTGCTCCTCTTGGGGTAGTAGGAGTGCTTTCTGTTGGACAAGTGGATGGATTTATCATCCGTCATGCAGGAGAGGCTGCAGTGTACCTTGCCCTGTTTGAACCCAGGTTTTTTTTTACCGGTATCCTGTGACCCCCAGGGGGCCTCAAAGGAGTGCTGTAGGGGGAAATGTTCGTGGAAAAAGCATTTAAGCATTTAAAAAATGGGAAATTATTAGGGAAACATAAGTCAATTTCTAAAAAAAATAATAATAATCAAACTATTTATTGATGTAAACAAACACAAATAAACTCTCACTATTAACTGCTTGCCTATTAAAGGGATAGTTCACCCAAAAAAGAAAATTTACTTACTATTTACTCTCCCTCAAGTTGTTCTCAAGTTTCTTTCTTCTGTTGAACACATTTTGAAGAAAGCTGGAAGCCGTTGATTTCCATAGTATTAGTTTTTTCTACTATGGAAGTTCATGGTTTTCAGCTTTCTTCAAAATATCTTCTTTTGTGTTCAACAGATGAAAGAAACTTATAAATATGAATTTAATCATATAAATGAATATAAATAAATGTAAATTTTTTGTTGAACTTTCTCATGCCTATTACCATATTGGCTGTGATTAGTACTTTAAAAAAAAAAGTATATATTCTGCTTGATCATACAGTATTCTGCATCCCTATTTCTACTCAATACCTAAACTTTACTACCTTACTGACTACTAATAAGCAGCATATACGGAGTTTATTGAGGCAAAAGTCATAGTAATTGGTTTGTTAATTTTAACCTTGTGATTTTAAATTTGGTTAAAAGAAATGGTTACACTTTGTTTTAAGGTGTCCTTGTTTAACTGTTCATTTAACTACTAACATAAATTAATTACATGTACTTACCATACCAGAAAAATTTATAAATTCTTTTGTTGTCTCATGGTTATACAACAGCAGGGGATCCCAAATTCGGTCGTGGAGGGCCAGTGTCCTGCAGAGTTTAGCTCCACCTTGCTTCAAATCACAGCTGCCAGGAAGTTCCTAATATACCTATAAGTTTGATTAGCTGGTTCAGATGTGTCTAATTGGGGTTGGAGCTAAACTCTGCAGGACACCGGGCCCTGCAGGACCAAGTTTGGGCACCCCTTTATAGGGCTGCATGATATTGTATCAATAAATAAATTTAATTTAATTTAAATCTTTAATGAATTATCTAATCTTGTGATGTGACTATTGCGGATACACACATTGCGTTATCGATGCTCAAACGATATACCTGTATTGTGCAGCCCTACCCTGTACTAGTAGTAATGCTCTTTTAGCTGGTCTTTCTAAATCTACACTCAATAAGCTCCAGTATGTACAAAATTCTGCAGTCGGGATTTTAACTGGGACAAGGATCGGAAGTCACATTTCTCCAGTATTAGAATCCTTGCATTGGCCCTGCAAATCATGATGCATATTTTTAAAGCTTTAAATGGCCTGTCACCACATTACCTTACAGAACTGTTACATCCATACACTTCTAGCCATAGATTGCATTAAATTATTATAGTATTATTCAATTAAATTATTAATTATTATATGATTAAGGTAAGAATGTTGGTTAGGTTTGGTTAATAATTAATTGTAATTACTAAAGTAATACATGGAACGTGTAACAAGGACACCATAAAAAAGTGTTACCAAACAAATAAACAGAAATTTCATCTAAAAAGTGTAAATAAAAGTATGAATAAAGAAATACTATAATGAGATAAAATAAAAAAATAATAATGTAACTTTACAGAAACTTCATATTTTAGTCCCCTGTACATTCATATTTTCATATGAATATTTCATATTTTAGTCCCCTATATATTTGTTTCACAATGTAAATTAGGTATTTAAATATGAAATGTATCCATTTTATGATGGGGTCATGAAATGACCACAAGGATAATCCTGATTAGGCATTTGTGGCATTTAAACGATTGAAAACTCATTCTCGAACCCACTATAATGTCAGAGCTAAAAGCAAGTTACTATTAGGCCTTTCAGAGACATTTATGTACAGCGCTATAATGCCATTACAAATGTCAAGGAATTCAAAGGATACTGTCAGAACAGCTGCTTCCAATTTTTGAATGAAGGTTTAATGGGTGGTCTGACGGGGAGGGGTGTGTTTGACTCAGACCCCCTTCAGGAGTATATTGTGCCACACGTCAGTGGCGTTATGTTTTGGTGTCCTCAGCTGTTCAAGGTGCCCCTGACATTCCCCAAAGGCCTGAAACAGAGAACCCGGCGCTCTGAAAACAAATGAGTTCTTGGATCTTTGTTGTCCCTTCTGACCCGCCTGTCGTACTAACTGACGCTTGCCTGAGAAAGATAGTGGCGCTCTCACAACACATGAAAATAGAGCGAGCTGTCTGAGATGTGGCTGTTGTACAAGACGTGAGCTTTGATCATTTTGACATGTTTTGTTGTTTACTGAGGTTTTTTTTTTTGTCTATTAAACAGGCTTGGGTGAAATGACATGTGCATGGCGATAAATGGGACATTGTTCACTCTCATATAATTTCAAACATTTAGGCCAGGGTCTGGAACTGCACATAATGGCAACTGTAGTACTGTTTTACTGTTTTTTACAGATTGGAGTGGGCAGCATGTCCAGCAATGGAGCTGTATGCAAAATAAGCACTCATTTATAGTTATAGCAATGTTTCCCAACCCTGTTCCTGGAGGCACACCAACAGTACATATTTTGGATGTCTCCCTTATCTGACCCATTTATTTCAGGTTTTGGACTCTCTTCTAATGTTCTTTTGAGTTGATTCAGGTGTGTTTGATTAGGGAGAGGTTGAAAATGTGTACTGTTGGTGTGCCTTCAGAAACAGGGTTGGGAAACACTGAGTTATAGTAATGTTTTTATGGCACTACATCCTGTAACAGTGTTATTTTTAATATTATTATTAATAATATTACAGGGTGGTGCGTGGCGCAGTGGGAAGCGCTGTCTCCTCGATGTCGCTGGTTAGAGCCTCGATTGGGTCAGTTGGCATTTCTTTGAGGAGTTAGCATGTTTTCCTTGTGTTGGTGTGGGTTTGCTGCGGGTGCTCCGTTTTCCCCCACAAGTCCAAAGACATGAAATAGTGATATTTTTGCTAAAACACTGCAGAAACCAAAAATGCAGCAAATGCAAATAACATCTTTCATACATATATGACTGCAGCTGCTCAAATAAAGACAGTTTCTTGACGAGATGCTTATTGACATTTAGCAATATTAATCTGTGTGTTTCTTTTGTGATAATTGGAAAAAGTATTTGTAGATAGAAAGGAAAGATGAGTAAACTTGTTTTTATGTTACTTTAAAAATAGTTTGCTTTTATATGCAGCCCCCATGTGAAATTTTAATTCTTTCTGATGTGTGATGTTTAACAGAGCAGGGAAATTCTTCACAGTATTTCCTATTATATTTATCTTCTGGAGAAAGTATTGACTTTCTATTAATATGGCTGGATTTTTGTTTTTACATGAACATATTTTGATGTCAATATTATTAGCCCCCTTAAGAAATGTTTTTTTCAGTTGGCTGCTGAACAAACCACTGTTGTCGAAAGATTGGCCAGTTCATCTTAACTTTATATCTGTATTTAACCCTTTAAATTCCACTTTAAGCTGAAGAACTGGTCAAATATTATGTACTGTCATACTGGCAAAAACTAAAGAAATTAGTTATTAGAAGTTAGTTTTTTTTTTAGGGGTGACATGGTGGCTCAGTGGTTAGCACTGTGGCCCCACAGCAAGAAGGTCACTGGTTCGAGTCCCGACTGGGTCAATTGGCATTTCTGTGTGGAGTTTGTATGTTCTCCCCATGTTCGCGTGGGTTTCCTCCGGGTGCTCGGTTTCCCCCCACAGTCCAAAGACATGCGGTACAGGTCAATTGGCTAAGCTAAATTGTCCGTAGTGTGTATGTCTGTGAATGGGAGTGTATGGGTGCTTCCCAGTACTGGGTTGCAGCTGGAAGGGCATCTGCTGTGTAAAACATATGCTGTATAAGTTGGCGGTTCATTCCGCTGTGGTGACCACAGAAGAATAAAGCGACTATGCTGAAGCAAAATTAAAGAATGAATGAATGAATGAATCTTCTTAATCAAATATTGGCCAAAACTAACAATTAAAAAATGTTAATATGGTCCAATAACCAGCGCGTTAACAAAACTTAGTGCATCGCTAGCTTCTGTTGTCTGATGAATAAAGGGACTAAGCCGAAGGAAAATGAATGAATGGATAAAAGTTTTTTTTATATTACTCCAAATACCATCAAATTGATCAAAAATTAAATTTACAAATGAGAAAGGCAGTAATTTTGAGTGGAATAAAAAAAAACTTAATTTGACATTTTTATTCATCAAAGAATTCTAAAACAAAAAAGAAGTGTGTTATTGTTTTTACTGAAGTATTAGGCAGCACAACTGTAATCAATATTGATAATACATTAAAAAATGCATTTTGAATTGCAATTTGAAATATGTTAAAGAGCCCCTATTTTGCATTATAAATGGTCATATTTTGGTTTTGGGGGTCTCCAACAACAGGCTGATATGCATTCAAGGTCAATAAACACTTTCATTGTCTTATAATATGCATTTATTTTTACCTAATTATCGCAACGACTCCCATATGATTCGTTCAGCGATTCATTTGTTCCCAAACCCCTCTTTAGCGCGAAGCTAATCTGCGCTGATTGGTCCGATGATCCAGTCTGTTGTGATTGGTCGACTGGGTTCAGCGCGAGACATAGAAATACCCACCACAGTCACGAAGTAGCAACCAGAGAGTAAGTGAGAGCCCAATGCAGGACTGCAATAAAGCAATGCAGTTAAACACCAGCATATTACTCTACTCTTACCCTAACCCCAAGTAATAACAACGACACACATTCAATATTAATCCACACAGTGGCAAAAGTTCAACTATTTTGAAAACTGACCGCGCTGCGTGTGTAAGGAACAGCTGATGGTGGCCATAGCAACGACAAACAGCAGAGGATCACGAGTTCAGGAACGCATTTAAATCGTTAAAGGAAGAAGCACACGGTGCGTTTTCAACGTGGTTTTGGACACAGTATGTAAATAGCTTTAACTTCTAGTGAATAGATTTAACCTGAGAGATACAGTACAAACACTGATCTATAATAGATTAGTGATTACAAGCCGCGCGGGGCGATTACAACTTCTAAAACACAATTAAACACACATTTTGCAAACTACTCAAAACGAGGCAACAATTTTAATTACACTTACATGTTATGGTCCGGAGGAAGAAGAAACTGGTCCATATGAACTGCAACAGTTACTGAAAAAGTCCCTGTCAAAGTCTGACAAAGTCCCATACATAATAGTCTCTGCTGCTCCTTCCTTTAATAGCAAATGGCCGACGAATCCCGCGCTGCAGCATAGGTTATTGTATCAAAAATCAGAAATATGACAGGAACAAACACAGCACACGGTTACTATACTGTGGTGTCTATACTGTGGTGTCCTTGTGAAATTAACTTTAACCCTTTATTCCCCGCAGCCGAATCTCCATCAGTCAGTAATCGTCATCTTCGCGTCATGATCACTCCCGTGATCCTCAGCACTCAGCTAGTGTCTGAAGTCAAATGCGCGTTCACATTTTACCGGATATGGAAATACATATATGTATGGAAATACATATTTGGCTCAAACAAAAGATCCGAACCCAACTCGATTCATTCATTCGACTCAGAGTCAACTATTTCGCTAAAGAATCAGTAGTTTTAAACACTGTGCACTTTCAGATTTAAACCTCAGCTGGATGTTTTCATTCACTTAGAGCTGTGTTACACACTGCATGGAAGCTCATTTTCAAAAACCCATAATAGGGGCTCTTTAAAATAAAACTGGGTTATTTTATTAGCCTTTTTTTCACAATGTTATTTGTATTATATTTTTGTTCACTCAATGCAGCCTTGATGCACATAAGACACATTCAAAAACCTTTTAAAAATCTCACTGACTCAAATTTTTGGAAAAGTACTTTACAGTGATTTTCATTTTTCAACAATAACATTTTTCCTGAACATCTTCATAGTTTTCCTCACTGTTTTCTGAGTGAGCTGTCCCATTTAAACAGCCACCGATGCTCATGTAGCCACAGTAGAGGTTGTTGATGTGCTGAGATATGGATTTCTCCCAACTAAGGAGTCTTTTATTTCACACTTTCTCAGTCAGCGGGAGAGTGCCATGTCGACACGGTCCCACTGCATCAATTAAAAATGTGTTGCTTGAGGTTAGGCTGGATATGAGCAAGCAAGCGCTTATTAATTCTAGCCGCATAAAACTTGCACTCTCTGTAATTAAGCTTGACCCTGCTTGCCTTATATAGTATATACACCTCTTAAGAACTTACTGTTATGCAAAGAATCATTGTATATTCTTGTGAGTTCAGAGATGAATAGATGTAAACACGTAATGAGATGTAGAGAAAAAGAAAGCGCATGAAGGTCATGAGTGACACTAGCATCATTGAGCTATACATCTGCATATTAACATGTGAATGATCATTTTAGGAGAGACAAGCGCTGGTGCACTGCTCTGTGAAGAATGACATTAAGGGCTTGATTTATTGTATGTGAAGGAGCCTCTCGGCAGCTGTTAGTCAATGGAGGATTCGTAATGACGCCCTTCACTTGCTTTGAGTGAATGAGAGAAGAGCTGGAACTACAGTGGAAAGATCTGCATTTAGTTTCATCGTACGGTGGCCTGATGTGCCTGTTTTACATGACGAAGAGCTTCTTTCTGGCATTAAGCGTTCTGATTTATTAAACATGGCAAATTAGCATGAGAGTGCCCTCCGTTAAAAGTGCTGATGGAAGTGGAAAGTTCTGCTTGTGATCTACTGACAATGTGTCAATTTTCACAATGTCCAACGAAATCATAAACTAGATCAAGTTAGGTTACAAAGCAAAGCAGATGATGATGATGATGTGTGTAATCTTCCAACAGGACAGGAGCAAAGTGGGTTAAGATGTGCTTTTTTGGGGTTTTTAAATAATGATACAGATACTGATAATATGAGTGCTGTAAAACTTAGTAAATCTCGTTTTGTGCGAATTATTTAATACTCTCCTGTGATTAAGTTTTTTTTGTCTGAAAAGTATGCAGTAATGTCTGCTGCAAAAATCAGAATGTTTTATTGCATGCCTTTAAGCCAAATCCAAAAGTATAATTCATTCATTCATTCATTTTCTTTTCGGCTTAGTCCCTTTATTAATCTGGGGTCGCCACAGCGGGATGAACCGCCAACTTATCCAGCATATGTTTTACGCAGCGGATGCCCTTCCAGCTGCAACCCATCACTGGGAAACATTCATACACACTCATTCACACACATACACTACGGACAATTTTAGCTTACCCAATTCACCTATAATGCATGTCTTTGGACTTGTGGGGGAAACCGGAGCACCCGGAGGAAACCCACGCAAACACGGGGAGAACATGCAAACTCCACACAGAAATGCCAACTGACCCAGCCGAGGCTCGAACCAGCGACCTTCTTGCTGTGAGGTGAACGTGCTACCCACTGCGCCACCGTGTCGCCCCAAAAGTAAAATTAACAATGCATAAATATAGTTATACATGTGTATTTCTTTTGCATGGTTTAGCTGTGTACATTATTCCAAAGGAAAATGTGGCCCTCCAAACACTGGGATAATTTCTGCTGTGAAAAGTGTCACTTTTTATGGCCTGTCTGTCTGCCTGTCTGCCTGCCTGCCTGCCTGCCTGCCTGCCTGCCTGCCTGCCTGCGTGCCTGCGTGCGTGCGTGCGTGCGTGCATGTGTGTGTGTGTGTGTGTGTGTGTGTTGCTTTGGGAGGTTTACGAGGACACCAATTTGTATATTGACAAGGTATTAGGTATTACAATGGTGATGCAGTTTATGAGGACATACCCTGAGTCCTCATAAAATGATAAATGATTCAAATTCACACTTGATCATACAGTGGGGTCTTTTGACATTCAAAATTTGCCACTGGTCTCCTGTGAGGGTTTGGTTTAGGGTGAGGTAACATAATAAGCAGTTTGTACAGTGTAAAGTGCATTATGTCTATATAGACTTGTGTGTGTGTGTATTACACATTTTTAAAAGTTAATTTAAATGTTTGGGGTTGCTATATATTTTTGTGATTTCTTTTTTTTTTCATTCATTTTTGTTTTTTTACGATTTGAACTTTTTATAGATTTTTTTTATTTCAAAAATTGCACATGAATATCAAATACAGAGCATTGACATAAAAGCAGAACAATACAAAATAAATAAATACAATAAATAAATAACATCATATAAATTGAATAACCAAACCAAAACACATACAAAAAAGGGGAGGGGGGTGGGGGGTGGTTGCTAATATCATAGCCTTAATTATTATTTTGTATCGTTACATGTTTGCTAACATTGTGTGTTGCAGAAATTTAGAAATTTTCCCCATTTATCAAAATAAATTTCAATCCTTCCATGTAAATTGTAGGAGAGTTTTTCAAAAGCTGCAACTCGTCCTAACTCTGAGATCCACTCGAAGATCGGAGGTCTACTGGAAGATTTCCAGTTTTTAACAATCACCCGTCTGCCTAGCATGATACAGCTCTGTATCCACAGTGATTCAGCTTTATTCATGTGCTTAAGGGACAGATGTCATCAAGTATGTATAAGCTTGGGCAAAAGTCATACTGGGTCTGCAATATTTTTACAAGGTATTCATGCACCTCTCTCCAAAAATGTTGGACTTCTGGGCATTTCCATTCATTCATTTTTGTTTTTGGCTTAGTCCCTTTATTAATCTGGGGTTGCCACAGTGGAATGAACCGTCAACTTATCCAGCACTTTTTACGCAGCGGATGCCCTTCCAGCTGCAACCCATCACTGGGTAACACCCATACACTCTCATTCACACACATAAACTACGGACAATTTAGCTTACCCAATTCACCTATAGCACATGTCTTTGGACTGTAGGGGAAACCTGAGCACCCGGAGGAAACCCACGCAAACATGGGGAGAACATGCAAACTCCACACATAAATCCCAACTGACACAGCCGAGGCTCGATCCAGCGACCTTCTTGCTGTGAGGCAACAGCGCTACCCACTGCTCCACCACGCTGCCCTTTTATTTATTTTTTTATTAACAAATATGTATTAAATTTATTATTTTATTATTTGTTATTATATTTACAACACATTTATAATTTCACACAGATATATTTTATGTTGAACTTTCATTAAAAAGTAATATGATCTTCTCAAAAATATGATATACAACTATTTTCAATATACTACTACTACTACTACTAATAATAATAATAATAATAATTATTATTATTATTATTATTGTTGTTGTTGTTGTTCATTATTAAGAAAAAATATTATTATTATTAATAGAATTATGATTATTTGTTTTTTTATTTAGTATTATTTATTTTATTATAAATTATTAAAATATACTGTATTTACTTTACCACCTTGATTTATTTGTGGGTTTTTTAAGTGATTCATAAATAAATGTTATTAATCGTATTTTATTATAATTTATTTGTAATTTTTATGAAGGAAAAAACCCACATTCTTACAATCTTAAGAAAAGGCTATGCATGTTCCTCCTCAAAATCCCTTGTCGGGTTCAAGCTGCTGGAGATCTTCTTCCTCTTGAATTTTCACTTGTAGCCTTGGCCACAGGAAACAGAATCATCTTTTATTCAGAATTCTTGTATGTTCCATTTGGACATTTATCATACTGAAGGCGGCGAAGAACTACGAGGTGAGCAAAATCTTTACTTACAGTATTTCACACAGTCCCTGAGAACCATCATCCTCACAGCCGTAGTTTCCCACTTTTCCTCAGCACTCGTTCTTCTTCAGGCTCAGACAGATGATGATGAAGGCTCTCTGTTGTGTCCTGGGATCAGCACGGTGGTGTGTGATTGATACCCAGGGCAGAATCCTTAGCGAGGGTGAGTTATTTTACACACACCTACACACTCATTCGCACCAAGATATCCACTCGCTCATGTACAGAGAAATGTGTGCCAGGGCATTGATCAGCCGTCTTGACATCTGTGTATGTTCGCCCACAGACTCTCATAATGACATAACTGTACAACGAGCGGTATTTACTCTTATTTTCTTGTTACTCTGAGTGTCGGATTGTGAAAGGCTGGAAGAGGAAGAGCAAGAGAGGTAAATAAGTATGTAGGCTAGATATTAACTCAGTTTGTGGGAGGCGTTTGAGTGAATGAGAGTAGGGAAACTGAGAATGAGAGAGCGCTTAACATAAATCTGGAAATTTGTAGCAACCGTAGCAAAGGTTCATGAGAATAAATTTGAGTTTTGGATAGGGTAGAGGTTAGATCTGATATCAAGCTGATAAATTTTTTATATAAAATTTTGGTAACACTTTAGTTTATGTAACAATTCTCACTGTTAAATAGTTGCTTATTACCTATTAAGATATTGACTGTTTATTAGTACTTATAAAGTATATATTCTGCATGATCTAATTCTACATTCCTAATCCTACACAATAACTAAACACTACTGCCTTAATTACTATTAATAAGCAGAAAATTATGAGTTTATTGAGGCAAAAGTCATAGTTAAGGGTTTATTAATAGCTAGAATTGTACCTTAAAATAAATTGTGACCAAAATGGTTACATGTATTTTTGAAAAAAATGTTTGCAGCATATTAATAAAATTGATGAGAGCCAGCATTTTCATGAACATATCAAAATTTAATAGCATTCATTCACTCTTAATTCAAATTAAAACATTGATTAACATACAGATAGCCCTGCTAATGCTTATGCACACATGTTGCCATTCTAAAGTTTGAGGTTGGGTGTTAATTTATTCATCCTTTCTTATTTCATTCTGTTATTTTATTTTACAGTATTTTTTTTTTTGTAGGTGCGTTTGTGATGGCCTGACAGATTTCACTGGTTCTTTGCCATACATTGCCTTAGCTGCTCCAAGATTCATATGTTTTATAAGAGTCTTGTTCTGAAAACGTTTACATGCCAATATTTTGTAACAATCATAGCGCCACCTGCTGGCAACAGGAAATGCCCCATTGTACACTAACTCAAACATGCAGACAGCCGTCAATTCACCACAAACTTCAGGTTTGGAAAATATTCAGGCTTGTAGACATCTACATACCAATACAGTTACAGTCATAGCGCCACCTGATGGCAGAAGGAACAACAACTTTTCAACAACTTTGACACATTCCTACTTTATTCTACCACTGAATGCTTTTTTCACTGTTTACTGTCATTCAAAGACCACCAGGTCATGGTGAGACTGGGTCCAAGGGCCCTTTCAGAAATGTAATTTATTCCTGTGGGGCCAAGGCTGATTTTTTTGGCATTCTACATACTACATACTTTCACATACTACAGCTTTTTTATATTTACAAAATATATGTTGATTCAGGGTGGCATGGTGGCTCAGTGGTTAGCACTGTCACCTCACAGCAAGAAGGTCAATGATTCGAGTCCCAGCTGGGCCAATGGACATTTCTGTATGAAGTTTGCATGTTCTCCCATGTGGGTTTCCTCCGGGTGCTACGGTTTCCCTCACAATCCAAAGACATGTGGTACAGGTGAATTGAATAAACTAAATTGGCCGTAGTGTATGAGTGTGTGAAAATGAGAGAGTGTATGGGTGTTTCCCAGTACTTGATTGTGGCTGGAAGGGCATCCTCTGCGTAAAACATATGCTGTAATAGTTGACGGTTCATTCTGCTGTGGACTAAGCCGCAGAAAAATGAATGAATGAATGTTGAACTAAGATCATTTCTACTTTATCTACTTGTGGCTTGGTTCTCTTAGTTAGTTTATTTTGCAGAAAAAAATTATCCTATTATGCATTTGATTCTGTTCCCATAGTGTTCACACTGTTAGTTTTAAGACTAAAGGCACAAAATGAAATAAAATTTAAAAAAATTGCAATGTACTAAACATCCAAAAAAAATACTGTGTGCTTGGCTGAATGCACTTGTTGTTTGGGTGATATTTTTATAATTTAAAGCAGAATGAATTAAATTTGAACCAGAGCAGTTTGTTTAGAAGTGAACAGAGAATTTTTTTAGCAGTCTTGGTCTGTTTGTTAAGAGAGCTAAAAGAGCAATCACACCAGAGTTTGTGTACACAAGTGTGAACACACACTAAATGATGACATGTGGAAGACAATTTGGGAGAGAGAAAATATGTGAGAAATTAAAACAGAAACATTGTATGAAAAACTGCTGGTTTGTATACATCCACCACAGAGAAGAGTTGGGTCACACATGTGAAGTCTTACCTGAACACTTGTGTTTGGCTCTGCATGAAACTCACATTTCTGTACCTCGAGGCCTCCATGGTCCACTAATTAAACTGACACTGGCTCCAGTTTCTCGCTCATGGGCCGTCATGGCGGCTGATAAGGGCATTATGGGGGAGGCTGTTGTGATGTGTGGAGGCTGTGGTCCTCCTGCCAGCATCAGACGTTCAGAGATCAGAGCGTAAACGTCTACAGAGGCTGTACCCAGAACAGAAGGGTTCACGAAGCGCTGCTGTTCCAGCAGTACTGAGATAACAGCACACAGATGCTGACCAATGTGCCTGACGCTGTTGATAATGAAAACACACACTGGCCTAATACTACACAGGCAACAAACTATATATATATATATATATATATGTGTGTGTGTGTGTGTGTGTGTGTGTGTGTGTGTGTGTGTGTGTGTGT
>CAIGQV010016547.1:9789302-9804709 GCA_903798115.1 Danio jaintianensis | reverse complement strand
GAAAGAAAGAAAGAAAGAAAGAAAGAAAGAAAGAAAGAAAGAAAGAAAGAAAGAAAGAAAGAAAGAAAGTTCTTTCCAGGACAAAATGATTTATTGTGGTGCAAATAATGCCACAAATTGTCCACAAAATCTTAAATTTAATAGTCATAGTTTTATAGATAATATTGTATTTTTATTATAAATAAATTAAGGTCTGGGACAAGGATAATACAATAAAATCTGAATTTGAAGCTAACGTGGAAAGATGGTAAAAAGTTTCCAAGGAGAGTTTAATATGGCCTTTATATAACAAAAAAAGGAAATAAAAAGCCCCTGGGACATAAAAGTGCCTGAATTTGAAGAAACACCCACATACTGAACATTTTTTTAATATATTAAAGGCCTTTATCATGGCTTCACATCAAATTGCATATTGCTTTCACATTTTTGTCTTCTTGTAATTATCTAAGAAACGTTATTCCAGATAATTTGTTTCAAATGATTATAATATGCCAACATTTCTGATTGTCAGTTTCCCAGCATTTGATGTTTTAAGGCTTTTAACATTTCAGACTTCATACTTTTTTCTCCTTGCTACTCAGTTCCAGGATGCAACCAAGGGCTCTTGCTAAATCAGCTTTAATCAGATATTTGAAACAACAGCTGATTAAATTACACCATAAAATTAATTTAAGTTACTGATGAGCTCATAAAATCCATCTGCTTTAATCAAACTGAATTACAGCGTAGAAAGGATTGGAACAGCGATAGCACATTAATTCATTCCATAGCAGTATTTTACGCTCAGGGCTAAGCTAAAACAACCAGCTATACAGTTCAGCATAAAGTATCCTTCATGTACAGTTTCATGGGATCGATGTGATGTGTTTGGTCACTATAATGTGATGCTATAATATAGGAATGGCTCAATACCATTATTTTGACTTCAGTATGATACCGCAATATAGCCCATTTGCTAAATCGATGCCATAGGTCACAAAAAAGTATAGAAATATATACAACTTTTTTTTTTTAAAGCAGTTGAATTAAATGGAGTTAATATCTTATTAAATTTTCATTGTTTATTGTATAAAAACAAATGCTAAAGTACAGAATAATAATGTTTTTTTTTCCTTAGAATTAGAAATTAGAAATAGATCATCAAATCATATGTAAATCATTAGATGACATCCATCAACAGTGAATGGTCAACATTATTTACAGTACAGTATTACAGTACAGTAGTATTTAAAGTATTTACATTAATTACAGTATTTATTCCATGGTCTGTTGAAATTCTTGATTCTGATTGGCTGGAAAGTGTGCAATTAAAAGACCTTTCAAATGATGCTGTACTCTTATCTGTATGAGTGAAAATAACAGAATATTATTATTTTCCCAAAATCATTATCATACAAGACCAAAACTTTTCTGTTTATATAGCATCACATAGTTGAGATTTTGTGTTTTCTTATGTCCGTGCCATGATTTGTAAATAAAATTGTGGTCCCACTTTAGGGTTATTACCTGTGGTTATTACCTGTAGTACAATGTAGAAACATGTATGTACATAATAAATGCATTATACCAAATTATTTAATTAAATGTTAAGTGCATAGTAATTAAGGTCACTTAACATAAAGTAGGGCCAAAAGTCTTAATTCAGTTAAATAATGATCGCACTTGTTGACAATTACTTGTCGTCAGTGAGTGCTTGGCAAGACTTTTATTGTGTTTCCTCCTGATTTACTGGTTTCTTGTCAGTTTGGGAAACATGCCAGCCACTGGTGAACTTTGTAACATCAGCATGTGAAATAAAGAATTAAACAAATATAATATCATACCGTTTGAAATATAATATATTCCAGTATTTATCAGTACTGTTATACTGAGCATTCCAACTATAATATGATGTAGGCGTCATTAAAGATTTATATCCTTGCTGCCTCCTTGAGATACAGCTAATAAAGCCTTTCTGCTTGCTGTTTTTCACTTTAATCCCCGCTTTAAAAGGCCTGCAGCATTGCATGGGCTGAGATCTGTTGTGAGATGGCCTGTCAGCTCGCAAGAAAGGTGTCCGGGCTGGTTGTGCTTTTGGAGACATGTTAGCCCAGGTGATGAAGTGCGGCGCTGCAGGTTCTGTACTTTCATCCAGGGCAATCAGGCTCAACGCGGACGGCTTTCGCAGTGAGGAGCCTCCCCATCCGTCAATTCAACCCCATACCAGTGTTCATGTCACTCTCCATGATGGTGGATTAGGCCTCTCAGTGGAAAGCGCTAGTTCTTATCTGGCAGGTGTGTGGCGAGTGCTCTTCCCATGCTAAAATCATCACTGGCTGTTTGACAGCAGCTGAAAATGGATGAGGACTTTTACAATTTCTCTGTGCATCTGGTTTATATCTTTTGAAGGCAAGGGACGCATGGTGTTGTGCATTCTATCAATGGAATCTCGATTTCAGTTTTGAGTCTGATCTTAAAATACACATACACAAGAAAAGTCTAAAGTGTAAGATGAAATGTTAATTTGTTTGCGTTTATTGTTTTGGTAACACTTTATTTGAGAGTCTTATTCCACATAAGACTGTCATGACACCTTTATAATGAATATGTAATTAACATTTCTCAGTAAATGCGTCAATATTCTGTCAAATAAATGTATAACAGCGCCATTGATATTTAATGGCATTTGATGACATTTTAATTACAAATTCAATTTGTACTTGAGATCAAGAAAAATATCAATGAAGCTTTAAAATTTATGACATAATTATAATGGCCTCATGACATTAATGTTTATGTTATGTTGTCTTGATGATGTTACTTTGTCATGACAAAAGCACTGGGAGATTCTGTTGTCATGACAAAGTCACTGACAGGTCATGATGTGTTTGTTTATACAAAGTTGTCATGACAAAGACATCTGAAACAATATCATCTTTGCATTTAAAATAACTGAATGAATGACACTTAATGACAGTTATCATAAGCATGCATAAAATCCCATTGTTTTTTCTTCCATGGCAAGGAATTGAGAATCAGAATTCAGAGAAATAAAAGTTGTAAAATGTAAGCTCAAAATTAACAGAATTAGGTGTACAATGTCATAAATGTAAACTCACATTTACAAGATTATAATTGTGGGATCAAAATAACCTTTTAAATAGTTTTATTTTATTATTATTCCTTGTGAGCAACAAGCTTAGTTATCACTATGTTGTTACCTTGTTAACAAGATTTCCTCTCAAGATTTTCTTTTTTATTTCCTGTGAATTACCTTTATTGACAGAGTATTTTTGTGTTTATCCCCTCCAGAACCATAATGCCATGCTTTGCATCTCTGACGCCTTTTCAGAAACATCCTTTTGAAATAGTGTAAGGATGTGAATAATTTCACCCCAAAGCTGTTACTCTGGTTTCTCTGAGCTACTTGCTGAAATCTTTGCATTCTTTACGGATTTCTCCTTGTTCCTGTGTTTGTATGGGGGGGGGGAATGAGATTGCTTGCTAGGGTGATGAGACTCCAAATGGCTGTCATTTCTCCTGGAATCAGATGAAAGTGGCCGCGTTGCCTGCGGAGGAGCCCAGGGCAGCGATCAGCACTCACAATTTTCCTCTTGTCCTCTCCGCTGTTATTGTATGACTCTCTGGAGGGCCCCTCATCTTATCTGCAGCTCGGAGTGCAGGGCCGTGCTGGGAGGCAGAGCCATCTTCTATAACTCCTCATCTAGGCAGAGTGATGGAGCGGCAGCGGTGAGGAGGTGAGCACAGATGCTGCAGTAGATCATCCGCTAGACTTTACAGTTCAGCACTCTGGCCTATACATCAGCATGAATACGTGTGGGTGGGTGGGTTGATGTGTTTGCTTTAAAGGGGACATATCGTGAAAATCTGACTTCTTCTGTGTTTAAGTGCTATAATCCGACCCCTGATGTATCTCCCAACCCAGAAAATGTAAAAAAGGGCAACACAGTGACTTTGCTCATTCAGATTTTACCCCCATAGTGTTGTGCCTTAATCTGCACGTTTCCCCTCAGTGTTCCCCTTCTGTTTACTTGCTGTAGCAGCTGGAGATTTACAGTGTCTGTGCCAGAAAAAAAAAACATCACAAAAGGTGTGTTGTTTGATGTGCCATTGAACGTAAGAGTCTCAGAGAAGTGTCCACTGAAGACATTGTGGTTGAATTTCAGTTTTGAAGGAAAGGTGTCAAAAAATGTTGAAGTATGTTATATTTACACAAAAGTAAGTCATATTTTGTGAATGCTAATGTGGCTACCCTTACCATTGTCTCTGACTGTATTCATTGAGGAACTGGCTAACACACCATGAAATTAAAAATGTCATTAAAAATGACAGAAATCCTCATAGATTAAAAGCAACACTTAAAAAGGTGAGTCTTAAGCAATTTCTTAAAACAGTCCAGGGAACTGACATTCCTGATGGCTGTAGGTAGATGCCCTACCTTCCATAGTGTTGAGTTTGCAACGAGGCTGGAACAAAGTGAGACCCGATGCAGAACGTAAACAGTGAGAAGAAAAAGAACCAGTAAACTTATATTTTTATATATTAATACTTTATATTAATAAATATATAAAGTAAATATATAATGTTGGGTAGTAACTAGCTACAAGTAGCTCAGCTACTAGCTTAGCTACATTTTTCATTAGCTTAACTGTGATACAGTGTACACTAGCTTATCCAGTAGCAATTTTTTTCCCAGCGAGTAGTTTGATAACAATTCATGTAGTGTGTCATGTAGACCACTCCAATGGTCTGAACTGAAGCTTGCAAGATCACATGCTTAATCGTAGTTAATTATTTTGTTATTGCAAAATAGCTCATATAGCTTGTCAAGCTAATACTCTTAAAATCCTGCCTTATATCTATTTCACACTACAGGATTTTAAGCCTGATTTGCAAATTAACATGCTTACCGACAAGTTGGGCTTTGATCACAGGGTAAATCAGTGGATGATCAGCACTCAGCAATCTTTATGTGTAAACATCTCAACACATTAAAGAGACTCGCTAACATGAAAAACAAATATCTAGCATGCCAACTATCTGGACTGGTTGACCGTCTCAGCATCCTGTGCAATCAGGTTTAGCGATGGGTTACAGCCAATAGGAGTGCAAGTGATGGATTGACCATTGTGTTCACATGCTCAACAGAAACGTCTGTGATTGGCTGAAATGAGCAGACGATTTAGTAACTAACAACTGCTGAGCACTGGCTGGATGCCTTTTTGATCGCTGAAATTCCATGATGACGATGTCACCTAATGTTGTGCATTCTTCTAGAGGTGTAGCGGGATCACAGTTGATACTGCTAAATCCTTCAGGATCATGTTTTGAGCAAAACCTTCTCTGTCCTGACCCTCATTCACAAAGCAGTTTAGTGTAAAATTATGCACACAGACATAAACAATTCTCTGTAGCGTGAGGGAAGCATTTCCTTCAAAAAACTAATTTAACCCACCTTGTCTTCAGCGGCTCAAATGTCAGACAATCTTTGTCTGTGTCAATACTAAAACATCAATGTCTGTCAACAGTCGTGGGCGGGGCCTGTGATAAAGTGACATCACATTGCATACATCCTGAAAATTTATTGTTGGGAAACACTGGTTATGATCTATGGAGATGGTAAAAAAAAGCAAAGGGAGTGTTTGGAGTTTTATGTAGGGTGGTTGTGTACATATACACTGCCAACACACATTAATGTCCAATCAACATGCAGAAGTCAATTTTGGATAATAGGTGCCCTTTAAATAGACACACACAAAAACTTCACAGACAAATTCTGTGGACACTAGAGATTTATTTTACATATTGTGGGAAGCGGGATGAAGTCAAGTGTGTTTATTGTTATGTTTTAACATAATTTTATGTTCTGAGTATGTAATTTGTTGTTGTTTGTCTCGGACTCTTGCCTTTTGTCTCCTCCAGAAATTTTCCTCTCTGCGTTCCAGTGATCTCACAGCGCGGTAACCATGGCAATGCTGCACCTGAGCAGGAAATAGCCACTCCAAACTGAAAGCAGAGTCTAGCCTTGTGGACACATGCTGAGGTCTGTTCATAATTCATAATATACAATTGCTGTCCCTTAAGTTTTTTTTTTTTTTTTGGTAGCAATAGGCAAGTACAAACAGTGTTTTATGCGATTATTAGTTTAACCTAGATTACAACAATTTACAGGGGGTTTGTTGTATTATGTGTTTAGTGTAAATAAATACTGTACCTCGTTCTAGTCTCTGGGAATGAAAATAAATATCTGATATGTTAATAACAAATGAGAAAAATGTCTGGTAAATATACCACAGAAAATAAATATTATACACTAAAGTTCAAAGTTTGGGTTCAGTAAGATGTCATTGAACCAATGAATGTTTGTTAAGTAAACATGCGTTAAACGTATATACTTATATTTATTTTTAATAAAGTACGTTCATAAACAGATTTGTGTGTCAAATTGAGGCTGTTGTTTTGGATTTCTGCACTGTACTTTTTCATTTGTAAGCTGTAAGTATATAAAGAAAAGATTTTTGGAGTTTCACACTATTATTTCTTAATTCAGTTTGTGAACATTATGTGTTACTTGGAATTTTTTATAACTGTAAAATGTACTAGTTGTAAAAATTGCATTCACACCAATTTATTTAGTGTATTTATAACAAAAAATCTTGAAGAATGCATCAAGGTTTCCACAAAAAAAGCAACAAAACCAAAGCGTTTTCAGCATTTTTCATAATTAATTGATTGATTCAAAATAGTAATAATTGAATAAACTGAGCATGAAGTCAACTTAGACAGCAAATTACTGCATAATTTTATAAAGTAAATCACACCATGTAGAGTGAATTATTTAAAAATATATATGTAATGTAGAATTTTATAGAATAATAATGCATAATAAAGTATATTAATATTATTTTAATAAATGCATTGGTCAATAGTAATGAATTTGATCAATAATAATGATATATTTAAGACAAATACATATGTGATTTAAATAAAGCAGTTGCATGTGCTCTCTTACTTAAACATTGTGAAAGTGAGAAGCAATCAAATGTGAAATAAAACTACTGGAATAACTGCCGCAAATATAATGCATTAGTAATACCCGATGCTGTCTGACTAAGAAGCAGGTCTGAAATAAAATCAACTGAATTCTTGTGTTTGTTTGTTTATTTCTATCCAGCAGGTCACCTCACAGCCCGGGAGAGATTCCACAGACGTAATTTCAAAGGAAAAGCAGCTAAACCAACAGCTGACCCCGCCCAGCAAGATGGCACTGGTATCAGGGCAGCATTTGCGGCAAGTGCCAGCCCAGGCTCGAGCTCCAGCCGCGTGTAAATGGCTTCATGGGGACCTGCTGGCCTCCTGACGGGCTTGCAGATGGCCTGAAGTTTGTTATTTTCCCTCTCTCCTCATGAGTCAGAGCACCGATGGCAGCTCACGCAACAGTGGCACGATGCCAGCCGAAGAGTCTGTGACGGCGCTGCTCACTGACGCCGCACGCACACCCACACATTCACAAAATGCTTCGCTCATATTCATACATCACATCTCCTCATTTCCCCCAACCAGATTGTCAGAGTAGGACTGTAAAAGTCATCCATCTAACTCTGGCTCTATTGGAGTATGTCATTGAAAGTGTGTAGGCTTCTGTTTTGCTTGTGTTTGCCCGTATGTGTGGCTCGCAGGGACAAAAAAAAGGGCCATTACTTTGCTAGCAAGAGAAGTCTCACTGACAAACACCTGTAGGTGGGTTGAGTCGGTCTGCTTTGCTGTGGCAGAATGCTAACCTAAATCAGTGCAGTCTGTTCATGAACGTCCCGGCCTCTTACACGTCTGAGCAATTTTTAACTGACCCTCTGCCCGTAGTGTCTCTTCTGCCTTGTGCCGTTTTCTCTAATTCGCCTCAGTGGAGCCTCATGGGATGGATGGCAGGCGCCACAGTCCTCGCAGAGTAAAACTACACCTTTAAATTAACAAAAGGGCTTCACCTTTTCTTAATGGGACCAGCGAATGAGGGTACTTGCAAAATGAGGTAAGGCAACATTTATAATCCTACAGTATATGTTTTGGTATTTAAACAGTATGATGAAATGTAGTTAGCTACAGTAAGCTGCAAGATACCCTATAGAGATATTAACATAATATATGTATGTAGTACTGCCAGACTGATACAAATGAAATAGACTTTTGTCTTATAGTTGCTCTGGTTGATTCACATTTAGATTGAACTTGAAATTGATTCACCCGTTCATACGTTATTTAAATATGGTTTGTATTATAATATAAACATTATTTGCAAAGCACAGTTCGTTGAAAGAGTCATTCATTTCTGATTTGCATGTAATTTGTTTTGATTCTACACAGTCAATGGATAAAACTGTAAAATCATGTTTATTGATGGAATTTTGGCTAGGAAATGTAAAGGCTGGAACACACCAAGCTGTCGGTCACCTGCTGGGCAATGTCAGGCCATCAGTCAACATATTTTGTTTAATTAGTTCCACTCGTTGCCTCTCATTGGGTTAAGGTTGGATTGAGTTGACAAAACCAACTCCATAAATCTGTACTAACTGACTGTAATAAATGATCTGTACTAATTCAGGGAGTTTGTTTTGTTTCTAAGAATCAGTCATCAAACTGTGAGAACATCTTTATTAGTGCAATTTTGTTGTCATTTCACTTTATTAGTGACATTTATTAGTCATTTTGACTGATTGGACTCGTTCACTAAAAAGAAGTGATTCAGAAGTGATTCATTACTGGTCATTTGTTCACAATTGGAGCATTGTTGGATTTGATTCTAAACAGCAGACACAGAATATGGATTTACACTACTTTTTATAGTAGTTTCTGTCACTAGATTTAGATGGCGGATGAGCTCATGCAAGCTGAGATAATGCAGTCTTTTCCAGCAGGGCTCTCTCTGTTCTACCTGTTCTTCTGACATTCCTGGCGTGACTGACTGTATAAACAGGCTGATACCGAAGGGAATGTGTTGTCAGAGAGCATTAATGTGACCTCTAACCTGCGAGGCTGACCGACTGCAGCTCTGCTCTACACATCCCATCTCCCTCTCTGCTCTCCTGTGCTCTGTGCGATGACTCTATCCGTTTATTTGACTTTCCCCTGCAGTTATTTGTGCCGCGTCAGTGGCCTGGCAGCTGGTGTGCAACGTGCCACCTTCACCTCTTATTAGGCACATATTTCACATCTCTCCTCTCACTCGCTCAGGATGCTCTCTGTGCAGGATTTCAGGTTTCAGACCCATTCTTTAGAAATTAAAGCAATTCCGTTCCGGGCAATTCCTATTTACCACATGTATCTAGAATTTTGTTGTTGTATATTTTTCTTTAAAAAAAAAAATAATAATAATATATAAATCATATTTCTTTACTCAATATGTTTCTATTAACTAGTATAAAATAGGTTTGTTCCAAAGAATATGTGTAATCCATCCCATGATGCGCCATCAATTTAGTTTGATGCTTATTTGCAGGTTTACAGGATTTGCACTTGAAGCACGGTTGTTTAAAAAAATATATATAAATAAATAAAGAAAAATGTATATATATATTTACAATCAAATGTGTAGCAGTGTCATTAAACTATAATTGAGAAACTGTTAATGTTTTTGTTTTTTATTTCTGTTTTAATTTTAAAGATTTAGTAATTAAATTAGTAATTTAGTTTTTCAAAATAATTTTTACATTTTAATGGTTTCCAGCTTTTAATAATTCTATTTTGATTTAGTCATTTTAGCTCATCAAGTTTTAAACTAAATTTTAAAGAGAGTTAGAGAGATAAAGATTTGCAATTCTTCATTTCCTGGCTTAGTCAGGTTAATAAATCATAATTATCATTGTTAAAGGTGCACCATGTAACTTTGACACCCAGTGGTTGAACTAGGTATTACATTCCTGGATCAAAATAAACGCAAATGCAGGTTGCCAGATTGAGGAGTGAGTCTGACGATCGAGCCTAAAGACTGATTTAAGTTGTGTTCTAAATTAAAGTACCGGCTCGCAATAGAAGGAATATTTTCCATATTAAAGGGACTTTTTGTTCTTACCAACTCCTCGAATTGATATATTAGAAATGGAGTCTATTTCTTGCAACTGAACAACAGAAAACTGACAATGATCACCTCAGGTACACCTCATGTACTTTATTCAGTGTTAAATGCCAACAATGTGAGTTTGAATGTCATTATACATTACATTTATTGCCATACTACTGAAAGCAGCAGCAGTTAGTTCACCTCAGATCTTGAAAATAAAATAAACTGAAATTAAACTTTAGAACTGTGACTCAAAACCAACACATATCAGTGATTCAGCATGTGCATTTAATAATGTTAAAGAGGTTTAATATGTATTAATTAGACTCTAAACCTTACCATTTCCTGAGTAAGTGCATATTATGTGCTTCTGAATGGCTGTATTTAAATTTCTGTCGTGTTTCGTCTGGTGCAAACAGCCAAATTGCTCATCACTGCAAATCGCATCATGTAGCGGTTGTTAGGACACGCGGTTACAATGTAACCTGCTCACCTGTAATGTTTACGCTTGTAATATTTATATTATTTGCTAATTAATAACCTCATGTGGAGTCTGCTAATGTCCACCGGAGGTCACATTTCGGTCACGGACGCATGCTTTGAGAGCCTTCCTGACTGAATGAATGAAATATGCGATTTTCCATGAAGGCAACCCAGGGTGCTGAAATATAATTGGCTAAACTGGCATTGGGCGAGTTAAAAGGACCAAAACAAAGACAGCATTCTGGCACAGAAAACACATTTTCAAAGCAGAATATCTGACTTCAGCATTGTTTTTCAGATAAACAAGAATGTTCACTTGGCATGTTTCTTAAATATCTGCAAACATATTATGGTACTTTTATGCTTTAGAAGAGTCAAAAACTCACATACAGCACCTTTAAATGAGATTTGGAAAGTAAATAGAAATAAAGAACACTCACATTTTTCAGCTTATTTCCTGCTTTATCATTAGTCGACACAGCGGAATGAACCGCCAATTACTCTGGCATAAGTTTTAGTGATAGATGCCCTTCCAGCCACAGCACTAAGAGTACAACCCCCACACACTCTCCCATTCACACACTACTGTATGTCCAGTTTAGTTTATCCAATTAACCTGCACCACATATCTTTGTGGGAAACCAGAGCACTCAGAGGAAACACACAGGAACATGGGGAGAACATGCAGCCAGGATTTGAACCTTCTGGCTGTAATGCAACTGTGCTAACCACTGAGCCACCGTGCTGCCCGATATTAAGACCAGTTTATGCATAAAAACTCCAAGTCCTTTATTTGCAATACTTAATATGCTGGCACATTTTAAAGCCAATATGAAGGATAATAATAAAATATGTTTAAAAAAAGCTTTTAGTTTCTACTTTTGGTTTAGTTTATTTTTTTCTGTTCTGATTTTGAAAAACCAACGGAACAGATTTGGATATGATAAAAACATGTTAAATGCAGTAAAACACTCTTACTGTCAGCTGAAATTGGCAGTCACATTTTTTCCAAACTATTACATTTACAAACAGTTAAGGGACAGAATGTTTTGAGCATCATTTCAGGTCTGTGAACACAGTTGTGTTAATGTTGCAGAAAAAAACTAATAAAATAGCAACAAAAAAAAAGAATGATAATAAAAGACAAAAGACTTTTGGCGTGTTTTATGGCAGTATAAGCCCCTGTGATTGATTGTGGGTAAGAGGGTAAGCCTTATTCTAGGCCAATTCCACTACTACTTAAAATATGTGTAGCTCCAGGTAAAATACAGCTATATTCATTTTTTTCTTATGTGCATTTGTGTCTAGAGTTAAATATTTACCTTATATATGCCTCTTAACGGGACTTACTTAAATATACGTCGTTCTCATTTTTTCACATTGTAAATCCATTTCTTCCATCCAAAAATAAACAAGAGTGGACAAGCATAAGCAAGTTAAATTCAGGCCTCCTATGTGCAGGTAACATTACTAAATAGACAGACAGAGTGCTGATTATTATTGTGTTTTGATGCTTTCCCATAAAAATCATTGTAGGAGCAACCCTGATTGTGTGAAATGGAATTAAGGGCAAGAAAGCCCTCTTTTATTAGCATTGAAAAACACTGTTGTGATTTACTCAAGACACACACTAAAAATATATGTGACGAACAGATGTTGACAAAGTCATTTTTGCAGCTGACCTCATTGTATATGCATATATGAGTTATATACGAGTTCTCCTTTCAGATACAAAAATTTATACGAGGCAAGAATTGAAATTAATTTCCATTATCTTTTTTGTGTAAACTATCAAAACACCAGTTTGTGATAACAGTGACATTATGCAGCAGATGTGTGTTATGAGTTCAGTCTTTAGGCATGTGAGTACTTGACATCCAATACAACAATGGCAGGCTACAGGACTGACCTTGTGACATCACCAACTCTTGGGCTGGCGTACATAATATAGCATTTATAGTTTACATCTAGACTAATCCAAATATATTTAGTGCACATTTTAGTCTAAAAACAATCTCTGTCCATACTAGTGATTTCAAGCGTTTTCCAAAAATTGCTTATCCCCACTGACATTTAGACCTTAATGTACTTTCTGCTTATGCAAAAGCAAGTTGACATTAGCTACGTTTCCATCGACCTATTTTTATGCGCATTTTGGATATGTGCATAAAAAAATAGGTTGATGGAAAAGGCAAGATGCTCATCAATTTTGAAAATGCGCATAAAAAACGTATGCACATAACTGAGTAGGATGAACTTTTTATTCGATAAGAAAAGATGCACATAAACTAATATGGAAACACTTTTACCAAACAAATTCCAGTATGCGCATTAAAAAAGGTCATGTGATTTTGTTATAAGAGATCATGTGATGAAAAAATGTGTGTGAATGGACAAACCAGCAGGCTAAGCACACTGTAAAACATCTGAAATGTTGTTTTAGTCATTCTAAAATGCCTTAACCGTTTCAGTATTAGTATTAATTACCTCCAGAACTGTCAAGAGCATCTGCGCTCCACGTCTTATGGCTTCAAATAACACCACGCGTTTATTGCATGTCGACATCGTCTTCTGAGGCGCAAGTCATTTATTAAATAAAGAAAAGATTCACGTAGCTTCTCCTACCGCAGCAAATTAAGTTTTTACTGTTGATTTTTCAGGAAGTGACGATTTTGTTCTCTTTGAGTTGGATGGAAACGCTGCTTTATTTGCTCGTCTTTTATGCGATATACCAGTTTTGCGCATAAAGTTAATTCACATTTTTGGATGGAAACATAGCTATTGTGTCCTTTGAAGTAATGCAATGTGAAGTTTGTTCATCAGTAAAATTAATCTCTAACAGAACAGAGTAGCCAAAATAAATTCTGCCTTGTGCGGGACGATTATTGTGTGAGATTATTGCTAATGTTTAATGCCTCATGATTAATCAAAGGGCTCTAGAGTGATTGTGCACACACCAGCGTTCAAACCTTCAGGCCTAAAAGCATCTTTTTTTTTTAAAACGTCTCTGGATTGACATTTATTCGTGTCTCTTGAACTGCTGAAATTACAGTAAGCATGACTTGGTGGCTCTTAAAGTCCATGTGAAATCAAAATGAACAAAGATTGTTATTCTTTAGGTGAAAATGATTCCATACATGTTAATTCACTGATTTTTTTTTGTTTTGTTTTGGTAAACATTAATCAAAATCTGACAATTTGCTACTGTGTTTGGAGTGGCGATCCTTCTCTGTTGAAAAATGTCAGTTTGACGGTTTCAACCACAATATGGTTTAAAAAATATATAAACATTAGCATTTTTTTCATTGTACATAAGGCTTCAGATGACTTTCATCCAAGAGAATGAGAATAATTTTAAACAACATTGTCAACTTTATACAAAAATCCAAATGGTTTTTCTACAATGTTTTCTTGTTAGTGTAAAAGAGAAATTAAGTTCATTTCACACAAATATGTGTTCAATTGCCCTGGAAGTTGGCAGAGCAATTTTCATTTGAGGCGTCGGATCCATACTTGAGAATGAGGATCTCTTTAAACAACATTGTCAACTTTATACAAAAATCCAGATGGTTTTTCTACAATGTTTTCATGTTAGTGTACCTTTAACTCTATGGAAGTTAGTTTTGCTGGTATTTGTGCCATTTTTTACCATGGCCTAAAAAACTATGACTTAACCCATATTGCACCTGTGTTGTTAGTAAATTTGTCAAGGAGGTCTAAAATAGCTGTCCATTAGCATTCGCATTAATCTCAATTGCAGTTGTTTGGCAGAAGAAAGACCCTCAAGATAATGTAACTGCATCTACCAAGGGCTAACAGGGTCATGCTAACCCGCCAAACTCATTGGCTTCTACTGCTAGACCTCAGGCCTGTTTTTATGTTGGCTAGAAAGAAGAACCCAACCCTTGTCTCAGCAATGGCCCCTCATTGGTCCCAGACAGTCTTTTCATGGCCCAATGAGATCACAATGTTTATTTTGGCTTTCATCTGTTATGAAATGCCCTCTTCTCACTCCAGCACTGTTAAAGGAGGAGGGCACTGGCCTTGTTTTCTGTGAACTCAGTGAGGACGTTTATCCTCAGCGTCTTTCTCTCTCCCTCGCTTTCTGTTTGTATGATTTTATAATGCTCTATAAATTCAGCCGCAGAGGCCATATTGAAAGACAAGGTCGACAATAAACCAGCTGGGGGTGTGTGTAAATTGGAGCCTGTGGAGCCAATACTACACAAATACAAGAGATATGCTTTCAAAGCTACTCACCTTTTCTCCTCGTCTCCGAGGGCCCGTTTTGAAGCTATATAATGGAAGAACAAGATAATCGTTCCTACCATATATTCATTTTAAAACATTCTGATTCTTGAGATACTATACACTTGAATTGACCACTTTAGAGATAACGCTCCTTGAAAAACAGAAACAGCGGTTTCAATTCTTTGATGTGTAGAAGCGGTATAGTAAAGTAAATTACCCATAAGGAGTTATTATTTTTGATTTTTATATTTATTTTGTGATGATGTATGCACGGCCTTTGAAGTACAATCTTCATAGTGTCTTCCATAGTGCTTTGGTGGTTGCAATGCTTTTAAATACAAGAATGCCTTTTATGTATATGTGCGTCATTCAAAACTATGCTGAGAATTAAGAAGCCTTTTAAATTCAATCTGTGTTTTTAAAATAAAGTAGCAAACAGAATTGCAGTTCAAATGGGAACATAAAAAAGTGGAATTAAAGTAAATGATATTCATAAAGATGGATGGATAGATGATCAAACCATATTTTTAATTCAAAACAATCGGATGGGTGGATGGATGGATGGATGGATGGATGATAGATAGATGATCAAACCATATTTTTAATTCAAAACAATTGGATG
>CAIGQV010016547.1:9767891-9789292 GCA_903798115.1 Danio jaintianensis | reverse complement strand
TGGATGGATGGATGGATGGATGGAAACCATATTTTAATGCAAGATAATGAGATGGATGGATGAATGGACAGACTGATAGATGGATGGATGGATTGATTATTTATATTAGATCATTCAACTGCTGTATATTGATGGATGGATGGATGGATGGATGGATGGATGGATGGATGGATGGATGGATGGATGGATTATTTATATTAGATCCTTCAACTACTGTATATGGATGGATCGAAGGATGGATGAATGGATGGATTATTTATATTAGATCATTCATCTACTGTATATTGTTACAAAATAAAATCATATAGTGTATTGTTTGTGACTGGTTTCTCATGTCATTTTTGCAATCAGGGCCACTGTTTGTGTATTCATTTAATAAACAAACCAGCATGGATGACTAAACAATGGTCGTATTATGTGTGTAATTATGTGTGCTTGTTCTAAATTGTCCCCAGCTTTCTTGGCGTCCAGTGTGTCCTCTCAGATTTGAGTGGATCTGAAGTGGTCCAGACCCTCTGCTGGGCTCCTTCAATGGACAGAGCCCTGGGAAAGCTGGCATGGCCAGTGGAGCCAACAGAGCTCTGAATCACAACTTTCTCTATTAAATGGTAATTCAGAAACAATAGGGAGGCATTGCTCTAATGTGGTCCAGATGATAGCAGCATCTCCCCTGCTGGGCCATTCTGTCCTTTGGCTGGATATAATTCAATGATCTGATCAGTACAATAACAATAATGTGCTTTGCCAGTCTGTGGGGGCCAGTTTTTTTGAGACCCCCTCCTCCACTCTCTCATTCACACTCTACGTTTTGTCTCTCCTGCATAATAAAAGCATTAACATCTGTTAAGCAGGTCGAGTGGTTGAGGATAAACAGAAGGCATGAATATGCATGTGTCAGGAAAAAAAACAGACTGTTGACAAGAGTTAGAGAACCCAAACAAGTAGATAAAAAAGTAGGTAAGTATATTTAAGATTATCAGTTAAACTGGAGATGATGGGATAATAATTTTTTTTTTTTTTTTTCTTTACCAGGTTGAATAAGAGTCCACACAGACCGCCAAGAGAGGTAATTTGCCATTATATTATGTTATATTATATTATATTATGTTATGTTATGTTATGTTATGTTATGTTATGTTATGTTATGTTATTCATTCATTCATTCATTTTCTTTTCGGCTTAGTCCCTTTATTAATCTGGGGTCGCCACAGCGGGATGAACCGCCAACTTATCCAGCATATGTTTTACGCAGCGGATGCCCTTCCAGCTGCAACCCATCACTGGGAAACATTCCTACACACTCATTCACACATATACACTATGGACAATTTTAGCTTACCCAATTCACCTATACCGCATGTCTTTGGACTTGTGGGGGAAACCGGAGCACCCGGAGGAAACCCACGCAAACACGGGGAGAACATGCAAACTCCACACAGAAATGCCAACTGACCCAGCCGAGGCTCGAACCAGCGACCTTCTTGCTGTGAGACGAACGTGCTACCCACTGCGCCACCGCGTCGCCCACTAATATTTGTATATTATATTATATAACTATATATAACTAATGATTATATTATATTATATTATATTCAGAGGAATTGCAGGACTTTATATACTGTAATATAAAGTACCTAATGCCTAGATAATGACATTTCACATAAACCTTTTTCTCTTTAGAAATGAGATTTTTAATGACCACAAAGTGTTAGGTCCTTGGTTTGACATGTTATCTGAAGGTGTCCCCATCACTATGCTGGTGCATTAGGACCCACACAGACCACACTGTATAAGCACCTCCTACTTGCTCCATTAACATACTTAAAATAACATAATCTTTTTTTTTCTCAGAAGGTTTTATAAAGAGATTGACCAGGCTCAAACCCTGCTTAACTCCAGTGGGGAACTAGTCTTAGGCTAATAGTCTTAGGCTAGGCTTAGTGTTTTATTCTAACTTTATTTTATTAAAATTACAAAACAAAAGGGTTCTGACTTTTACATTTTACATCTACATTGAATGGCCTTAACTATCAAAAGCACAAAGTTAGCATGACACAGTCAAAAATTTCTTTAAACAGAAGTAATATGTTTAAATTATTCATTGATTTTCTTTTCGTCCCTTTATTAATCTGGGGTCGCCACAGCAGAATGAACCGCCAACTTATCCAGCATATGTTTTACGGATGCCCTTCCAGCTGCAACCCATCACTGGGAAACATCCATACACACTCATTCACACATACACTACGGACAATTTAGCCTACCCAATTCACCTATACCACATGTCTTTGGACTTGTGGGGGAAACCGGAGCACCCGGGTAGAAACCCATGCCAACACGGAACATGCAAACTCCACACAGAAACGCCAACTGACCCAGCCGAGGCTCGAACCAGCGACCTTCTTGCTGTGAGGCGAACATGCTACCCACTGCATATATGTTTATTTGTATATTGATAAGAAAACAGAGGCGTATACAGTACATACTGCTGTCTGTGCGTTTAATATGAATAGTTAGTAGCTTGGTAGAATTTCCACCTATCTCTGCAAATATGGTAAATTTTCAGCAGTCACTAGAAGGGCTTGTGACATTACAGTAGGGGGAATTCAGAGCAGCTAATTATAACTGCTTTAATTATGTAAAAAGGAGTGTGTTGATTTTTTACGTTGTTTTTTTTTTGTTTTTTGTTTTTTTAGGAAAATTATCCAAAAACACTGCTGTTATTCTGTAACTAGTTACTATAGGGATGAAATAACAGCATATTGATTTTAGGGTTAGATTCGGTTATGATCAGTGTTAGGACAATACTTTTAATTGGAATATTGTTACCAGAACATTAAATGTTCTATTGCCGGCAATAAAAATATGAATGTGCAGGTTCTTCATGTCGCAGGTGATGATGGAGATGTTGTGGATGAAGGTATGGACTATCAATCCGTATGTTAATGTTCCAACCCTTGGAAGATCAGTTCAAGGACTGCAGAATATTGCCTAATTACCACTGGGCCCTTAACCTCCAGTTGCTCTGGGTAAATGATCCTCTTTGTAAATAAACTGAAACTTAAAATTGCTTATAGATTGGGTATGAAATCATGTTTAAGGTAACAATCACTTTAAGTTAACAATCTTGTAATGTTGGTATTGTTTATTTATTTATTTATTTATGTATTACCTCACCTCTGCACTTTCTGTATCTTTTTTTGTCTGTCTTTGTGTCTCAAAGGATGCTTTGTTTCTCCCAGGTACTTCTGCCTATAATGGAATGCTGTTTTTGTCTTTAACTCAATGCACCATTTAAACTGAAAATAACTAGCTGAGACACATTCTCACAAAAACAGCATCGGGTCTTACTAGGACAATGGCTCGATACCTCAGCCCTGAAAGGAGCCTTAAACTGTGGGAGCGTCTCTGGCAGGAGCTTCTTTGAACTCTTCTGGTGAACACGGTGTGTAGTCATGGACTAGCTGGAGGAAATCTGTACAGATAACAATATTAATCTGCTCAGACAGCTGGGCTGGGGGATATCTAGTGGCATTAGACTAAGGACACAGGGACCTTGGTAGACCTAAATATATATCAGGACTGGAATGAATTTTATCTTAGTTGAGCTCGCAGGATCTCTGCCACATACCTTGTGCTCTAATGGCTGTATAGTGGCAGTCAAATGAGTTCATAAGCTGTGCTGAGGGCATGAACACCTGACCCTGTCATAAAATACGATAAGCACAAGTGTAAATCTGTGTCTTTGCATATCACATGCGAGCTTTCACCTGTAGTCATGGGACAGTGTTTTAACAACATTCACTTTTCACAATGCCAGAATTGAGGGTGATCTACAGTACAGTAGCTATGCTTCCATCCACCTATTTTTTTTGGCACATTTTGGAATATCACATTAAAAAATGCATAATGGAAACGTCAAGATGTGCATATAATTTGAAAATGTGCATTAAAAACAATGTACGTGGACAACTGAGTAGGATAAACTTTTAATCCGATAAGAAAAAAAACATGCATAAACTACGATGGAAACATTTACCAAAAAAAAATTCCAGCATGCACATCAAAAACGTCATGTGATTTTTGTCATAAAAGATAAAAATGGACAGCATTACTGGACAAACCAGTGGATCAACCACATTGCACAACATTTGAAATGTTGTTTTGGTCATTCTAAAATCTCTTAGCCAAAGTCCATCATCAAAGTGGTCCAGTATTATTACCTCCCATAACTGTCTTGAGTGGAAGCACTCCCAAAAAGTGATCTCGCTCCTCCAAAAGCCACTGGCCGATCATTGTTTGTCGTCTTCTTCTGGGGTGAAAGTCATTCATTATATAAAAAGGCCCACAGTGGCTTGTCCTACCACAGCAAATTTCATTCGTTCATTTTCCTTCAGCTTAGTCCCTTTATTTATTAGGGGTTCGCCACAGCAGAATGAACCACCAACTTATCCAACATATGTTTTACACAGCGGATGCCCTTCCAGCTGCATGCAAACTCCACACAAAAATGCCAACTTGTCCAGCCGGGACTCGAACCAGTGACCTTCTTGCTGTGATGCGACAGTGCTAACCACTGAGCCACCAGTGGCACCAGATTTTGTTCTCTTTGACTCATTGGACGTTTTTTGAAGCATCTTGGAGATGTTGTCAAAGTTCTTCTGGATTTAGTTTGTCTCAGTTTGTTCTGTTTCTTTATGTCATTCCAGACAGACTGTTTGATGATCAGATCAGATCTCTGTGTGAAGCACTGGCTACTCTTTGTGCAGACAATAATCTTACTGTATAATTACAATTAATGACAAAAATAATGTTTGGAAATGTAAATTGATATTTCAAACTGACACGCTACAGTAAAATATAGAAAAAGCAACAACTTTATACTCTTTTTTGGGGGTGAAAATACTAGTGGCCTAAGACTTTTGACTCATTATTAAAGAAATTATTTTTGTCAGGTATAGCATTTTAAAGGGAGTATGTGTAAGAATTTTCTCAATGATTGCTTTTTTTATTGCCAATCAACTATAGGCTGATACAATATTGAAATAGAGACCTGTAATGTCAAAATATCACGCAAAGAAATGGATAAATTCAAACGTATAAATTCAAATACACTGTATAATCAAACTACCGTGTGGTGTTAGTAAGTAAGTACAGTCCATTAGAAAGCTTATTATGTCCTAAAAATAATAATAATTATCTCCTAAAGTGAGAGCCCACAGTTATAATAGTCGGCTCCAATATAATGCCAGCACCCCCAGGGACATTTTGAGTAAAGCTTTTATCAAGCATGGCAATAATTCTTCATAAATAGAAAATGTATTTAGATGCGGCTGATTTATGAAATTAAAGTCTTCACTAGAAATCCTTTAATCCTGCAAATGACATTTAGAGTTGTGACCAAAGCTGCGATGATTTGTGTCTGTAAAACCCACGAAAACAAAATCAGTAAGCCTGTGTTTTGATGATGAGTTGAAAGCATTTTTATCCGATATAAAAGGCTGACCGCTGAAGGATGTTCTACCTTACACAATCAATTAGGCCTGCGTGACGGACTCCACCGCAGCACACTTATGAACCCTTTTCCTTCTTTTACAGCAATTTTGCTATCTGATAAGCCATAATATATGGGCGCGCTGCACACTGACACAACGCATAAATTGTATCTGTGCAATCGCAAATTATAAATTGACTTTCAGCCCTTTTTGATAACGCATTTTCCGGTGGAGTAATCAAACTCGCATTACATGTAAGCATTCTGACAGTGTGCGCTCTGTCTCCTCTATTAGGCCCGAGGACATGCCTCGTCGTATTGTTTTCTGCTGCATTCTGCTGGTCCTGCTAGTGATGCTGGGATTGTCGGAGCAGCCTGTCGTTGAACAGTAGCTCAGCGCTGAAGTGGATTGGACCGAACAGTTGCCCCGGGCTGGATCCAGCATTGCCGTGAGCGACCTCTCCTCTGACTTGAGATTGTTCTTTGAGCAGATTTATTCCCTTCTAGTAATTCGGCAGAGCTTCAGACACATTGCATATTAAACAAGTGAAACAGTTTTGCATGGGGCAGAAAATGTGTGGCCTTTGCAAATAAGCAGAAACGGTATCAATGAAAAATGCACTGCAATAGACAGGATGACCCCAGTGTGGCGATCCCACAGGGCCATTGAGAACAGATGCCGAGGAGCCGCTTAACCTAGCTAAGTACTCGAATATTTCTATATCTAACGCACGCAAGATGCCTAATGCAAAGTTACATCGTTGCTGAGGTTGGTTTTGCTGGTAGTGCTCCAAAATGCTGCCTACTGCCTGTGTAGGCTTCTAGCTTCTGAGTCGGCTTCCTAACCATCATGACAACTCAAAAGTTATCATTTTGTGAAGCTTCAAAAGCTTCTAGTTTTATATTAACATTATTATACATTCCATTGTTTTTGTTTAAAGGGATAGTTCACCCTAAAATGAAAAGTTTACTCACAATTAACTGATTATTTACTTTACTGTTGAACACAAAATATATTTTGAAGAATAGAATAATTTTAGATTACTTTTAAATAGCTTTTTTATCTGACCTGCTTTAAACCTTAAATTAGCATTAAATATTGCATTCATTAATTTTCCTTTGGCTTAGTCCCTTATTTATCAGGGGTTGCCACAGCGGAATGAACCGCCAACTATTCCGGCATATGTTTTATGCAGCAGATGCCCTTCCAGCCGCAAACCAGTTCTGGGAAATTAAATATACCATATTCATATATTTTTTTTAAATGTGCTGCGAGTTTTGATATAAACATCATTAAATGCTACAGTATAAACAGTGCATCAAAGTTTTTCCCATACAGTGGGTTTGTGAGTTGCTAAAAAGCTGATATTTAATTCAAATGCAAAATATAAACAAATGAAGGCCTTCAACACTAAAAAAAATAGATAGAAATATATTATGTTTACCTACAAGTTTGTATGAGTGCAATCATGAACCAACATCAGAGTGCAAACATGCTGTTCAATTATTTAAATAATTCCCTCCGAGATATTTCAAGTAAACATTTTATTTCAAAAGGGTTTTGCTCATAGAAACATTTGGGAATCAGTGCAATACATGAACAAACATTAATAAAATATCCAAACTACATACAATAAGAGGTGTTTATTGCACCATATTACAAAGCAGAATTCACAAGTTTGTATACAAGGTATGTACAGTACATGTCCATTTTATATTGTGAATATAGTCACTGCTAAAGAGTATGACGCACAGTAGGATTTTAGAAAGGAACATTTAAAAGACAGAAAGGGAGAAAAGAATAATTATTGAAAATCAATTAATTAAGAACAAATTACTGCCCATAAAAAAGTAACTAACTAATGTAATTTACTCTAATTACGAGTACTTCATTTTTGTTATCCAATGATGTAATCCAGTTTCGATGTACATTCAGTTACTACCCAGCACTGAAGCTGTATGGCATAATAAAATATTAGAACAAGAAAGCCACTAAACTAACTTAGCTAACTTAAATGAAAAAAATGCAACTGAATATTTTGTACTTCTGAGTTTGATGTTAGCTTGGTGGCAAGCTAATGGTGCAGTACTCTAATAAGCAAACAAACCATATGAAATAAATGTGAAATTGCTACTTTTTAATTACTCTAAACTCAACACTGTCTTATTGGAAAACTATTCCTCCATCTAGATTTTTGCTGAATTTCTAAAACATACTTAGTTGTATAATTCATTGCAGTGCAGTTTTCAAATTATATGACCACTGGCAGTAAAACACCAACAACTTGTATTCCTTTTCACATAATTATGATTATGGAACAGATCAATGATTTTTGTTCAATTCCTTGCACAATATCTACCTACATTGTAAAAAAAAAAGTGATGCTTTTAAAGTGATTACTTGACTTTACTTTAAAAAAGTAAGTATGCTTGTTAGCTCATCTGGTACAGTATTGTGATTGCAATTGATATGTTAAGCCGTCGTTTACCAAAAAAGAGCTCAGTGACTTGGTTGCTTCAGCAAATCCATTTTTAGTGTCACATCTGCTTTTGTTAAATCTCAGTTGCAGTGCATTGTGGGATATACATGGTCCTAGAGTTGGACCTAAAAGTGTCATAATTAAGTTGTCTTTGAAATAGGATTTGTGCCACGAGAATGCCGTACTATGCAGACTCTGTAGGCATCCAACTACTTTTGGAAAAGGCATTGTAGTGGAGAGAATAAGAGTCTAAGAGTGCATGACGGGGGGTCAGAGATAGACAGGTGAAGATCATGCATATACCTGTCACACCACGGCTACACAGAAAGAAGGACTTTTATATGGTGAATCTCTTGCTACTTCCGATCCAGCTCTCAAACTGCCCGGGGCTTCCTCTGCTGCTTCTGTTTTCAGCTGTAAGAGAGCGAGAGAGACATCCTCTTCTGCATTATTCAGACTAACCACATAATGGAACAGGCGATTCCCCAAACTCTCCTCTGATGTGTCAGATTTAAAGTGGAATAAAAGATTTAGCATTCTTTGTCTTCTCGCACTTTGAACTGCGGGAGATCTGTGATTCAGCTCTGCCTGGCACTGGATTAACTGAGTTGAATCATTCTTGGTGGTTACCTACTTGGTAGCTAATTGGTTTAGTACAAAAAAATGTTGCCATATTTAGTAATGGACGTTAGATTAAAGCATGAGACACTAATTTCCGCACCAGCAAACTCAAAGAAAGAAATAAGGAATTATGTTATGCCCAAAAACTGTAATGATTATTAAATTTATTTGTATTGTGTTGGAATAATGTTAATTCTTCTCATTATTAAATGATTGGTACAAATGAAATATCATTAAATTCCCACTGTTGTCAGATAACAGACGATTCCTCTCAGTAGGCTATTGATATCTTTAATACATTTGTATTATATTATTATTTAGATACATTATTTATTCATTTATTGTTACACTTTATTTTGATGGTCACTTTTTTAGACATTTTTTAGACTTTCAACTAACCCTAGTTTACACTTTAGGAAATGGTTCTAAATAGTACAGAATTGGGGTTCTTTGGCTTAAATACATCAACAATAGCAGAACCTCTTTTGGTGCTAAATAAAACCCTTTTCATATTGTTCCATAACAAACTATGCTATGAAAGTGCATATTCATATTCATATATATTATATAATTATACATAGCCAACAGCATGTACCAGTTAGGCATTTTTTATTGATGTGAACTTGTAATAAAAATGACAGTACTCATTTTAAAAGTTATTAGCTGAACACATTAATAAATAATAATGGATACTGAATAAATGCAAAGTTACTTGTCGTAGTTACTTACTCCCAAGGCCATTTACATCTTAGTTGATATTTAGTCGCACCATATTGGTGTTTCATAACATCTAGTTTTTATGAGGTGAATTGTTAGCCCAACGCTCAACCCCCAATCTGGAGGACCAGAACATATACACTATGGACAATTTAGCTTACCCAATTCACCTGTACCGCATGTCTTTGGACTTGTGGGGGAAACCAGAGCACCCAGAGGAAACCCATGCAAGCTCCACACAGAAATGCCAACTGACCCAACTGAGGCTCAAACCAGCGACTTCCTTGCTATGAGGCAACATCGCTACCCACTGCACCACCGTAGGTTCCAATAGAATATATGTAGAGGGGACCATCAAAATGAAGTGTTCGATTTTATTTTATTTATTTTTTATGCATTACAGTAATAAGAATTGAAAGCAAACATGCTAAATTTTAACAAAAACAATCTTAATACGTCTTATTATTTTGTATAGCATTCATTTTCTTCAAATATAAGTGTTGAAATATATCCAGGACATCTTCCTGACAGGCTTTGTGAGTCACTCTTTTACAAAAGACACTGAGAGTAACCCACACAACAAACATCTTTTTCTTTCCTCCAATGAACTGCAAATGCTCCCCGAGTGACAAAGCCCAGCCATTGGAGACATTGATCTCCCGTCCACAATCGCCTCTGTCGAGCATGTCCTGTAAATCTGGCCGCTTAAATCCGGCACATGCCGCAATTGACTAGTCTCGAAATGGACCCAACACACAGCCTCGGCTGGCATTTACCAAGCCCATCGATCTGTGTAGCCCAAATACTCATGCTTAGATAGGATATGTAATGACCTCTGCCAAGGGAGAATTAGACGGACGAGTGCAGTGAAGAGCAACATGACGACGGGGGGAAAACAAAAGCAAACTCTTATCAGTATGTGAGGCATCGTCTTCCTGTCAGAGGTGTAATCCCGCAGATGAATGTGTGCGGGGACGTCCAACCGTGATTAAACTTTGTGCAACAAGCCATAACATCGCCACATAATACTCACTCTCCATCCCGCTATCTATCCCTGACTGCTTTGCTTAACTGGCTCAATAAATTAGCTTATGTTGGAGTCTCCGCAGGAAGCATGTTTCGTATGAAATCATCTTTTCCTCTTTCTCTCTCTCTCACGGCCTGTGTGAGGTGTGAATGCTAATCAGTGAAAGCAGCTGACGCTTGTTTAATTGGTGTAACCTGCTTTGCTGAACTGTGGCGGCCCTAAAGGAATATCTTGGCTGGCGCAGTAGGTTTTTGTCCCTTTCCTATTCAGCATCCACACTGCCCTGTGCTACTATTTTTATTGCTCTAACGAGGTTCTGGGCAGGGCGTGCAGGAGGGCTGCAGGTGCATTGTGGGAAATGGATGGCCTCGTCACGACTGGAGCCCCCTGTGGAGTGCGCGGGGTGTTGCCCTGAGGAGCGTGGCAGCTGTGGAGGGTCAGAGGAGTGTGAGGAGACACAGGTGGCTCACGGTGGAAGGTGACAGAGTGATAGACACACGCATCTGACAGACACGACCTTCACGCCGATGCTTTTCTCAATCACTTTGGCTCAACTCCTGCATGAGACTTTGAACTTAAAACAATACATTCAGATCTTGTTCACACCAGACTTGAGGGCCGGTTTCTGAATATTTATGGTCACCTTTTTAAAACTCTTAAAACGGTAAACACAACAGCAGTGTATGTGGACTAAACTGTGTATGGAAACTGTGGATTGGTTTTTGATGATAAAATAAAACCATGTAAAAAATGCAAATCGGCGGTTCATCCCGCTGTGGCGACCCCAGATTAATAAAGGCACTAAGCCGAAAAGAAAATGAATGAATGAAAATGCAAATCAGTTTTATGTCAGTTGACTACCTTGATGTCACAACAACATTAAATTGACAGCTAACATTGGTGTCAAAAAACATCAAAATGAATGCCAATGTTGCACTGTAAAAAATGCTTTAGTTCGATTATTTTAGTTATTATAAATTTGAGAGTATTAAACATAAAACAAAAAAAAGTAAAAAAAAAGATACATTAACTTATTATTTATATTATCTTTTTTTTTTTCCAATTTGGAAGTCAGTGGGTATAGTCAGCTGTTCAGTTTCCAGCATTCTTTAAAATATCTTCTTTTGTGTCAAACAGAAGAAACTGAAACAGCTTTGAAACAACATAAAGATGAGAAAACGGTGATTAAATTTTAATATTTGGTGAACTATCTCTAAAGGCCAGTTTCATATAGAGGGCTTAGTTTAAGCCAGGACTAGAACATCTACATTAGGTAATTACGCAGCTTTTATTAAAAACAAAAAAGACTTTAAGAAACACATTACAGGTATATCTTGAAAAAGTTTTATGGCATTAATGTATTTTTTGTTTATGTCACTGCAAGATATTTTTTTCACTGCTCATACATGAAATTTAGCCTAGGACTAGCCTTAAGCCTTGTCTCTGGAACCAGGGCTAAGTGTTTTAAGTAAACTAGTACATTAGTGCATACAAGTTTCACAGTTTCAAAAAATAAGCCAAATCAATTGAAAAAAAAACTAATACAAAGCATCACTTCTAGATATATTGAAAACATGGCTGCCTCGTAACCCACAATGTCACAGCGAACACAAACAAAAACAGAATGAACTCATCACGGGAAACGTGAGCAAGAGAGGAAACAAATTTGTCAGGGAAAATTAACGATGATAAATTATTCAGCGAATCGATAAATCGGGATAAAAAAAGAGCCTGTCTATAAGCACGGGATATCGTATCAGCAAGCTGGATCCCGACAGATGCAAGCACTGTGACAGATGAGAGGCCGGCGGTGTCCGAGGTCAAGGTCAGTGATGGGGCCTGATGGGAAGCGCTCTGTGACTTCAATCTCCCACTTTCAATAAGCGAAACCATAAATCAAGGCCTGCATGAGAGGAGAGAGCGAAAACAATGGGTCTATTTCTTATATGACTCTTAATTCCCTCTCTCTTTCACATAATACAGCAATTTAATTCCAGCCTGAGCAAATGTCGTGGCTGGGAATGTCTCAAGTGTTTTGTGGTTGACTGCGATGAGTGTGTCACTGTTTCGTTCCCTTGGGACCTGCAAAGGGGTCAGAGGTTTAACCTGAAGATGTGTCATTTGCCTGATGTGGCTCGGCTTCAGATATGATGTATGGAATTACAGCTGTGAGTGAGTTAGACAAGGCTAAACTAATGTGGGAGGGTCCAAATATGTTATATTAGCTAGACAGAACAGGGAAACGGGGCTGAATTCTGAAGCAGAAATGATTGGTGTTTGATGCACTAATTCATAAATCCCTGTTTGTTTATGAAACATACATTGTTCTTAACTGGTAACTTTTCAAGCATCTAATGATGTATTGCTAATGCCCAGTGGTGAACATTCATTCATTCATTCATTCATTTTCCTTTGGCTTAGTCTCTTTATTAATCAGGGGTCGCAATGGTGGAATGAACCGCCAACTTATCCAGCATATGTTTTACGCAGCGGATGCCCTTCCAGCTGCAACCCAGCGGCTAAATACCCATACACTCTTGCATTCACACACATACACACGGGGAAAACAAGCAAACTCCACACAGAAACGCCAACTGACCCAGCCGAGGCTCGAACCAGCGACCTTCTTGCTGTGAGGCGAACTTGCTACACACTGCGCCACCGTGCAGCCTGGGTTAATTCAGTTAGTTTTAAATAAGCAGTTTGAACAAGCAGCAAAAAAAAATTGGGGGGGAGTGTATCTGTACTTTATCAGAGTATTTGTGTTTTACTTTTACTTAACTACATTCCAAAACCAAATGTTGCACTTTTTACTCCTGGAATTTTTCTGAGTAAGAAAAAAGTTATTTTGAAGGGGAGCAATTGACACCTCAGAGACAAGATAGTGTTTGATCTGTGAGCAAGCTGTATTTGAACAGTTAAATTGGTTCGCAAATTGCACTAAGCAGTTAATTTGTGACTTGGACTGAAATCTGTTTATTGAATCAATAACTCACTGATTCAAATAATCCATTTATAGTGACTATCCAATAAATGATTCAGTTATTCAACTGGTCCATTCAGAGTGAATCTTCAGTTAACGGTTCACTGATTTTACTGATCTGAAGTAAATTAGAAATCAAGTACTTTTGGATATTCACTCAAGTAATATAGAAAAGGTGGACTTTATACTTCTATTGGAGTAATATTTTATAAGGGTATCTGTACTTTTACTCAAGTGCCTAATTTGTGTTCTTCATCCACCACTGCTAATGGCAGTTTACACAACTACTGTACCTCCAAAGGTGAAAGTCACTGGAGAAAATCATATCAAAAACATGCAAGTTGAGATGATTTTGTTACATGTTTGTGGGGTAGAAAATCATGTTTTATGACTATCTTTGTACACTGCAGGTTTAAAGTCATTGTGAAATACTAATTGTCAATATTTTTGTCAACATTTTAGCTGACATAGCTGTGGTTGATGTTAAAGTGTAATTTTAAAATATGTCACAATACTGAAGTAAAGTTTTTAGGAACTTCCAGTTTCCGTGGATTTTAAAGGGTTGGTCCAGAGTGTTTTTTTTAAGGTTTGATTGTGTTTATGGGGTGCAAAACAATGTGTGTTCGTGATTCATTTGTAAAAAATCACATTATTTGTTCACATATCTTACCTTCATTTTATACAGCTACTAGTTGTTTTAGAACTTCCGATTCAGTTGCCTATGGGAGAAATGTTTAGGAATAATAAACGGCAGAAAACGGTCAAACTACTTCCTCTACAAACAAGTGTGTTCATGACTATACAGACAAAGTAAAATATTATAATAAGAAAACATCAGTTTGCAACATCAAGCAGCATAACAAGCTGTTTTTAACATCTAAAAATAAATGGAAGTGAATGGGACAGGAAGTTTCGAGCCAAAAAGATTCAAATGACTGCGCCCGCCTGCACGTGAAGAATAAGGTCAATAAGGCCCGCCCTCAAAGGGCTCTGATCATAGATATCATTAGATGTCGCCTACCCTGTTGTTGTCTATTGGAAGGAATGCGTCAATAGAGCCGCCATTTTAGTACAGGGTAGCGCTCCTTTGAAATGAATGTGGGACCAAGGTGCAGTGGAGGACTGTGGCCATCCAGAGCCAGAGATATACACATATATACATATATCTATGATCGGGAGTTTTCCCCGGTGGTCAGTATGTAAATATTTTTTTTAATTACAAAAATTATAATTTTACATCACTTTTCTACACCGATGGATAAGTGACTGCACGGGCATTGCCGATAAAGAGTGTGTGTTTGTGTGCATGGAAATGTATTATCCTCCCTCCCTGTTAAATTTGATCTAATCCGTGTCCTAAAACACACCCCCTCTCCTGCTTTCACTTCTCATTCTAACGGAGGGAGCGATTCGTTTGTGAATGAATCTATGTTATGAACGACTCGTTTACTTAGCCGACAATAATACAAGTTTCTAGCACCGCAGCGTCTCGTTGTCATATTTCATTTACATTGTTTGCTGATTTTATTCAACAAAACTAGCATAAGCCTAGAATTCAGTGCAAGTTGATGCTATTTTGCCTTATGATCAGTGCAGTAAGAGACTGTATTATCATCAACAATGTTACTTGTTGAGCACAAAAGTTTGTAACATACAAAAAACATAAAAAACGAAATCTTACCTATGAAATGTTCTGCCTTTGTGCTTTGTTTTCTTTGTTTGCTCGTTACTACACCTGTAAGCAGCGCTAAAGTCCAGCATCTTCACATTGGCACAATGTCTTGACTAGTGCTGTTGAATGACATTTGTCCTGGGAGCACTGTACAAATGTGGCGGCGCTATTGACTCATACTGAGGGTCCTTATGCGATATCTAGTGTGTATATCTATGGGCTCTGATTAGTCAGCTAACCTAATGTGTTGTGATTGGCGGATCGGCTTCACGTCACCAGGAAACATCATGCCTCTTTTGCATGCTGTCTCAGCTGCGTCAATAGCGCCGCCACATTTGTACAGTGGTCCCAGTACAAATGTCATTCAACCGCACTAGTCAAGACAGTGTGCCAATGTGAAGATGCTGGACTTTAGCGCTGCTTACGGGTGTAGTAACGAGCAAACAAAAAAAACAAAGCACAAAGGCAGAACATTTCATAGGTAAGATTTCGTTTTTTTACGGTGACAAACCGCGTTTCTCGTTGTTTATGTCCTTGTTTACGTCCTTACTACAACATAGCATACAATGAACACTAGAAACTATGCATGTAAGATATCAATTTTAACAAAAAGAAGTACTTACAGGTTGTGGCTTACAATCCACAGCTTCTTCTTTTATCATAGGTACTGCTTCTTCTTTGAGGAGAAGTTTTTGGCTGAATCCAGCACTTAACTGCGACCAATTGTGGAAGCTGTCCTTTGTAAAATGCTTTGCACAGAGAGCTATATCTTTTTTATAATATTCTGGAACATAATTAAAAATGAATTTTAACCACTTCTCTCTTTGTGTCACGTCCCTTGGAAGGCCAAATAGTGAAACAGATCCATGGAAATAGCAGCGTTTGGATGGCATTTTCCTTTCTCTACTAACGCGTCTGTGGCCACGCCCCTTTGCTGCGCGAGGTGTATGCGCAGTGAATGCTCGTAACCTGGAACGTTTGTGATCTCATTAGCCCGGATGTATTTTTTTTGTAGTCCACAAATTCGTTCGCTGTAGGCTTTGCTAAGCTAACTCTGTAAAAGCCAATTTCTCCCTTTGCATTAAACTTTGAGCATCTTACATCAGAGATGTTGTTTATGTCCACACAGCAACATTACACATCAACTGAAGTTTAAAATATGATATCGTAGTGGACCACCCCTTTAAGGAAAAAATGCCCATTAGTGGAGTTCACTGATAAATTTGTTTATTCTGCTTTTAAAATCTTTAACCCTGTATTGGGGGAACAACCATATCACATTAACATTGCTTACAATATGTATTTTTAGTCATAAAAGTTCCGATGTCTTGTAATAACCCCCAAAAACACTTCAGGGTTTTTCCAATGAGTGCCCAACAAAGAGTTAAGCATTTTAAAGACAGATATGATCCAAGCAGGCACCTTGATGTCAAAATAATATAAGTGAGGTTAACACTGGTGTCAAAAAGGTTAATCGATTTGATGTCAAAACTACTTTGATTTTAATATGACATCATATTTACATCTTACATTGGTGTCAAAAATCACATCAAAAAATTGATTACAGGTTGGTCCTGTATATCAATTTTTGATGCCAATATTAGATAGTTAATTGACATCAAACCAATTTGCATTTTTGATGTTTTTTATGTTGTTTTTACATCAAGGTGACTGCTGGGATGTATTGAATACAGCTGTGAATGATTCAGATGTGCCACGCTAAACAGAAAAAGAACTGTGAAAGAAAAACCCACTTTGAAGATTTCCGTTATTCTGCTGCACTTGAATCTTTCACTCTTTCTGTTCTTTTTTTTTTTTGATGAAGATGGTAAAAATTAAGGGCGGCGCAGTGGGTAGCGCTGTCGCCTCATAGCAAGAAGGTCGCTGGTTCGGGCCTCGGCTGGGTCAGTTGGCATTTCTGTGTGGAGTTTGCATGTTCTCCCCGTGTTCACATGAGTTTCCTCTGGGTGCTCCAGTTTTCACCCACAAGTCCAAAGACATGCGGTATAGGTGAATTGGGAAAGCTAAAATTGTCCATAGTGTATGTGTGTGAATGGGAGTGTATGGGTGTTTCCTAGTGATGGGTTGCAGCTGGAAGGGCATACGCTGCATAAAACATATTCTGCTGTGACGACCCCAGATTAATAAAGGGACTAAGCCGAAAAGAAAATGAATGAATGAATGGTAAAAAATAAATGTGATTGAGTTTGCATGAATAACTATTGATGTCCTTTTCAGGGAGGGATTCACTGATCCATGGATTAATTCACAGCGACGCTCTTATCGGCATGACCAATTCGGATGCTTTCCACCATCTTAAGAGAGTGAGTGAAGCGGAGGTCTGAGGATGTGTGGTCAACTGCAGCCCCTCAGAGAGCCCCAGAGATACTTTGGTAACCGCTGGTGAAACTGAAACAGATGTCTGTGCTGCCCAGCAGGCACAGCTGATCAGCCTGTCAATACAAGGACTTGTTTGTCACCATCAACACAAAGGAGCTAGGACAAAGAGGCAACATTCCTACACTGTATGATGATTCTTAGATACAATAGAAAATAATATAAAGTAAACGGAAAATAGAAAACAATATCATAATGTATTTTGTGTGTTCTACTCATATTCCATTGACAACAATGTACTTGTGAAGCAGAAATATTGTTATGAGATCAGATTTTTATAAGCAGAACCAAAATGCAAAAACAAGTGAGTTTAATATTCTCTCTCTCTCTCTCTCTCTCTCTCTCTCTCTCTCTCTCTCTCTCTTTCTTTTCTTTACGTAAAATGTAGGTAAACTGGAAAAAAAAATGTGTAATGCCATTTGGTACATTTTAAACCATGGCAACCAGAAATGTTATGTTTATTTAGTATATTTACTACACAGAATAGTGTTTTATGCATCAATTTGAAGGCTTAGATCCCTGCTTTCTACAACATCGGACATCACCAATTAAGATACTTCTCTCACTTTGTCTTATGTGATAAATATTCATGTGTTGTCAATGCAACTAAACAACTAGCAACTTGACAAGAATAGACAAGCATTTATTTTACTATGAAACTTAATATTTAAACATACATTAACTCAAAACTATGCAAATACTGTTAAGAATATGCACTTTTTTAAAAATTTGAAATTGATAAAGATTTGAAGTTGATAAAAATTCAGAAATCTGATTCACTACCATTCAAATCTTTGGATTAAGATTGTTTTTAATACATCAAATACATTGTTACACAAAAGATTTGTACAAAAGAAACTTTATCTGGGTCATGGCACCAACATAATCCCTACAATTCCACTTTTACCACTCCAAGCAGGATTCCAGCATGGAAGGTGGGCATGCTAACAAAGATACAGTCTCTAGAGTCAGTGTGTTTTTTGAGGTTTACTTCTATAACTTTTACTAGCTAGCCTCCATTACACTCACCCCCACAATTCTCACTCACATCCGAGTCACGGTACCAACATAACCCCTCTAATTCTTCTTGCGCCTCTCCAAGAAGGATTCAAACCAGCGTTTTAAGTATTAGGAGGTAAACATGGTCTCTATAGTGTCAATGTGTTTTTGAATTCAGGAGGATGAGGTTTACATGTATAATTCTTACTAGCTGGCCTCTGTTACACTCATAGCCCAAAACCTTACTGACCATCCAGGTCACGGCACTAACACACCTACAATTCTACTTGCACCACTCCAAGCAGGATTCAAATCAGTGTATATATCATGGAAGTTTGTCATGCTAAGAACAATGCTGAAAACTACAGTCTCTAGCATCAATGTGCCTCTTGAAGCCAGGGGGGTGAGGTTTATTGGACAATCTTTTACTAGCTGGCCTCTCTGATTTTTACTTGCACCACTCCAAGCAGAATTCAAACCAGACATGGTAACAAGTATGCTAAAATCTGCAGTCTCTAGTGTCAGTGTGCCTCATGAGGACAGGGGAGTGAGGTTATATATTATAAAGACTATAAGACGTTGTTGCAGAGAAGGCATATGGAGACAATGCCTGCCCAAGGGCACATGTTCCCTGTCTTCTTATTCCACTTCCCCTTCTGCTCTATCTAGTGGTTCACATGCACATACACTGATAGTGAGTGTCGACATGCGCAGGCCCTCGTAACTGCACACCTTAGTGTCTGCTGCCCGAGGGACTTTCTGCCAGCCATTCTGCGAGGGGAATGAAGTGTGACTGTGCCCTGCGCTTTCTCTCAAATTCATCAAAGCCTTGTGATCTCCATCTCAATGAGAGAGTTGTGAATTATAGAGCAGCCGCATCGGGGTAGCTGATTCAACTTTAATGATGTCAAGAATGCTGTGAACAAACAGCAGTGTCGGCGCAGCTCTGAAATGTCTAAGCAGAATTGCATTCCTCTGTCTGCTGAACTTCTAGAGGAAAATAAGAGGGACACAGAGGGTATTCCCATGGAAACCGAGTTTCCTTGTCATGCCAGTCAGTGGCGTGCTATGCGGAATGAAAGATGGTCTCAGTCTTGATTAAAAACTGTAGGCGATGCTTCACCTGGGTCCATCGTATTGGGAAGTCATCTTGATGGCTCCCCGGGGTTATCTCTCTTTTGCCAAATCTGACAGGTTAACACTATCAATTAGCAGCCATTGATCGGGTGAACAATAATAAAGGCTGCTTGAAAGATGATGTAGCCGTACACATTCACCCCCGAGGCTATAGCTACTCGCTCGCTCATACAGCTGCACACATCACAAGGTGAAATGACTAACCGAAGTGAGGAAGTAGACTGTTTTAAAACGTAAAGAGGTTTATATTATTTATTTTTAGTTTTTTTATGAAATTACAATTATGACATTTGTTATACTTTGTGGTTTGGGTATATTTTTATGTTGATTTACATATTTAGAAGTGTTGCAAAGATTTATTATTGAGCAGTAATCTTCCCATTGTGGGTTATTTTTGTGGCCCTTACTAACGAATGTATATAATATAACATAACTAATTGTGTGTGAGTGTGTGATTATGTGCAGAAAACATGATGGCAATTGAATTTTATTTATGTAGTTTTGTAAACATTGTTTTAAACAGAAAAAACCTTTATATTTATTTAACATGCCATTGTTAAAACTGTTACTACCAGTACATCATATTTAAAGATAAAATGCAGTTCCCCCAAAAAGCTTTATCTCTTAAGATTGTTGCTTTTTTACTTAATATTTTTTATATTACTTTATGTCTGATGATGCATATCCTTCTTTTTCCCCTTAATGTATTAGCAATTGCACTTTGATTTGAGAAAGAAATTAAAATATATTTACATACAAATAAAGGAAAAAGCAAGGTATATGCATCCTTAAAAACACCTAGAAAAAATATTTAAAAATAGATAAAACTTACAAAAAAAACTCCCCAAACACTTGACATTTCATTTATTTACTATATATATTTTTTATATTTTTTTAATGTATCAACCCTGATATCTTCTATAATCCTGATATGCTTCTATACAAAAAAGAAAAGATAAAAACAACCAACCTTAAAAGCTGAAAGTGAACACATCAAGGAAGGGTTTCGTGTTTTATCACTTTATCATATATTTTCTGCCTGTAGAGGAAGATAAGTTGTTATCATTGTTGAAAACAGCCAACTGGATATCTGTAGAAATATCAGCAGTAAATTATCATTGTAACATCAATACAGTACATAGTCTAATTCTTAAAGGAAAGAGCAAAAACTCTACAAACAAAATACAAAAAAATTGTTACATATCTTTTTGATTTGTTTGAAAAATAAAAGTATGCATGTCCTGGATGTAAAGCTTCTCCTGTGGTTGATTGATCTGAGTGAAAAGAAGTGAAAATATGAAAAATATAAACAAAATAGCCCTACTGTATTGTTTGTACTATACTTTTATCTGTTGTATTTACATTGTAATTGCCTGTTGTTATTGCAATAAAAAATAGGCCTATATATAATAAAATTATATATTACATTACATATTATATTGCATATAAAGCAGTTAATAATTAAATACCTGAACTGTTGTTCTATTAAACCCCTTGGAGGATCATGACCTTGCCTAAAGCGCATGGCAGGTAATGAACTGTAACCTGCCAACCCAAACCTGTAACTTGTTTTGTGGCACAGCTATATGAATAAAATATGTTCATATTAACTAACAACCTAATTTTGCAATTGTTTGTTCAACAACAAAAAAATTATAATCATGAAATCTCTGTAAAAAAAAAAAAAATTAAATGTAAAAGCCTATTTATTGGACTGACTATCGTGTAGTTTACATGTGTCACCACGAGGGGGCGCAGGACATATTTTCATCCCCTCTCTCTCTCTCTCTCCTCCAGTGGAGCCCTTGCCAACCGCCCCCTCTATCCCTCTCTCTCTCTCTCTCTCTCTCTCTCTCTCTCTCTCTCTCTCTCTC
>CAIGQV010016547.1:9706172-9749161 GCA_903798115.1 Danio jaintianensis | reverse complement strand
ACACACACACACACACACACACACACACACACACACACACACACACAGATAACTGTCCTGATATGATGCTGACATGACGCTGGCTTGTGTTAGGGTGGAAGTAGACTGGCAGCATGTGGAAGAGCTGTCAGAAGAGCTCAGGAAAAGCCTGATATGAGGGCCAAAGGGTTAGACTCAGCCCCAATCTGAGAATCCATTTTCTGCTCGAATTCTTCACAGTCATTCGTCACCTCTGCATTCAGAGCTCTCTCTCTCCCTCTTTTTTCTCTCTTTCTCTGTCTCTCTCTTTCTCTCTCTCTCTTTCTCTCTCTGTCTCATACTGCGAGAAGTAATGTGGCTTTTTTTTTTTACCCCTCACAGCCTGGCAGTCCCTCTCAGTGTCATGTGAAGAGTTGTTCTAATCTCTTTTCCAAATTTTGTGAGGCTTTTCCCTCCTTTTATGAGATTCTTTTCAAGTTTTAATAGGCACATGGGTGCATTGAGGCTTTGAAGTGGGGTTCTCCACTCCATGTCCCATCATTGTTTCAAATTAAGGGCTTAAAGATAGCGCCATTCCCTACATCTCAGCGTTTTCGCATGGCCTCTCCTTTCATTTTTCTGCTACACTGTCAAAACGAAAAGCTCTGTGCAAACATTCCCTAAAACAAAAATGTCCAAAAGCCAAAAGAGTGTACTGGTGAGCTAGCTCTAAATTACTTATATGTAATGTGTGTATATATATATATATATATATATATATATATATATATATATATATATAGTTCAATAGGAATTATTTGAAAACTAAAATCTCCAGTTTTAGTCATTTCCCCAAATCATGTTTTTTGCAATTGTATTCTTGAATGCACAACCTAAAAACATAATATCTGAAAATATCTCAATTTAATTTACATGTTATAGCTCATAAGTGATAAATTGTGATTACATTTAGTTGTTGTTTTTTTTAAAGATAAATCCACAAATATAATCAAACTAGATCAGTTTTAGGATGAAATTATAATTGGGAATGAAAGTTATATTTATAGGCCAGTTCTGCATTTGGCAGTGGTCAATCATATGGAGCCCCTAAAGAGCCATTCCCACCATGGATGATGATAATAATAACCATAAAAAATATAGTTCTAAAACAATAGGTGAGGTTATATCACAGCAATAAAGAAAACAATTACAGAATCACTTCCAGAGCATTTTTTGATGAACCATGAAGGGTTCAAGCATTTGAAATGGTAAATAAACTGCACTTGCAAATGCTGACATAGTACAATAACATTTTTGTTGCGATATGTTGTCCCAGAAGTATTCCAATAAACAATAATATGATTGGCATTTTAAGACCATTTTATTCCACTGATCATATAATATTAAAATAATACCTAAAGTAAGTATTTTACACATACTGTAACCTAATGATCAAGTTTGACTATAATAAAAAAAAAAAGTTGGTGAATAATTATTTATATACTGGATGCTCATTTTTATGTTGTGTCACTAAAATGATCAAGGTCATGTCCATATATATGTGATAAGCTGATAAAGTAGTTACCGCAACGGGCCCAGTTATCATCATAGGTTTCATTCTTGGTGTAAATAGACCTTAAGGTCACAGGAAAAATTACATTTCAGTGCATTTATGTTCACTCATAGCTAAAAGTTTGCATTCTCTCGCAAAAGTATTTTATTGCCCCAAGAAACTTTAGCTCGCAATGCACTGAAATATAGTTTTTCTTCCCATTTCATGCTATTTTTTTTCAAGTTTATGAGCGAATGCAAAGTTTGTCAGAGAAGCGCAAAAGTTTCATGAGAGAATTCAGAAGCATTAAAATGCAGTTTTTTTCTCTTCCTGTCTCATATTTATTTCAGCACCATGTCCCATTAGGGCTTCCCTAGTTTCTTGATCAAGCTGGTTGATCAATAATGTCTTGCTAGTTAAGTTGCCAGATGGGGATACTAGCATTCAAAACAACATTTGCATATGGATACAACAGTTCATGGTTATAACGGTCTCAGGGCAAAGGCATCAGAGTTAGCGGTGCTAGACAGAATGTTGGATGCGTGTGGGCATGTGGTGGGCAGGTTCATATAGGAGCCTGCAGCTACTGTACATTCTATGGTTATACGGTAGCTCTGACTGGGCAGAGCAGATATGTAAAGAGTGAAGTTAGAACAAACCACACTTGGGTATGTGTTAAGCCATGTTGTTGAAAAAGAATGTGTAAATTAGAGAATAAACTGCACATTGGTATTGTTTAGTTATGTTGAAAATATTGTGTGATGCCCTATGAATTATACACGTTTTCAAATAATGTTTTACAGATAGTAGTCATATATGTAATGTTTTTACAGTTCAGTAGTCATGTATGTAATATTACAAAAGATAAAATAATGCTGTTTTTTATGTTGTCATGATTTTCGCAAAAACGTTAAGCAGCACAACTGATTTCAACATGCCTAATAAAAATGCTTCCAGAGCAGATTTCTGATGGAACAATGAGGAAAGTAATGGCTGCCTCAGGAATAAATGACATTTTAAAACACTGTATGAAAAAAGAAAACTGTAATTTTAAACTATAATAATATTACAGTATTAACAGTATTACTATTTAACTGTAAAATGTCCATTAATGCAGCCTTGGTGAACATGAGAGTTTTTGGTTGCTTAAGAACATACTTACAAGGATGGCCTGCCAAGAGGTAGTTGGCTTCTTGAGGGAATACAGAGAATTAAACTGCTGAGACCTGAAAGAGATAAATTAAGCAAATGCCAGGCTGAGCTTGGATTAAATGCAGAACTGGGACATCAGATGTGGATAATATTGTTATCTGGTTTCCAATCTGAGGGGGCGCATTAATGCATGGTCAACAGCCATGGGTTAATACTCAGAATTGGATACCAGCTGATGGAATTGCACCATAATAGATGGATGTAAATGAGATCTGTTAAGGGAGATGGAGAGGAGAGGTGAACAGTATTTATTCTGGGTGTTTTTGCAGATTTATTTAGCTCTGAGGTGTAGAGAAGATTGAAAGTATAAAAACAAGAAAGACAAACAGCAACTCTCTATTGGATTGAAAGGTGTGTGAACATTTTTTGTTTTGCAGAGCAGAGAGAACAGCAAAAGTACTGAGTCATGAAGTGAAGGGAAGCGTTTTGAGCGTCTGCTGGCATTGGATGCAGTCACAGTGTTCTGCTGTCCGTAAAAGGGCATCCCGATGCTGAACAGGACTGTTGCATCACTATTCTGGCCATTGATTTTCCTGGTATATTGACATCCACTCTGCATCACACTTAGATAAGTGATGTAGCTCGTATGCTGCCAATGTTTGTCTAAATCGGTTCCCTCCTTGCACATCTAGTCTATAATTGTCATTAAATATTTTTAGATATAGGCCTACAGTGACTCGGTGGAGGAGCGAAGAAATTTAGATGAACCTTCTGTTCCCTTTTGCGTGACTGCAAGCAAAGGCTAGTAATTATAATATGACTTTCAGTTTGTTTGTTTTTTTACTGTTTGTTTAATTTTTTGTATCAATGCACAGTTTTAAAAAGTATCTCTAAATGGGAGGACATTTAAGAAATGGTTGTTTTGTATAATTTGTGCTGAAACATACTTTGCATGTAATGAACACAATGACTGCCATTGTTGTGTAATTAGATTTTACAAGGTACTTCAGTTTTCCACATGCTGGTTTTCTCCAGATTAGTTACTATTAAATATAAAGACCGGACTGCTGTTATCAGCTGCCATCTATTCTATTTGTTTGCTAGCTGCCTCAATTAATGGAGGTTAATCACTATATTCGGACAAAAGTACCCTTTCATTGTGCGTCCGTGTGCGAACACAAAAAATCAAATTGGGACCTTCTGAGTTGTGCTGTTGGCCAAATCCTTTGATATCAGGATGGCAAGGATGGAATGGTATGCCCATTAGCAGCCCGTAGGTTTTCTGTTACAGATGGTGTATTGATATTCTTCGCTTGCGCTCGAATGGACCGTACTGGCAAAGAAGTCATCCATCAAGTCCCATGTGTGTATAAGCTGACAGAGCCAAACTCTTGTATGGCACAGGGATGTGCTGTAATAGCAAATCTGTGGGCCACTGACCACTTTTGGGAGTCTGTTTGATGTTCTTATTCTTCCACATGGGCCACAGACAGCCGCCTGGACGTTTTAGTTCTCCATTGGTTGATCCCTCCCAAATAACAGGTCTGGAAAACCGCCTTTTTTGCTGACCTTGCTGCTGTCATTATTTCCAAATCTGGCTTGTTCCATGCATGTACCTTACTATTAGCAATCAGTGAGGAGATTAACCCAAAATACACTGCATTCAAATGCCGTTGGTGGTGTGTGTGGCTGAGAGAACTTGAGGAACTGGGATTGGGTGGAGCTGTTCTTGGTCCTGCTTCATGGAAAAGGTGTTTCGGAGCATGGATGATTTCAGCATATTTACATAAGAGGAATGAACGAGCAGTCGCTCCTCCTACACAGTCCTGCTTTTTACACGTACGCCCCGTGGTCGCGTAACCCACACAAAGCTGTATTTCTCCCACGCTTCCTGATTGAAAGGGGCGGTTATGTAAAGGCATTGGGGCCCGAGTCCCAGACCACTTCGTATGCGAGGAGGCCACATGTCGAGCAATCTGTCTCACAAGCAGCACCTTGAGCGTTCATTAAGAAATCCTTAGCCGAGAGTGCCCGCATCCATTGTGAATTCTCTCTAATTGCTGCGCTGCCTCATTTGTATGCCTCTTTAAACACTCTGCCTACAAGGCTTTACCCCTCTCATTAACAACGGCTTCCTGTCAACGGAAAGATGGTAGTTTGTTTGTTTTGATGTAACTGGTCTAACTAAAGAACATGCGGGAAACATGTTGTTGTTCTCCGAGACAGATCAGGGACCATATTTATTTAAATCTTTTTGAGAAAGGGATTGATTTGCATTCAATTTGCAAATTCTAGGTCTGAACTGAACTGTGGAACTATTGGCTCTGATTTCATGTTCCAAATAATTTCATATAATTGTAGTTTAAAAAAGAAAGAAAGACAATCTCTGTATGGAGACTTCACAAAGACTTGATTGAACGTTATAAAAAATGCTAATAGGACAGATAGATAGTTTTTTTTCCCAACAGTCATTGGTTCTTTAGAATATCTTCTTGTGTGCTCTGAAGACTAAAGAAAAGCAACAATTTTACAATCTCATGTGGCTGAATATAAGTGAATTTAGGTAAACGGTAACTTCAGCTTTAACCAAGGTGGAATGGACTTTTAATTTTCTCATAATACATTTAATTTCATTTCATTTCTTTGCTTGTAATTCCACTTTAATTTCCATTGAGCTGTGGCCAATTCTATTCATTTTCCAGCTCACAAACTGAAAACGAGCCATTTCTTCATTTGAGAATTTTGCCCAGTGCTGCTGGTACAGAAGAACAGAATGTGCAAGACTGATGAGATGTGGAGCTGGCAAATAAAAACCTTCTTAAACGAGCCAGCTTTCACTAGTTGAGCTGCGTGACTCCGTATCCCTCAGACTAAGGAAAGCATTTTCTGAGACTGTGCCAGAAATCCCTACCATAATGGATTACTGTTGACCACTTGATACAAAAGCCGAGGCCTTAAACCTTAAAGCAGCAGGCTAAGCCTGGCTTAATGTTTGCTCATTTGCACTGGTGAGAGCTGTGGGCCCTGTGCTTCAGAGGGAAGAGGATGATGCCAATCAGGCCTCGTGCCAACAGGTGCTCAGCGAGCTTGGGGTTGCGTTCAATAGGAAAAATGCCACAAAGCGCCTCAAGCGAAGGCTTATGGGGAATCTGAGCTCTCTTCGCAGAGAATCCAAAACTGATGATTCTGAGCTTAGTCCACCAGCTGCGAAAGGCAGCTTAGTGCACAAATCACAGACCAGATAGCAGTTCAAATGTAAATCTTCACTGCTGCTAATGCCCGAACAATTAGTTGCTCGTGCCCACATATTAGTTCAGTTAATCTGTTAATGGTGAAGTCTGTATCAGAGCTTGAAGCAAATACAGAGCTTTCAAATAGAATTTGTTGCATAGATATAAGCTAACATTATCACGAATAAAGCACCAAGCACTCTTTTTCTTTGACATCATAATGATCTTAAAACAAGGTTAATGTTTCCATATTAGTGGAGTTAATATGGCAAACGTAGCACTGTAGGAAGTAGGTCAGGGAGTTTTTCAATGACTCTCCGGGTGTAGTTATTTAGATTTGTGCTACATCTGTGTACAAATGTTCAGTCATGCTGTGGCAGGCTGTGATCAAGGTCTGACGATCACCTCTATCTATGCGTGCTGGAAAAGAAAGCTGTACGTTCTTTCAAGTTCAGAAGCTTCATAAACATTGAAGTTGTCACATAGTACAGTTACCTTTTGATGTTGAATGATCATGTTCATAGCTAGTTATCAAAGCCCGTTTGAGCTGGTTACGTTCCCCATCCATCATGAATGTTAGTCAGAAGTCAAAAGGGCTTTCTGGAGTGCTTTTTGGTGTGCATAGTGGAAAGTGACTTTAAATTATAGACCTTATAGCGAGTGGAAATAGGATGGAAACTGAAGAGCATGTCCTCAGTCTTCTTGTGAACATTTGATCTTGCACGTTTTCCAAATAGCAATGTTTTGTCTCCAATTCTTAGTTTGAATATAATGACATGCTCTTCCTTTTAAATATGGGTAAGTGGATAATGTGTAGATGGATAAGATGTATCTGCCTTCATTCTAGTCAAACAGTTGCCATGAGTTGTTCCGCCTGAACATTTTCCTCACGTGAACATCAGGATGTGGAAATGAAATGTGTCACAAACATGCTGTTTTGGTACAAATACATCCTGTAACGATCTCATTAGATCAGTAGGTGGATTTTACAGTTAGATGCTCTCTTGTGGCTGTACTTTGAATGCCTTGAACTACGTAAACTTGAACACTTTGAAAGCAGTTCCATTGGATGTGATTGTGATTACCTCTGGAAGATGTTGAATGTGGACATATTTAGTGCTCTCTCGTGATAAAATTCACAAAAACGGATAAAAGGTCATATTTTTTTTAGGTGTAAACCGGGGTCTTAAAGGGAGAGTTCACCCAATAATCAAAATTTTGCTACTATTTACTCACTTTTCACTTGTTTAATATTTATTTGAGTTTCTTTCTTCTGTTGTACACAAAAGAAGATATTTTGAAAAGTGCTAATTGCTGTAATTTTTTTTCCTACTATGGAAGTCGATGGGTCCCAGCAACCAGCATTCTTTGAAATATCTTCTGTTCAACAGAAGAAAGAAACTCATAAAGGTTTAAAACCACATGAGGAAGAACAAACGATGAGGTAATTTTCAATTTTGGGTGGACTATTCCTTTAATTGACCACAAACCACAGAATAAACCAATTTCCTTTTCTGAATATTTGTGTTTTCATTTCTCACCTTTGCTGTCTTCATTTTTTTTTTCTCCTCTGTCTTTTCTTGCTTTTTTCTGTCCTTCTAAACATTCTCTTTCTGCCTTGTCTGGTTTCTCTCTCTGCCTTTTCTCTAATGTAATATCCTTGTTGTGGCTTTGTGGCGGTCTCTTTGACTCATGTTGGCCATGTAGAAGAAGGTGTTGTAGCTTTGACAGTCCGCTGAGTGTCTCGTGTAGACCTGCTCTTGTCCGCCTGGGGGGCTGAGCTGGACATATTTGTCATCTCTAGTGGAAGCACTTTTCACTATTTTTCCCAGTAGCCCACTCAGAGCTGTGAGCAAGAATGGCTATGGGACCAGCCCCTTCATTAGACTGAATCACACAGGACAAAACACTGCTCAGAGCAAAAAGTAAAAAACATAGGAGAGAGATACCAAAGCAATGTTTTAAGGCATGTGGTACTGTACTGCTAGGTCATGTTTATGTAAATGTGGCCACTTGCATGCGTGTTGGACTGCATGTCTGGCTTGACAAACAATGAAATAGTTCCTCTGTGGTTTCTGCTGTTTGAAAGAAAAGAGCGAATATGCGTCAGTTTCGCTCCGTCTGCCTGTCCTTGGTGTCTGCCTCAGTGCATTGTAAGGAACAACCGTGCTGTTTGCAGAGGTGATGAAAGCCCAGAGGCAATTTTCACTCAATCTACCTAATATCCGAATCAATTTTAATTCAGTTGGGTTTAGGTTGGCCTCCGCCTCCAGCAAGAAAGCGCAAGGTGATGGAAGAAAGATATAAACACCCTTAAGGCTTTTTGGATGATGCCATTGACCAGGATCTGCTTGGCCGTGTTTGGGATGACATAGTACTTTACAAAATTTGCATTGGAAATAGTTTGAATATTGCACATATTTAGATTTATTTGACTGAATTATATTTTCCACATACCCAGGAAGTTGAATTAGAATTGTAAGTGGAATAATTTTAATTTAATTAAAGAATCAGAAATTCAGTTTATTAAAAATTCACCAACTAATGACGTCAAAGATGGCCAACCTCTACCTCCATCACAACAGTGCATTTATTAAATATATATTTAAGGATATATATAAGTATATTATTGAAGTGTTCAAAATGGGTGTTTAAACAACGGTGGCGTATTTAAAATTTTATAGATTTTTCATTTGCATTCTTAAAAATGATTTACATACAAACAGCAACATAGTCAAAATGATCCATGTTCAGATTGATCCAAAAAATAAAAAGAAATTTGGGTTCATATTTTAAATTTCTCCTTAAAATTTAAAATCATAACTCTAGGTTAGCAAGCATTGGCAGAATTAACAGTAACTCTTTAAAATGTTTATCATTTCAAGATCCCACATGGAACCTGAGCCCGCAGAACTTCCCAGATTTTTGAGTCCATTATTCAATCTATTTATTTATTTATGTAAATGTGTGTAGTATATTTATTCAACCTAACTATCAAACATATAAGGATCTTTTTTAATGTTAGCAGAGAAACCTTTTTATCTGGAGAGACTTTAAAGGAATTATTTTTTAGATGGGAATCCTTCAAAAATGGTACAATTTTATCAAATGTTAATCGTTTTCAATTTGATCTTATTTTATGTATTATTTATGATGTGTTAAATTTCCATTCCATTTATTATAAAAAGTGTTAAGTATTTTGCCTTGTAATAACCAGAGAAGCTTATATTTATTCATTATTTGCATTCATTTCTGTCATATTATTAGATAACATACAAATGTTTAGATGCTTTTTTTAATGCAATTTGTAACGTAATATTTTCTGTCTTTTAGTAGATATATTATATGAGAGATGTGTAGGGTTGTTTACCAAACAAGTGGTTCTAATTGGATTTGCATTGTAAATCTTAAATAAGTTAAAAAAAGATTTTGATATTTGTTTAATTTTTCAGTTCCTGTACTGTTAAAATCATTTGGCATAAATCCACAAATTATTTAACAAAATGAATAAAGCCAGCTGATTTTGTCTGACCCTGATCATGATGTAATCTAAATGTCACATACAGCTTTTAAACTTTGTTACCACTATTCAATATATATTGAGTAATACGCAATACATCATACATAGCCTTTTGTTCTTTTGTTCTTGTCCACAGTTTGACCTTTCCCAGCAGGTCAACAGTGGCTGTTTTTATTAAGATTCAGACACACACACTCTGGATGTGGATCGCTGGCACCGGTTCAGTTTGATTGAGTAGCTTGTAGACAGTCACGGTGATTGATGGAGCTGCTCTCAGTGGTTGTAGGAAAGGTCAGAGTTGGGTTTCAGCACCCCGTCCCGCATACTATATCCAGCTCACCTTCTGTGTCTGGTCTGTGCATGTGACTGTGTCCCTGCCCCCCATCTTGCTCGGTGACTCATCCTGCAGTGACCCAGGCAGAGGGGTCAGGGATAGGGCAGCCTCGAGGAAGGTGACCCCTGCATGCCTGGGGCAAAGGGTGAGGCAAACTTTGCCAACCTTCTGCTTGGAGAAGCAAACTGTGAGATGTTACATCAGGTCCAAAATAGCATTGTGATAAGGAGTGACTTTCAGATTTGCGGCCAGAATCCAATCAAAATCCAAAAAAATATTTAATGTAGAACGCAATTTTGCCAAATTTTGGATAAATAAATCAAAAGTACTGCTGCACACCTAATCAAATCGGTATATGGGCTATTATCTGTGAACGTCAAACTGAAAAAAAAGATTATGTAAATATGAGATCTGCATGTTCTGCATGTCTTTATGAATGAAGGATGCAGTTTGAATTACTACACAAATGTAAAATATTTTATAGGGTTCATAAAATTTAATTTTGATCAATTTTTCATATGTTGTTGGAATGAATACGTTTCATGATTTCAATTAAGTGGACATGCTTATTGATTACTGAAATGTATTTAAATAAAATAAAAATAAAGCAGAAATTGAAAATAAAATAAATCATGATTTCAAATGGCCCTAATTCAGGTTAAAAACTACTCCTTGCATTTTTTCATAAGGAAATTGTTGTAGTTTATTTTTAGCATTATTATTATTATCATTATTATTATTATTATTGACTTAATAAGCAGGCTCTTAGTCAGTGGTAGATGTTTGCATTAAAGGTGCTATTTGTAGAATTAAGAAACCTTAATATAATATAATATAATATAATATAATATAATATAATATAATATAATATAATATAATATAATATAAGCCTTAATATAAAGTATTAGCCAGATTGGTCCCTAGCCCATCACGAGTCATAGTCTCGTAGTTTCACTGCATGAATGCATTTGTGTAGCTCCATATGTCCACCAGCTCACACATCAGTACAACATGTACATTTTGCTTTTCCATAAACTTTGTGTACAGTCTAAGCTGAGATCTAGTAAATTTAAGCTGAGTCATGTAATGTTTCCTGACATCCTTTTGCGTCAGCTTTGCAGAGGACTGAAGTATTTATGACTCTCCTAATAGTTGACTAACAGTGTTTCTATTCAGTTCCAGTGCTGTTAGTCCAACAAGCTTCTGCTGAGGGTAATTCATGCGCATATGGATCTTGGATATAGATGACTCGTTGGCTGAACTTAGGTGATAGTGCTACTACTGCATGACTTTGAGTTATGAGTGGCCATTAAAAATGTTTTCTTCTGTACACGTTGAATTGACTTGATCTTTAATTGTTGCTAGTAATAGTTCATGCAGACAGAAAAGTATTAGTATCATTGTTCTCACTTGAGGTTAGAGCAGTGGTTCTGTCTACCTTTTTTTAGCAATATTCAAAGGATAAAATTTTTTAAATATTTTATTTTTATCTGATTCAGTTTTACATTTTGACATAACTACAAATATGTCTTCATTACAAAAAAGACCTTAAACCTTTATTTTTATAAATGTGACACTTAAAAAAAGATTTGTTTAGGATTTGGATGATTGGTGGAATGTTTGTTCTTCAGATAAGAAGGTAAGAAAAACTACCTGGTTTGAGGTTTATTATAGTGTTAGTTTTATGGATCTCATGAGGTGGATCTCACAAGTTGATGACTTGGTCACATTTCTGGCCAGTTAATAATTTGATTGACAGATATTTGGGTTTTTAATGTGACAAATTGTAAAAAAAAAAATAGTTTTGGTCACAAACTTTAACATTTTTAACTCCCATTTTTAACACTTTTTTTTTTTTTTAAATCAATAAACTCCTACTTACTGCTTATTAATTGTTGTTGTTGTTGACATAGTCATGTTTAGTTGAGGTCAGGTTAAAAGATCTAGAATAGGGTAAGGCATTAATATGTGCTTAATAAAGCTAAAATACTAGTAATATGCATGATAATGAGCAGATACGTTGCCTAATTTATAACATGTTGGGTATTACCCTACCTGTAATTTTTTTTTCCTTCATTCATTATTCCATTTTCTACATTTTGAGCTGAAATTATGTTCTAGTCAGATTTTTGTAGATTATTCCCAATTGGCTGGGATTGAAAGTCACCTATTGTATCAAAAAACATTTTTATTCCCACAGTATTTGAATATTAGCACCTGGACAGCAAAGTCCAGGAAAAATCAGGACAGATTAAGGGAGTGTTGTTTGGTTTTATATTTCATGTGTGCACTCTCCCTCAGAACTTATTCATTCATTTAAGCCATCGAGGTGTACGGTTACATATAACTATAGTTGTCAAACAGTCTCTGATGCGAGGCTTTGCGCGAACAGGCAAAGCAGCATTCCAGTCTCGCACCGTGCCTCACTGCAATGTCAATGACTGCCAGGACGTCTTCTTTCATATAATTTATGCCACTTATATCAGCTATCATAAATACTCACAGTTACACCAGAACCTAAAGGCGCTCCTAGGCTGTGAACACTATAAATGCACTCAAGTGCTGCACATATTGAGTAGGCTCTTCTTTTCTGTTTGCTTTCAGATTGTTTAAACTGTCGACAATGTAGCAGATTGTTTACCGGTTGACACAATTGTACGGTATATATCGTCATCGTACCGCCCAGTTCTAGTGTGTGTGTGTGTGTGTATATGTGTGTGGCCCGTGATGTTCTTTGCCATCAGAGAGGCGGAAAAAGAGGCAGATAAAAGTGTGCTTGATAAACGACTGTGTGACTCCCACCCTTCCTGTGATGGATGATGCAAGAGAAGAGGGGAGCCTCCTCCCCTTGAGAGAGACTACAGAAGGCCTGCGACTGCCAGGGTGCTCAGCGGTGCAGAGCAGGGCTCCCAGAGCACCTTGGGAAATGACAGATTTTTGCAAGCGATCGATAGTCTTCTCTCCAGCAGCCTAACTTACCTCCTGTGGTCGCTCAGGCTATTAATCCGAGGCACTGTAATTTCCTCCTGAAAGCTCCTGGAGGAAGAGGAGGAGCAGGCGGGAGTGGAGTCGGCTCTAAACGGCAGCCTTTAGAGGGCCAAAGAGTGGGTGACACGACAGGGATTTGTCTTCTAAAAGTTTTCCCTCACAAATAATACACTCAGAAGCGAGCTTTAATAAATGCTTTGTAGACAAATTGCACCATAGCGGTAAGGAAATGAGAGTTGCAGCACTGCCTCGTCTTACTTCCTGTCCTCATCTCCTTCACTTTGATGGTCTCTGTTTGTTTGTCTCCATTTTCTCCTATTAATGTCTCTTTTGCTGTCTTCTGTTATGAGTTTTGTAAGCCCGGTGCAGTAATCGGTGGCCAGAATGAGTTTGGAAAAGCAGTTGACAGAGGTGTAGGAACAGTTTGAGAAGTCGGGGGAGTTGGTGAGAACATGTAACAGCGGTTGTAATGTTGAAATGGTTGCTGTCACAAGTTATATAAAGCAGAGACATCCAAACTCTTGTTTCAATGTGATCCCACCTTGGAGTTAAGTAAGCTAGTCATGTGTTTGTTTTCTCTAACATGTGCATGCACATTAGCTGGGCATGTGAACATTCATGGATTACTTTAGTTTAACAAACAAAATTTCTTTAAGGAACACTTCACTTTTTTGAAAATAAGCTCATTTAACAACCCCTATAGAGTTTACAGTTGAGTTTTACCATTTTTTAATCTATTCAGCCGATCTCCAGGTCTTGCAGGAGCACTGGCAGATTCTGGACCATACCTTAGCATAGATCATTGAATCAGATTAGCATAGACCATTAACATCTCACATTAGCAAATCACCAAAGAGTTCCGATAATTTTCCTATTTAAACTTGACTCTTGTGTAGTTACATGGTGTACTATAGCACAGAGCGACTGGCACAAGCTTCCTGTGCAAGGTCACGTTGGAAGTTACCTAGCTGAGGACTATCTTCAGGCACTGCGTGATATCATTGCACCTGTTGCAGCCATGGTACAGCAGCAAACTTCCTTGACTATTACTCTAAAAATTAGAGTACAGTCCCTAGCCATATTGGCCTAGAAAATAGCAACTACTTATTTTCTGTCATTCTTAGTACACAATGTAACTACAGAAAAGTCAATATAGGAAAGTTTTAATTATCGAAACTCTTTGGCCATCATCTAAACTGATTCAATGATATATGCTAAGATAAAAGTGCTAAAAGGCCAGGAGATTTGCTGAATGGAACTCAAGGGGAGTTGAAAAAAGGAGCCTATCATCAAAAAAATTGAGTGTTCTTTTAATTTGTTTTCTTTCTTAATAGAATGTTCATGAGAAGATGCCCTTTAGGTTTGTTTGGGCTGGATTAAAAGTATAAAAAATATAAATAAAAAAATATATAAATAAAAATAAAAAAATTTATAATATGCTGATTTGCAAAGCACCATGTGGATATTTATCCTGTCATGTCAGAGATCACATTCTCTCACAGCTACAAGAGGTCTCCTGCACTCAGATCTGTGCACACACCATTGCCAGAGAAATATTTAATCAACAGTGACACTCTGCGAAATATCAGAAATGACCCGTACGAGATCAAACTCGCTGTGAATTACTGTGCAGTTAAACTCAGATACTCATCTGAATATTTTTACTGCTGCTCAGTGATATTACTAGCATATCCGCTGACACCTGTATGAATGCAAAGCATACAAGAAACTGGATATTTTAAAATGTAAAACTGCGAAAAGTGCTGGGGATGGCTGCCAGGTCATTGGTATGCAGTTGCTAAGGTGTTCTGGAAGACTATTAGCATGTTGATATGCAGTTGTTAGGGCATTCTACATGGTTGATAGGTGGTTGCTTAGTGACCCAAGTCAATGGAGCCCATCTCCAGGTCTCTCTCATATTCTGTGTGCTTCCTTCAGTGCATATCTATTAGATTTTTTTCCTCCCATTATATTATTTTACCAAAATAATTATAAGTCTAATTGATGTATGACTTGCTGGTTACATACTTTTGTTGTATTTTATCTATGGTGACAATGACATTCTGCTCATAGCAACTGATTTAATCTGTTTTGTCTTGATTTTTTTTTTCTTTTCAGGATGGCTACTATTCGCACCGGCCCAAGGAGAAAGTCCGCGTGGACAGCAACAATGAAAACTCTGTTCCCAAAGACTTTGAGAATATAGACAACAGTAACTTCGGTGCACGTTCCCAAACACAGAGACACGCACCTGGCAAGCACAAACAAGGCCTTCTGGAAAAGGCGCATGCACAGCAAAGCCTGAGCAAGAACTCCAATGAGGTCATTCAGTATGCACAGAACAAAGCTGGCCTCAATCAGACGCACACTGATCTTCACCAGAGGGCCAATCCCACCCTCCGCCCACAGCAATCCCAGCAACACCGGCACCACTTCCAGCGACCCAAGCGATCAATCACACCCACTGCTGACATCAAGTATGACCAGCCACCCAAATGTGAGATCAGCGGAAAAGAGGCGATCTCCGCCTTGTCCCGTGCTAAGACCAAGGAGTGCCGGCAGCAGATAGTGGAGGTTTACTGCCGCCACAGAGAACACCAGCTCATGCCAGAGAAGGTCGCCCGTTACTGTCCTGTAGAGGGTGAGCAGACTCTCATTACACTAGGAGTTTTTTTTAAATCAAAATGTTTTGTTACATTTAATATATGTTTGAATTTATCATTTAATGGACAATTTATGATGTGAGAAATTTCCGTTTTCTAAATGCTTGTTGTTGATCTTCTGAATGATTCTGATCAAAATGACAAAACAATCTCCATCCAAGTCTTGCCCAATATTTTTTTAAGATATTTTTTTAAGAATTTGATAATTTGTCAAGTTTGTAAAAAAAATGCTGCTTCTGTTTCATTGTGATTTTCATAGATATTAGGGACCAGTCACACAGAATTTGCTTTTCAGTTTTGAAATCAGAAGGTGCACTGCACTGCCTTTTTGTTGACTTTTGAAAAGACCAGTGCTCTGTGCATTTTATGTTGCTAGGCAACCACTGTACCACCAGTCTTTGTGCTGGAGCACTTGACATTGGGTGGTTTTTCTACACAGAGTTGGCTTCTGCACCATGTGATCAGAGCCTTAGAAGACCTTTTCATGCACTGGGGTCATGCACTAACAGACATTTGTTCAATCAGGTGCTTTTTAGAATGAGAGTGTCCCGCCCCCATAGCTGTCTAGCAAAAGTCTTCATCGCCAACTTTATTTGTCAGGTCTTTAACTGGATACCATGATGTTTTCCATTGGGATAAGTACTGATTATAATCAACAGCTTGCACTGGCATGCAGGCAAACATTAGCTGGTGTTCATAGGAATTTAGGATAAATAGTGTTCAAAATAATGATGGTTTTCCTGAATTAGATGTCATCCTGTCTTTGGAGGTTTATGGAAGTCGCATATTAAGAGTCACAGGGCTGGTAACAGACGTTTACAGCGATTGTAATTACAATCAGAGACAGGCTGGAAATGAGATTCTGGATTTCCGCACAAGGTTAGATGGATGTAATTGCTGTACAGTGTTTTTTTTTTCCCCCTTTCCATCTCCCATAGCTGACTACAGAAAACATATTCATGCAATTATGCAGTGCTCAGTCATCTGCACACAAATCAGGACTGTGGATGCGTTCAAATAGAACAGCGACAGATCTTCTCAGTGCTCAGAGCCTCTGCCCAGAGAAACTTCCGGAAACCAGAATGGGTTTTGACATATATGACAGGGACATCACCACAGAGACATGAGCCTGGGACATGCGGAGGTTGTAAGGGGCTGAGGCGGGGCAAGAACGCCTCTATTTCCAGGAAGTACAGTAGACCGAGCAAGCCGCATGGATGATCTTTGTATGTATTTATAAACTATAATTGCATTATACAGTAAAAAAGCTCAGTCTTTGATGGCAAACACGTGAGCGCTTTGCCTCAGTGGTGGCAATTAGCTCAGAAACAGCCTAAGTTTGAAGCAAACGGCAAGTTTTTAATGAACATTGTTGGATGAATGAGTTTCAAATGAGGTTCTGGCTGTCGGTCATAAGGGCCCACAAGGAATCTGTGCATTTTTCACATTTTCTATGTTAACTGTTGCGGGAAGTCTGCAGAATAGATTGACTGAACTGAGAGTGTTACCGAAGCCCATAGGCTGCTTGTTACCTAAATGGAGAAATATTGACATTTTTGTTTATTTCAATATTTGAGAGGATTACCTAACTAAAATCTGACATTATTGAAGTTATGAATTTTGTCTCTGTAGAAAACTCAGGTCGGACTGCACATATTGTAAAAATAAGGAATGCTTTTAAGTTAAGTTGGGCATTGCCATATTAAAAGTTGCATATCTCCCTATTATTATTATTTTTTTGTAATTATTATTATTTAAAGACCCATTTACTACTAATACTGTTTGTTAATCTGTTCTACTTTGAGGTCAGTAAGTTTATTTATGGTATTAAATACTTTTATAAAGCAAGGAAAATATTTGTTGTGTTTCTTTTTAAATAATCATATAAAAGTGCTCACTTTTCCCAAATAAATATTATGCACCAAGGCCATTTTAAGTATAATCATAAAATTGTATTGATATTAATAAGCAATAGTAAAATTTAAAAGTTTTTATATTACTGTATACACAACTGTAAATTATTATATTACTGTTTTTAATTCAGCCTTGGTAAGCATGTGATATTTCTTTTTAAAAATCTCCCCTCAAGCTTTTAAATGGTAATGCGTGTCTCTTTAATTGCTACAACAAAAATCTATTTACACTTCTTCTTTACTTATCATGCTCGTGATGGAGCAACAGCAGAAAGGTCTTGAAACAATAGCAACTTTGAAAATGCTCACCGCTCCGGGCGAAATCACACAACTCTGCTTCTATTCCTAGACATTCACATTCTCTGACAGAAGGGTAGGTGTTTCATTGAGAACACATAAGAAACGCATATGATGGTCAGGCCTCTCCACCCTATAAAGACAGAGGACACTGAGGGGTTAAGGTGATGTAATTACACTTAATAAAGGACCTTCTTGCCTCTCCAAGCCTCCACCCATCCGGGGTCAGCCAAGCTATCCCTGAGGGCCAGGAGCGGTGCCTTTTCCTGCCCCCGTTCAGGCTTTGTCACAGGTTCTGGGAGACCAGTGCACTTTAGGACAGTAACGACAGGCTCAGCTCTCAGATTATAGTCATTACCCCCTCACGGCCCATGTCCTCAGTCAGCATGGCTTTACGCCAAAACATAGTGCCTTCAATGTAATTTCATACGGGCTTTTAAAATTAACCTCATGCCCTGTAATGAGTAATTCAGCTTGTCCTTCTTTAGAAGTGGCAGGCTATACCATGACATGGAGAGAGAGGCAGTTCGCCACGTACAGTATTTATTCTGTGGGCATTTTTAGAAAGCCACAAACGACCGAGGCTCAGCCCTTGTGGTCTGTGCTATTTGTGAGCTCTGAATGTATGTCTGAAGGAAGCCGGCGATGGTGTTTTATATCAGCTATTGTGAAGATGCTATCAGTGGAACACTTATAGGCCAATAGGTGATCATGTGGTGGATCGCTGCGGTTCTGATTCCACCATTATAGCAGCGTTGCAATATTGAGGTGCCCTCAACTGGGTTTAGCCCTCAACTTGGTTTAAGCAGGGTTCCCACGAGTCCTGGAATATCAGGGAACTTTAAAAGGTCTATTCCAGACATTGAAAGTCAGGGAATTTAATATATTTTTTTGTCAAAGTCATTTTAGGCAGTTTTTTAGACATTTTAACTTTCTATTTATTAAAATGTAATTTTTCTATTCCAAGTTTTTTTAATCACATTGTTTTATGTGTTTTGCCCACTGTTATGTTTAGTCTTCTTTTTCAGTACCTTTTATTCCTTTCTCGCTTATCAACTGGCAATCACTTTAATCAAATGCTGTACTTGTTAAAATACTACATTGTTTTGTGTCTGCTCAACACAACAGTTGCCTGTTTTTCTGTTCATTTTTCAAGTGCACTCTTTTCTGCTATTGTGTTAGACTTCTGATTCATTTGCCTATGGGTTAATGACTAGGAATAACAAATGGTCAAACTACTTGTGCTTTAAAGCATGTTTCTGACAGTATATTAAAATGAAAATAATATGATGAAAAAATACCAGTTTGAAACATCAGTCAGCATAACAAGCTGTTTTGTACGGCTAAAAATTAATGGAAATGAATGAGACTGGAAGTCTCATACACTTATAAACATTAGAGGTGAACACTTCTACTACACAATTTTAACTGGGATTACCAGTGAAAGTATTGACCAAAACCTGTTCAAATCCATACCGACAGCTATAATAGTTCAAATTAAAAAATGGGCACTGGTGTTTGGGGATTTGAAATAAGCCTCTTGTGCTGACCAATTCAGTACTTTTTTTGGGGGGGAATTTCTAAAGAATAGAAGGAAGCAAGTTTTTTTGTAATCTTTTTATAACATTAAAATGTTTTTTGTGTTAATTTATTGCACCCATGCTACATAAAAAGTATTAATTTCGTATAGTAATTTAATTAGTTTTGTATACATTTTAAAATTGTTTAAAATCAGTTTTTGACAAACTAATAAGATGCTGTCCATTTGTATATGTAAAAATATCAATATAAATGTAAAAATTAAACAAAATAAATGAATTTCTGACAACTGACAGATGAAATTATTTGTTCATGTTGCTAATTTAGTCTTGAGTCCAGTTTGGCTGATGTGTCTATGTGTGTGAATTTGTTCAGGCAAAGTGAACATGAATGTGCAATGGGAGGAGGACTCAATGGAGACTGTACCTGCAGTACCGGTGCGGATCGCCTTCATGTTGGTGGTCCACGGACGGGCTGTGCGCCAGGTGCAGCGTCTCTTCAAGGCCATATACCACACGTCTCACTTCTACTACATTCATGTGGACCAGGTAGGACTTCAACACATCGACTTTTATAAATGAACTCACTAATCAGACCTAAGTGGGATCTTTTTTTCAGATTTTTGTGGCCTGAACTGACTGATTTTGCTATATACACACACACACACACACACACACACCACTGACAACAGTCTTTTTGACATTTGTATTACTTTTAGACCTCAAGAACCATTGCGTTCTGTAACTTATAAATTTCACTATTTGAAATGTAATTAAATGTGAATACGTGTCAAAATGACGTCATATAAAGCAATTTGCAACATTTCAGAGTAAATACGAGATCCACAAAATTTTGTGGAGTTTGCTTAATTTTGCAATAAAATCAGCAGTCGCTGAGAGGGACTGGAGGGACTAATTATCTAGTAGTGCTTGAGTGACCGGTCAGAGTCATGGTGGGGGATGGGAATGGGTAAACAATGTGCTCGAAACTCCTTCATTCATTCACTCAGTATAAGCTGTTTCAAAAGCTTGATGGAGGAATATTAAAGAGCCATACTTCAGTGTCTTTCACACCATTTACTCTCCCAGTTTGGCAAGTGATAGAGTGTGAACATGAAAGGCTGTTTGTTCACACACACACTCACATACTCATTTACACACACAACACTGCAAGCCCCTTCGTTAATTACACACATACAAAAATACACTTAATGAGCCACTTGAATTTATGGCAGGAATGCGTAGGGCAAGAACGCTGTCTTGTAATTTCAAAAGAGCAGGATAAAGAGCTGCTTTTCAATCAGTCCATCATCATGGAGACAAGCTTTATGACTGTGTAAAACAAGCAGAGGAAAAGAGAGGAGTCGAAGGTGGGGTGGAGGAATACAGAAAACACCACAAATCAAAGACCGTTGTCTGAATATCTCATGATGAACATTTACACTTGCATGCTCTACTACAAATCCAATCACCTCATTAGTAATTTTATCTGGCTTTCTCATAAAATAGTTTAACATTTTTTCAACCAGATATGTGTAACTTAGAAATAATATCATGTAAGATTACTTATTTTCAGCATAATCAGAGCTAAATTTTAGCGATGCACAGGATATTTCATATTGGATAAAAGAAAAATTTCAAACATTTTGAAGCATCAGAGTTTTGATTGAGTAGAAATTTCTCAGATTTGATTAAAGATATCTTCATTTGTGTTCTGAAAATAGATTGGAATGGCATGAAGGTTAATAAATGATAACAGAGTTTTCATTTTGGTGTGAACTGGCCTTTTAAGATTGTGTGTAGTTTTGTTTATTAAGTAAACTCTTCTCTCTTTTTTAAGGATGCTTAGATGTTTGCTTTTTTTACTGGAAAACAAGACAGATCCGCTGATTAAGAAAACATTGCAGTGAAACTCACTTGCACCACTCGACTGTTTGAAAAGCCTTCATTCACTTCATTCAATCAGTTTTTCCCCTCACAAGGTGCCCTTAGTGGATGGTCAGACTTTGTTTATCTCATAAAGACGCTGGTCACGTTTGACTGACTGATCCCAGATAAAGTTCTCAGACTCCAAATAAACCAGAGCCTGTCTCTTTTTTTCACCCCACAGCGATCCAACTACCTGCACAGGCAGATGATGGCTCTCGCTCACCAGTATCCCAACGTCCGGGTCACATCTTGGCGCATGTCTACAATATGGGGTGGTGCCAGCCTGCTCACCATGTACCTGCAGAGCATGAAGGACCTGCTGGCCATGAGGGATTGGTCCTGGGATTTCTTCATCAACCTGAGCGCGGCTGATTACCCTATCAGGTGAGTCACTAAACATGTTTACATGCATGCCAATATGCTGATAATTCACAAAAATCTGCTTATTGAAATAACTTGTTGTTCCTGTTTGCATGTAAACCATTAACCCAGCATTGCAGGTCAACAGTGTTTACAAAACCTTATTAATTAATCATTTTGTTTCCCAGTAATGGGAAAAACTAAATATTAGAATTTGCATATTTAACTCTAACTGTTAGTATTTAATTTGTTGTTGGTTAAGAAAATTTTTTTAAAAAACTGAAATATTTCTACATGTCAGCATCAAATTTATAGTTCATATAGCATATTATGAGCATTTTTTAATATACATTTTACATTTATTAATTTAGCAGACCCAAAGCAACTTACGAGTTATTATAATAGAAGCACTTCAGTCCACCAGAAAAGCAATGATATGTAGATGCAGTTTCTTTTTGTAACAAACACAAAAGACAGATTAATAGAATGAATAAGGAGTGCCATTATTGGAGGATTAAGTGTTGATGAAACAGATGTATCATCAGACGTTTCTTAAAAATGACTAAAGATCCGTCCCACCAGCAGGGAACATTAAAGGTGAAAGTCCTTGAAATAGATTTTTTTAGGTTGGTACCACAAAGCAACACTTGGTAGCAGAATACAAGATCCTGCCAGGTACATAAGACTTAAGTAGTGGGTTCAGGTAAAGGGGTGCAGAGCCAGCAGTTGTTTTGTAGGCCAATGACAGCTCTGTTAGTTTGATTCGCGTGGCGATTGGCAGCCAGTGGAGAAAGGTGTGACATGCACTCTTTTTGGTTCGTTAAAGACCACTCTCACAGCATAGGCTTGATGATGTTGGTTGGGAGGTCAGCCAAGAGAGAATTGCAATTGTCCAGCAGTAGCCTGGATGGAAAAATGAGCCTGGACAAGTTGAGTCTCATGTTCCAATAGGAAGGACCTAATCTTCCTGATTTTGTGAAGACATTCATTTCTGCATGATTAGCAAATTCTTGCAATGTCTGTAAAGTTCAACATGTCATCAAGATTCACTTCTAGGTTCCCAGCAGTTACAATTTATCCAGTATGAGTTGAAAAAATATGATATGCAGCATATAATATATATAATTTTTTACATGGCTGTCTGGAGTACTTGATTCTGATTGGTCAGTCACAACAATCCAAAGTATGTTTTTCCAAGATAACAACTGCAAAATAACACGGGCTCATCCAGGAACTTTAAATCATCTTGACCATCAGTGAATATGTTCACATCCATAAATCTTGTGACTGAGTAATACGTCGGTTAGTGTATGCTCCATCAGCTCCATTCAACCATTTTCACTTCTGTCAGCTTTGTTTTTTATTAAAAATTTAATAAACTATTACAAACAATGTTTTGTGTCTAGCAGCCATGTAATAAACAGAATAAAGTACATCCAGGCTTTATTCTGCAATAACAGCCACATGTACTTTATATAACATTTAAGTGATTGTACCACTTCAACTCAATCTGCATGAGATGAGAACAAAATATTATAATTCTTTGGGTTATGATTCTTGAAATGTGTAATATACTTACTCCTGCCTTTAGAGCAAAAAAAACCGTTTGCTCTGTCTGGATGTTTAAATCCACAATAAGGCACATTTCTGTCTTCCATCAGCCATGCACACTTCAAAAAATCCAATAGAAAGCAGGATAATGTCTTTACTTCCTTGGCGAAATCCGGTTTATGCTTAAGCCATTTATCACCTTACTCTGATAATGGAAAATGTGTTTACATGACCACATGTCAACTTATTAAAGATAATCAGGTTAAGAACGTGCATGCAAACACATTACTCCACTTTTGAATGATTTTTCAATTGATATCATTTGCATTTGTTTGGTTTGTCATTGTTTTCTCTCTGGTGCGATTCAGCATTTTATTGGTTGACGCTGGGAAAAATTGAGTTAACACCTGACTATCATCTTGCTGTGGGCTGCTAGGAGATTAGTTCCAAGCAATGTCACAATTTAGTTTAGCTGGGGATTATGGGTAATTGAGATCACCATTGGCTGTTTGATCTAGTGTCAACAAGTTTGATGGTTCATAGAACTCTTGGGGGATTACATTTAAGTGCCTTGTGGAGATAGCACTTGTTTATTCAGAATAAGTTCAATTTAATATTGACGATGCCACAACACCTGAGCAAAACAAAGAACTCACAGATATTGAACTCAGAGGGGCTCTGAAATTAACTGACAGATTCTGCACTGTGTGGGAATATTAGAAAGGAGAATGATTCATGGGAGTGTGATTTTTTTTTTTTTTTTTTTTTTTTTTTTTTTTTTTTTTTTTTTTTTTATATATGTATTGTATTCAATAAGTTATTTGGAGTATATTAATGATAACTTTAGTTTATTTTACCAGCATCTTTTTTGCTGTAATCTTAGAAAAAATAAACAAAGAACAAGCATAAAAAAGAACTATATTATCATTCATTCATTCATTCATTTTCTTTTCGGCTTAGTCCCTTTATTAATCTGGGGTCACCACAGCGCAATGAACTGCCAACTTATCCAGCATATGTTTTACGCCGCGGATGCCCTTCCAGCTGCAACCCATCACTGGGAAACATCCATACACACTCATTCACTACGGACAATTTAGCTTACCCAATTGACCTATAGCGCATGTCTTTGGACTGGTGGGGGAAACCGGAGCACCCGGAGGAAACCCACGCGAACACGGGGAGAACATGCAAACTCCACACAGAAACGGCAACTGACCCAGCCGAGGCTCGAACCAGCGACCTTCTTGCTGTGAGGCGAACGTGCTACCCATTGCTCCACCGTGCAGCCCCTATATTATCATAACAAGTATAAAATAGAACTATATTAAATAACAAGCATAAAATAGAACTATATTATCAAAATATTAAAACTATATTGTCATAATAATATATATTATATAAAACTATATTATCATAATAATAAAATGAAATTATAGTTATTTTTGGGCGTCACGGTAGCACAGTGGGTAGCACGATCACCTCACAGCAAGAAGGTCGCTGGTACACATTCTACACGTTCCTTCACGATCAGTCATCCTGTGACATCTACGACGAGCGTGATTTCCCAAAGCAGTCACGAGTGTTGCTTTAACAATATTTCTTATCTCAATTTCATTTATTTTTAAATCTTATTTCAATCTCAGTATACACTGATGCTTGCTGACAACTAGGCTACATTAGCCTATTTAAGGGCATTCGCTATGACATTGATAGGATCAAACTTATGATTCCTTTTTAATATTAAGATATTTTCTTTGAAATCTAAATGTATATGAGAATTAAATCATTATTTTCCACAGAGCGGAACAAATCATCACCGCACAGTTGAGTAGTGGATGGGCACAAACAAAAATACAATTTGTATTTTTTTCTTGCAAAAAATATCTTTTTGAAACGAATTTTGTTTGCTATAATTTGTGTCTTAATTCTAATGTATTTTTTGTTGGTCAGTTAACTACTAGATAAAAACGAATAACGAATAACCTTTGAGGTGAAGCGCTTCAAAACAAGTCTGCTATATGCTTCAGCGCCAAAACACGAGTTGCCCTGAGATTGTGTTGGTTTGTTAAATAAAATAATGATCTAGCCTAAATAAAATTCAAATGAAATATTCACAGTTTCGGAGAAGCCTATATTACTGTTTTCACTGTTAATGACAAATTTGAATAAGCAGGAAATGCTTTTGCAATGTATTCGCAGCACTGAAAATGTTCCTAGATTACCTCGGAAGAACAAACTGTTGGAAGAATAAGTGAACTCAGAACCTGTTTGTGAGAATGGAGATGTCTGCATTTGTGCCAGTCTGTCAAATAAAATAGCTTAAAACACCTTAATATTTTAGAAAAATAGTTATAGTTTGCATAACCAATGATTGATCTTATCCACCCGTGACCCACCCATAAATAAATATGCAGCCTATTTTTTGATTACCTGACCAGCGCATTAACGGCAGCACCCCCTGAGATAACAAGAAATGATGTGCTCCTATTGTCCCACGTGATGGAACTCTTCATGAAGATCGGGGAAAAAATTAAACATGCTAGACTTTCTGCGATGGTGTCGTGAGGTGTCGCAGGCATGGTATCAGTTGTCGTAAACTATGCCACATTACACGAGAAGAAACGATTGAATCTTGTGTCACGACGCTCATTTGTCGTTTACGAATCCCCACGACACCCTATGTCAAGGAAATCGTGCCGAAATCGTGACAAAATCATGTGATCTGACCGGGGCTTAAGGCAAAAATAAGTAGCTGACAATAAATAATTAGTATTTTTATTTGAATATTAAGTAAATACATAGGTTTTAAAATTGTATATTGATTTATTTATTTTTAAAAACATAATATGATAACATTTTCTAAATCATTAACAATTTGAAATCTTTCATATCATTTTATTTGATTAAATACTTAATCATTTATTCCAGGATTTGTTTTTTTATGCATATATACTTCCGATTTAAAGTACACACATAAATTAATAATAATAAAACAGTCCAGGGTTCCAGGATCTCATTCCATTACCTGTAACTCAACGTGGCATTTCTGTCGGTAAGCTGAACTGCGCCTGAAGATTTGAATTATCACCATGATAAATGCCATTTGTGTGCATAACTCTTGAGTCTATAATGAGGGCAGGATGAGAGGTTGAGTAACCCAGCTACTCCCCCGGCTACAATCAATATTACAGCCATGTCATTTTCTGCAGCCCTCAGAAATCAGAGTGTTAGAGATCGATACGGCCGTGTGATGAATTCTGGCCTGTCCCGTATAGCCGTTCAAGGTTAATCCTGCCTCTCTATCATTCGGTCGCACGCCACACCTCCAAAGCCCCTTTAAAGCAGGACATCAAAGAAAAATAAAATGATTCTTTTCATCTGTGGCGCCGAGTCGGATTTAGGTGCAAACTATAAGTAGCCTGTCTGTCTGTCTGTGTGTGTAGTGCAGTGATGTAGTTGCTATCATTTGTATTATACTGTGCAGAAACACCATTTCTCTAAAACATGAGGACAAATCGGTCCATTAAGGAGTCGGATCCGGCTCCTCCGGTTGCTGTGATGGAGAGTTATTTCTCAGTCCACTATCACAACAGAAACAGGGGTCAGTAGAAAGGAAGCTGTGAGGAAAATTAACTCGGTGAAAGATATGCTGAAAGCAGGTTGAGGAAAACGACATGAAAGAATCCTAAAAAAAGGATATTTATGTTTTTAAAAATGATAATTTACTGTTAATCTTAATCGTTTACTCTTTATCAAGGGTTGGTAAAACAATGCCTCATCCTTTGTTTTTTCATCTGTGTATATAGAGTATATAGAGTGCAGTTCCCCAGCGGGAGGGGAACTACAATGCTATGTGGAAACTTCCACTATGGGGATTTCGTCAGAAAGCCAATCATTCTGAAGAGTAATTAAACGGGCCAATGAAATGCCAATGAGTTGGCGGTGTCAGCGTGCACAGCTGGCAGCAATCATAATCAGCTTGTGAATAAGAATGCCAGCTGTGCCACACAACCACACCTTTTCGCTTTCAGAAGCCTCATGTGCAGTCTGAAAGAGACGTTTTACTGTCATCCTCCGACTTTGTTCGAGAGAGAGTGAGAGAAAGCTGCCGTCTTCTGAGAGGCTGATTTCTCCCGGTTCCAGTGCGAGCAACAACGCGAGCAGCGGTGGTCGAGCTGGGTTTCTCCTGTCCCTGAGCGTTTCGCTGGACCGGTACTTCAAGAGCGGTGCGTATAAATTTAAGCAAATTTCCTAAAAGAGCAACACGGTCGTGCAGCGCGTCTTTTTAAAGACGTCGCTCTGACCGTGCGTTTCTGGTTGCGGTGGTTTCCTGTCCACGGATGATGGGCACGAGCACTGTATTGCATGTCTGGGGGACCAGCATGTTAATGCGGTGCTCGCGGGCAGCGCATGCCATCACTGCGATGGCATGTCTGTTGCGCAGCTAAGATCGCGGCTCGCTCTTGCAAAAGGGCGAACCACCCCTGTTGTCCCCCGCAAGTAGCGGTTGGCACTCGGGCAGATCTGAGGGTCACAGTGGGGGTCAATCCGCCGCCCTTGGGCTTGCGGACCTCCCATTCCTCAGCGCGCTCCATCCAAGCTTCGAGTGAGAGAAGCGCACCATCCTTCGGGAGGGTCGCCCTCTCACTCGATGACACAGAGGACCAGATGTCCATCGCTGCATCGGAGGGTGGGCTGTCATTTTCCGATGACAATTCGGACCCGCTTCCTCCCTCAGGGGTGGTAAGCGAGGCTCCGGATATGGCATCTGATATGATGGCCGTGCTAACCCGGGCTGCTTCGGCGACGAGGCTGGAGATGGCTTGTCCCCCAGCTTCGCCGCCGGACCGATTAGACGGGTGTTACGTGGAGGATAAGAAGGGGAAACCCTCTAAGCCTCCCGTCCCCTTCTTCCCGGAGGTGCACAGTAAGTTCACGCAGCGCTGAGGGCACCTTTTTCTGCCCGGTCTGCGTGCGCTCCGCCCTCACCTTCCTCGATGACGGAGCAGCCAGGGGGTATGAGGCAAAACCCCAGGTCGAGTGTGCTAGCGCGGTCAATCTTGCCCGCGTGGTGCCCCTTCCTGGCGTGGTTAGCCTCGGCTCCCGTCCAAAGCGTGTAAGTTGTCTGCGTCCCTCAGGGCCAGAGCCTACACTGCTGCGGGCCAGGCTGCTTCCGTTTTGCTTGCTATGGCTAGTGCAAGCGCTGGCCCAGCGGCACGAGGAAGGTTCCGACCCAGGCTTAATGCACTACGCACTGCAACCGACTTTGCTCTAAAAACACCAGGTCGGCTGCGAGTGCCCTGGGAAGGACGATGACCACACTAGTGGTCCAGGAACGCCACCTCTGGCTAAACCTGGCAGATATGCGTGTCGTTGACAAAGTTCGCTTTCTTAACACACCCATATCCCAGGCTGGCCTGTTCGGCGACACCGGGGTGAGTTCACCCAGGAATTCACTTCGGTGAAAGAGTAGTCAAGTGCGATCGGCGGGCTCAAAAACCGCTCTCCCCGTCGATTCGTCCACTTTGGCTGCTTCTCGCCGAGGGCGCTCGTCTGTGGCTCCAATATCTGCTCCGCCGCCCTGTCCGTTCAACTGGTTAAGCGGCAGCGTTGAGCACCTCACAGACGATCACCGCCCCCCGCCTCAGGGCGCCGCTAAGTCCAGTACGGACCGCGAAGCGTCCCTGAGACGGGCCACTCGGAGAAAAGGATGTTTGCTCTTTCCCTGGCGGAGGGCCAGGGACACCCATATCATTAACAAAAAGGCCGTATGGCTACTAATTTTTTTAAGAGCAATTTTTTCCTCTCTCCGGGTGTGATAGCCCGAACACTGCCAGTATGGGATGCTATACCTTCCAGCTCGCAGGATCGGTGCTCTTCGCCACAGGCTCTGTGAGTGCCAGAGGACGGGCTCCTTTCTCTCGCACTCCTAGCCGCCCTGCGGGCTCTTGGGACGAAGTTAAGATTAAACCTCTTAACTTCCGCTCTTCCTTGGGACGCATGCCTTACAAGCAGCCGCTCAGAATGCTCATGCAGAAGCACATCCCCCGGTGCGTCCATCCTCAAGATTGGTCTGCAGCGATAGACCTGAAGGACACATACATTCATTTCTCCATTTCCCACGCCACCGGCAGTTTCTGCGGTTTGCGTGCGAGGGTCGAGCATGATAGTACAAAGTCCTCCCTTTCTGGCTCTCCCTGTCTCCGCGGGTTTTCACGAAGCTCGCGGAGGATGCCCTAATGCCCTTTCGGCTCGCGGGCATCTGCATACTCCATTATCTCGATGACTGGCTTTTTTAGCTCACTGGCGGGATCAATTGATTATGTATAGGGACTGGGTGCTCCGGCACCTTGACCTGTTGGGGTTTCGGGTCAACCGAGAAAGGAGTAGGCTCGCTCCCGTGCAGAGCATCTCTTTTCTCGGGTTGGAGCTGGACTCGATCACCATGACGGCGCGCCTCCCTCGAGAGTGCGCTGGGCTGATGCTGACCTGTCTGAGAGAGTTCGACAGGAAAACTGTGGTCCCACTGATATCATTTCAGAGGCTCCTGGGGCATATGGCATCCGTAGCCGCTTCACGCTGCTCCATATGAGACCGCTTCAGCATTGGCTTCCCGATCAGGTCCCTAGACGCGCATGGCACGCGGGCACGCACCGGGTGACTGTCACTCCGCTGTGTTGCCGTGCCCTCAGCCTCTGGACGGACCCTGCGTTTCTACAGGCCTGTGTGCCTCTAGAACAAGTGTCCAGGCATGTCGTCGTTTCGACGGATGCTTCCAGTACGCGCTGGAGGGCTGTGTGTTGCGGGCATGCAGCTGCGGGTCCGTGGAAGGAACCCGGTTGCATTGGCATATTAATTGCCTGGAGCTGTTGGCAGTGTATCTCGCGCTGCACTGTTTTTACCGGTGCTAGAGGGGAAACACGTGCTGGTCAGGACGGACAGCACGGCGACGATGGCGTATATCAACCGCACAGGGGGTATCCGCTCTCGCCGCATGTCTCAGCTCGCTCGCCGTCTGCTCCTCCGGAGTCATACGCGGCGGAATCGCTGCGTGTCATTTTTTCCCCCGGCGAACTCAACCGTGCAGCCGATGCACTCTCACGGCAGTTCACGCCCGGGAAAACTGAGACTCCACCCCCAGCTGTCCAGCTGTTATAGGTGCGCTCTGCGCGCTGGCTAACACAGCTGGCCCCTGGGCGTGCGTAAATACGCATTTCTCTCCAGTGAGCCTACTCGCAGATACTGTGTTACGTCAGGGAGGACGAGGACCAGGTCTGTTATTGCGCCTCTCTGGCTCAATCTGATCTGTATTTCAGCTCTCTCCTCGTGACGGCCCCTCCCTGGCATATCCCTTTGAAGAGGCACCTTCTTCTTTGGAACAGGCACCATCTGGCACCCGCGCCCAGATCTCTGGAATCACGTGTGGTCCATAGATGGAGCGTGGAGGACTTAGGTGACCTACCGGTTCGGTGGTTAACACCGTCACTCAGGCTAGAGCACCCTCTACGAGGCATGCCTACGCCCTGAAGTGGAGTCTATTCGCTGTGTGGTGTACTTCTCTCCGAGAAGGACCCCGGACATGCCAGATCAGTGTGATGCTTTCCTCCTTCAGCTGGCTGGAGCTAAGGCTGTCCCCTCCGCGCTGAGGGGTTGGCGTTACGATCATCCCTGCTCTAAGGATGCAGGGATGACGGCGCGCTGGGAAAGCATCGCCTCATCATCCAGTTCCCAGAGGCGCGAGACGCTGGTTAATTAAATCAATTCTGTCCCCCTCTCATACCCACTTGGAGATCTCTCTTAGGAGAGGTCTGCTCGATCCACTCGACTCAGTATCTTTAAGTTTTCTGTCCAGGTAGACAGCTCTGCTGGTTGCATTGGCATCGGTCAAGAGGGTCGGGTATCTGGAGGCATTTTCGGTCAGCGAAGTGTGCCAGCAATTCGGGCCGGCCCACTCTCACGTTTTCCTGAGACCCCGGCCCACCTACGTGCCCGAGGTTCCTACAGCGCTTCTTTTTAGACTATGTAGTGAACCTGCAAGCGCTGCCCACGGAGGAGGCAGACCCAGCCCCTTTCTTTGCTGTGTCCTGTTCGCGCTCGGCGCTATGTGACCGCATCAGAGCTTACGACTCTAAGCAGCTCCTTTTCTGTTATGATCGGCAGACGAGAAGTGCCGTATCCATTCTGAGGTTGGCCCACTGGATAGTGGATGCCATCTCCCTCGCTTTTCTATGCCAGGGTGAGCCGCGTACCCCGGGAGGGAGAGCACGCTCGACTAAGAGTATCGCCTTCTCTTGAGCGTAAGCACGCGGCACCTCTCTAACAGACATCTGTAGAGCTGCGGGCTGGGCGACACCTAATACATTCGTAAAGATTCTATAATCGTTGAGTGGGCTGATTTTCCTCACGTGTGCTGGATACGCCAGTGAATAAGGAAATTCAGTACGGTGTTGAAACATGCTTGCTGCGCCTTTCTCTCTAACACAGAGATTCGTGCGCTTATTCACTCTGTTCAGTTGAGTTCCCCATTTGGCGAACCCTGCAGAGTTCCTCCGAGGCCCCCAGCATCTGACTCAGCGGAGGAGTCAGGTGCCTGGCCCATTACGTAGTTGGCATGCCCACTTGGTCAGCCCGCGTTCTGGGTATAGGTGCCTGCTATGCGCGATCCCCGCTGGCGATCCCATATGCTTCACTCAGCCACGGTGTAGTTCCTCCTCTTAGGCGGGCCCGTGTCTTCCCTCCCCGCTAACCATCCTTTATATGTTTTCTCCCCCTTTTCAGGGTTAGTCCATATGTCTTCCTGCCACCAGGTCTCCCCATTGGGCAGCAGGTGACCTCCGCAGCGTCCTCCCTATCGGGACTGCACGCTTCCCAACGTACTGTCGTAATTTAAAATTCCTAGAATCTTAACTAGGTGTATTCTTACGACTCCCCAAAAAATATAAATAAGCCTTTAAGCGGTTCACAGGTAAGTAAGGTAAGTTAGGGCCAGGGGACACGTTGGTGGGCTGCGTCTCTGGTGATGATGGTGCGCTCACGCCGGAGCCTGGCAAACCTCTCACCAGCGACGTGGTAAGGTTCAATCACTGTGGCGTTTTCCATAAATTTCCCCATAGTGGAAGTTTCCACATAGCATTGTAGTTCCCCTCCCGCTGGGGAACGTAACGGTTACTAAAGTAACCCTCGTTCCCCAAGGGGGGGAACGGAAATGCTATGTTCCTTCGCCACAGGGATTGCGCCTTAGCTGGCAGCTGTAGTTCGGCTTCTTCAGCTAGAAAAGGTGTGGTTGTGTGGCACAGCCGGCATTCTTATTCACAAGCTGATTATGATTGCTGCCAGCTGTGCACGCTGACACCGCCAACTCATTGGCATTTCATTGGCCCGTTTAATTACTCTTCAGAATGATTGGCTTTCTGACGAAATCCCCATAGTGGAAGTTTCCACATAGCATTGTAGTTCCCCCCCTCGGGGAACGAGGGTTACTTTAGTAACCGTTACGTTCTGCCCATTTGTTCAGCCGGTTCAGTTCCAAAAATTTCCCTTTTTAACATTACAAACTTTGATTTGAAGCAAAGAAGGATATAAAACTCAGAAAAAATGACAGGAGTCATGTAAGACTGTGTACTTGACAGCTTTAATGAGGGAATACATACCATGATCAAAAACGCATACATCTCATGAAACAATGCAAATGACAGTACAAGTAAAAATTACAGAAAAATATAAAAATATTCCGTCACACTTTACAATAAGGTTTTGTTAATGTATTTGCTAACATGAACTAATTATGAACAATACTTGTACAGCATTTATTAACCATAGTTCAACATTTACTAATGCATTATTAACATCCAAATTCATTCAAAATCACCACAAGTTAATAGTGCTAACAATGAACAACTTATGAATTAATGAGCTAACAATGAACAAATGTGTTTTCATTAACTAATGTTAACTAACATGAACAAATGCTGTAATAAATGTATTGTTCTTTGTTTATTCATATTAGTAAATGCATTAACTAACATTAACTATTACAACCTTATTGTAAAGTGTTACCAACTATTCATAGTATTCCATCTTAGTATTCTAGTCCTGATAATAACTACCAAAAAATATTTATCTTGAGGATTTGACCCTTCAAACTTATGTTTGAATACATAATTCCACTGTTTTTATTTTCTTGCCATTTTTTTATTTTAATTTATCTTTTGGGTTTATTTTTGCTAAGGCACTAGTTTGCGTTTACAAAGCAAAAATTTTCCAAAATCATTTCTTGTTAAAAATATCACATATTCATATTACCTAGGAGGGAATGGACAGAAATCTTCAGGGCTCTATTGCTTCAGGTGAAAAATGAAGAATAGACCACAACCTGACAAATCAAGAGGGCAGAGGCTGTTGGTAGTCCATTAAACCTCATCTCAGTTTGTCCAGGGAGACGTGAAGGGTTATCGTTTTGACACTGAAAGTTTAGAAAGCAAGTGCGAGATAGAAAGTAAGCTGAGAGACACAGACAAAGATCTGCACGCCTGACTTCCAGTGTTTTTGCTAAAGGTTCACTTCAGAGACATTTTAGACTGCGCTCGGCTTCATAGTGGCTGCTCCCATTACCGCTTAATTGTGAATGACAGCGCGTGTTAGAGGTCCTGAGGGGGCATCTTTGGTCCTGGCCCTCCTAAAGACTTTTGCACAGCCCTTTCGCTGAGCACTTTGTCCACATGTCGTGACTGTGGTGCCAGGGGACGTGTGGTACCTGTGTCTGGTGACTTAGCCGCTTATTTTCCCCTCTAATTCCCTCCTGGTGTCCGTGCTTCTGCATGGATGCCTGTGAAAGGGGCTGACAAAAAGCTCTCTGCTCTATAGGCGAGGCTGGACGCCAGAGGCGGAGGGCTCTGTTACACAGAGGCTTTGTTGGGAGTGCCGGACTCTTTTCTTTCATTTATCCGCACCATCTTGCTCTTTTTCTCTGGCCCTGTTTTTAAGTCAGCGCAGCTGTATTTATGGCCTTTTCATGAAGAAAGAAAAGGAGAAAACAGTGAGTCTGGACTCTGTTGTTCTCCTCTTCCCATGTGGTGGCACGGGCTCCATGACACCCTCTTCTGGAACGGAGCCGCTCTGCGGACGTGTTCAGAAGTGCTATACAGTATACTAAATACAAAAAACAGATGCTTTTTGTCCATTATCAATTAGTGAGATGTGTGATTTATGGGGGAAAAAATATTTTTAAAGCTGCTTTGTTTAAAATGCATTAGTGTTTTACGGTTGGATGGAAAAAAATAGTCAAGGAAAAGCTTAGCTAAAGATACACATAGAAAATGGTTTCTATTTCTTATGGTTCATTCATCATTACACATGAAACTAAATATTGAGCAGTGTATTGTTGGATTATTGCTTTCCATGCAGTAAGCTCTGGTCATTTTTGAAACATGGAGACTTATTGTTCAGAATGAAATACTAATGTACTACATATACTGTGTACAGTGCTGGTTCAGAAGTATGTTTTTCCCATAGGGATATTTTAAAGGTCTTTGTTATAGCATTATAAAGCATGAACTAAACGAACCAGCTACGAGGAAAATCACAACATTACAAACTGAGTGTTTGAAAGTGGACTAATGTAAGTGTTTGAGTACTGTACTATACGTCATTATTGTCACATTACCTGACTAACTAAAAATAAACATTTTTTAAGGCTCTCAAGTGGTTTTAAAATAAAAACCCTTTAATAAATGAATCATTAAATATGTTAGCCAGCAACCTTTTTTTATGATTGAGTCCATATCTATTGAAGAACTTTTATATTCAAACCACTTGAGTGCTTTGGAGTTTATTGTTTTTCATTTATGAGTTACCTCTCAAGCTACCAGTGAGCATCATTTCCCTGTAGCACACCCATTTTACTATGTATTGAAGATTTTCTCATTGCTGTTACTGAAAAATAGTTTACACTTTAGATGTCTGATTAAAAAAAAGCACCCATTCACTCATTCATTCATCACCACTTATATCTGTGAATACATCTCATGCATAACTATCCAAATTTAGCGTCCAAATGCCTCCAGACAATTAGCATATGGTCAACAGACCTCAAAAATCGAGAGCAAACCTCGCTTCTGTCTCTCTCTTTTCTCATGTTCTCTCCCTCTCGGACTGATGCTCATTATTATTGCACAGTTTTGACGGCACTGCAGTCAGATTTCAAATCTGGCTGGTAGCTCGGTTACAGAAAACAGCACTCTAATAGCCTGAGGTCTGAGTTTAGCCAGTGCAAGGAGTGACTGGCAGCTGTACATGCACTGAGCGCTGGAGCAGGGTTTCATTTCAAATGCCACTCTGGCTTTCCCATGCTGCTCGTTGGCACAAGGTCAAGCAACGGGAAGACACTGCAGGTCAGAGTGTGTTTGTGCAAGTTGATCTTTTTACAGCAGCGGTTAGATATTTAATGCAGTCAAACGGTGGATGAAATGGCATCTTATGCTGCTGAAACGGGATGTGTGAGATCATGTAGGTGTGTGATTGACGTGTGCAGCTGTAGGCATGTAGACGACATCACACAAGTGTTGATGGGATGACAGAGTGTTTACTATGGAGCTAAAAGTCACATGCAAGCATCAACAAATTCCCTGTTTCCATTAGGTTGTGATAAACATTTATTGCCTTTACTAAAATAAGCATGTGCGCCTACGCGTTTAGGCAAAGTTGCTTTCATCAGAGTGACAAAATTCAGATGCGTCTGGAGTTAATTTGAACGCTCAGTATGTCACATGACACGATTAAATATTATGAAATCGATCAAAAATATTGAATCAACAATTATTTACAATACAGTACACTGTAAAAAATGCTGGGTTCCACACAATTCCTACATGTTGTCCCAACACAAATTGATTAAGTTAACTTTTTTACCATTTCTTTACAAATTTAAGTGGATCGAACATAAAACAATTAAGTTGTCCCAAAAATAAACTTAAGAATTGTGTTGTTTCAACTCATTTTAAATAAGTTGTTTAAACGAGCAGCAAAAGTCATTTTTTGAGTGTAGAGAATAATTATAATACTACAGCATGATTCTCAAAGATCAGACAACTGCGTAAAGGAGGAGAGAAACAAAAAGAAAAGAAAAAACTATTTAAACAATATGTAAATAATACAACTGTAATAATGAAAGAAGGAAAAACTGTTACAAAAAAAAGGTTTAAACCTGGTATACTGTAGCTTTTAAAGTATACTGTAGATCCAAAATGTATTTGTTGCCTTAATTTCAGATATAGATAAAACAATTGTCTTCATTTGCAATTAATTCAACTCCAGTCACTTGTCATAGATCATTTCTCTGCGTTTTTTTTTTATATTTGTAAGAACCATTAAAAAGTGAGTTAGCAAGGGATAATGCACATTCAGCTGGTTGTTATTGCAGAATAAACCCAGATATGGGTAGGGTTTATTTTGCATTAGCATCCAGCTATGTGTATATTATCCTCAGATGCAGACATAGATGGTACCTGCTAGTTTGCCAGTTGCTGTAGTGTTTGCAGTGTTCAAATGCACCTTTTTACCTCAGAAGTACGGTGGCTGAGAGAGCTTAAAGTGCTGCAATTAAAGAAAATGCATGCAATTACAAAAAAAAGCCTGCAAAATAAGAAAAAAGTAATTGCAGCACACACAGAAAGCTATCTCAGCCACCATACAGAAGCAGGGTGATGGCACAGTTGGCTTTCATCGCCACTAATTCTCAAGAATCGATGAGGTGAGCATGCTGTATTATGCTTTGTCTTCTTTCTTGTATTTATTTGCGCACCGGTTGAGTTTGTTCACAGCCAATGCTAGTAACCAATAAGCTGGTTTAATCGCTAAAGAAACCGAGCTGCTTTTTCTTTGAGCACGGCATTTTTCAAATTCCACCATCGTCTCGTATTGTAGTAATAAATTAGATTTTATTATTCTTTTTATGTTCAGCATGAAGTTGTTTCCCCTCTACCAGAAGCCTGCAGTGAAAAAAAAATAAACATCAGAGCTGTGTGTGTGCGTGTGGAAAAATGACTACAGACGTTCAGGCAGTGCATTGCGACAGGCAGTAAAACAGGGCAGCTGGCATTAGGGGCTGAATCTGGCTCTGAATGTGAGCTTGGACTTTCCCAGAATCCCTTGTGCTCCGCGCTCATTTACACTGTGGCTCATTAGCCTGATTAGCAAACTGTCTGTTAGTTTCTTTTGCTTGTTTTTTCCTTCCAACACCCTTTCGTTCTCTCCTCAGGACCAATGATCAGCTGGTGGCCTTCCTGTCCAAATACAGAGATATGAATTTCATCAAGTCTCATGGGAGAGACAACGCTCGGTGAGTGCTGACATGTGATGGTGCTGATGGGCCGAGACACTGAAACGCATGCCAGTTGCACAGAACGGGTGCCTTTTATAAAGGATAAAAATACATTTGTAATTTGCATTGTTGATAATTGCCAACAGATTCATCAGAAAACAAGGTTTGGACCGGCTTTTCTTTGAATGTGACACCCATATGTGGAGGCTTGGAGACAGGAAAATTCCGGAAGGCATATCGGTGGATGGAGGCTCTGACTGGTTTCTGCTTAACCGGATGTTTGTGGAGTACGTCATTAACACTCAAGATGACCTTGTGACTAACATGAAGCGCTTCTATGCGTACACGCTGCTGCCTGCAGAGGTGAGATTCTAAAATTCATTCATTCATTTTCTTTTCGGCTTAGTCCCTTTATTAATCTGGGGTCGCCACAGCGGTGTGAACCGCCAACTTATCCAGCATATGTTTTATGCAGCGGATGCCCTTCCAGCTGCAACCCATCACTGGGAAACATCCATACACACTCATTCACACTCACACACACACACGGCCAATTTAGCTTACCCAATTCACCTGTACCGCATGTCTTTGGACTTGTGGGGGAAACCGGAGCACCCGGAGGAAACCCACGCGAACACGGGGAGAACATGCAAACTCCACACAGAAACGCCAACTGACCCAGCCGAGGCTCGAACCAGCAACCTTCTTGCTGTGAGGCGAACGTGCTACCCACTGCGCCACCGTGCAGCCCGAGATTCTAAAATAATAGCGCAAAATCACAAGCAAAGAGGTGTTGTTTTTCAGTAAAAAACATCTACAACATTAATTCATTCAATTAATATTTCCAGAATGTCTAAATAAATGTATGAGTCTAGAAGAAAAAAAAAGGTTTGATCTACTTTTATACAACTTTTATTGTCATTTATTAGGCAAATAACAAACTGAAACAACTAAATATTCATGAATTGAGCCAACATATTCAACCTCTCTAGCCAGAAATTACAAAGAAATTACAAGTATAACATTGAACTAGTGAAATGTATTTTTCTAGAAAGATTAAAATTAAACAACTGTACATGGGCTGCTTAAAAACTATATCTATATACAGTATATAGCACATATATATGAAGTACTTTACTATTGTTCTGTTTTCCTTGTAAAACAGTAAATTGACAAAATGAAGGTTATTTAGCAGCAGAATGTGTGACTAATGAGTTTACAATTACAGGTGGATTAACCATTACAGATAGATAAAAGATACTGTGACTGTAATGCTTTAATAAAGAACCATATCATTTCTGCAAATAATTCTTATTTTAAACAGTACAAGATAAAAGAAAAACTAAACAGTTGTACTAAAAAAAAACAGCAGTAATGATCAAGGAAATGACTATTGCATTGCACATTATTACAAGAATTCTGCTACGTTAATTCACAAGATAGGTGTTTCATTAATATTTCTCCCGTATTCACAGAGTTTGAAGTGTACAGTGATAAATTGAGTAAATTTCCGAAAAGCGGGATGAATTTGCATAGTTTTATTTGCTCATTTGCAATTGTGTATTTGCTCATTTGAAATGACTGTGTCAGTGTGTTAGTTTTAATGAAGGGCTTTTTGCTGTGCGGTGGCGAAATTGGATTCTTTGTTCTGTCTAGGTCTAGTTATTCTCAGTTGAGATATTGGATATTGTGGCTTGAGAAGGCAATTGGCTCTTTTACTGATGTAGACATTTAACACACTAGACCTTCTGACAGGGCCATTCTGTTAGACATCCGTCTTCATTTTATCAGATGTCATTATTCTGTTTCAACCTCTTAGTCATCTATTTTCTTCTCTTTCTCCTCACCTCCTACCATCCCTTCCTATTCATCATCCCCCTCGCTCTTGTCTTCACAGTCGTTCTTCCACACGGTTCTGGAGAATAGTCCGCACTGCGAGAGCATGGTGGACAACAACCTGCGCATCACCAACTGGAATCGAAAGCTGGGCTGCAAGTGTCAATACAAGCACATCGTGGACTGGTGCGGCTGCTCGCCCAATGACTTCAAGCCTTCCGATTTGCCCCGTTTCCAGGTGAGTGTCCCACAAGGCTCTCTGGCCTCTCACTGCCCGACTGTATCAATGCAGTCGGCACTAACCGGAACAGTTCAATGAACCCGATCATTAGTTAAACTCTTTTCAGTGACAGAGCTGACCTCACGCCTGAAGGAGACCCACGCCGCGTCCTGTTTAGTCTGAATAAGCACAATAGGGCTTTAATTTACCTTAAACAAACACCTAATAGTGTGAGACAAGCTCTCCAGTCAGTAGCGATTTCGTTCGTGATTAGAAATCCGATGAGACTCAACTAAAGGAAAGCCTTGCTAACTCGTGCCTACACAGGGGATCTGTAATTAACTCTGGCTGGCAGAAAAGGACGATGAGGGATCAATTGCAAGGCGGTCTCTCATCAAAAGGATTCTGCTAGTATAGAGCAATGAGGCTGTGGAGCTTGACCGCAGCAGCCAATTGCCTTCTCTCCCTCTCCACCTTTGGTCTGGAAGTCTCTCATTAGCCTCCAGTACAGAGTCAATCCTAACGTGGTCATGCCCGACCCCAGTGACTCACGCTCCCTCTATTGTAGACAGAGCCACAGGCCCAGTCCAAATGAGTTTCAAACTTGTCATTCCCAGCCTGGTAGTTTTCACACAGCTGGCTGTGTTTTATTTTTTCCATGTTGCTTCAACAGAACTGCAACTTCGCATTTTCTCAGTTTCGTTTTTCTCTCTCGCTCTCGCTTTTTTTTCTATCTATGCCATGTTGCTTGTGGTGTGGTTTCACATTAAAAAAAGCAGCGGTGTATTCGGCAAACCGTTTGCTCATAAACTCCCTACTGTGCGCTTGTTTGCCAAACCATGACATCATCGCTGTGTGCCACATCGGGCTGATTTTTTTTCCATTAACTGCCCAGCTGATTTAGCTACTTATTTTTTTTGTTTAACCATAATGGTGTTCTAAGCAAAGTGTTTTTATTTTATTTTAACATGATTTTGACCTTGTTTTATTTCTGTTCTGAATGAGGGCTAGAAGCCTAGCAGCATCATCACCTCATTTTGAGCACTGCTAAATGTTTGCAGCCACAACTCCTCTATATAATGGAGTCCATTCAGAGAGTTTGTGGTTAACTCATTCAGGCCTGGACTGGGGGAAGGGCCTGTAAGCATTTAGTGGCTCATTATCACTGAAGGCATGGCCGTAGTGAGTATTATTGAGTAATTATTCTGTGACAATACCTCCTTTCTCACAGACAGCTCCGAAGGAAAAGGACAATGGGAGAGGAAGGGAAGCTTGAAATGTGTCATGGCAGTTCAGTTTTATCCACAAATTTTTCACCCCTCACCCTATAGAGGCCTAAAGCACATAAAAGAGCTTCCTGGACATGCTTTTCCAAATCACTTTATTACATTTTTTTCCAGCTGTCTCTTTTTCTCACACGTTTTGGCCTGCTGTAAATGATAGGGGGGAAAAATCACTGTATTTGGGCAGCACGGTGGCTCAGTGGTTAGCACTGTCACCTGACAGCAAGAAGGTCACTGGTTTGAGTCCCGACTGGGTCAGTTGGGATTTCTATGTGGAGTTTGCATGTTCTCCCCGTGTTCGCGTGGGTTTCCTCCAGGTGCTCCGGTTTCCCCCACAGTCCAAAGACATGCGGTACAGCTGAATTGAATAAACTAATTTGCCCGTAGTGTATGTGTGTGAATGCAGGAGTGTACGGGTGTTTCCCAGTACTGGGTTGTAGCTAGAAGGGCATCTGCTGTGTAAAACACTTTCTGGTTAAGTTGGCTCTTCATTCCGCTGTGGCGACCCCTGATGAATAAAGGGACTAAGCCGAAGGAAAATGAATCAATGAATGTTCTTTTACAACACAACAATGTCTAAAAACCTGAATACTTTTCAGTCAGAGTAGAGATATTGGTTTAAGAAACTTTTTCAAAATATGGCATTTTCAGGCCAAAATGCATCTACACATCCCCTTAAAGATTGTACTAGTTGCTCTTTTCCATTTAAATTGATATGTCTGATTTAGTGATTCTAAGTGATCTATCCGATTAAAAACAAAAACCAGTCTACATTATTTGTTAGTGAATTATTACTTGTCTGTTATTCAAGTTGAGAACAGAAACTACCATTAAGCCTATTAAGTGAATCTTTGTTTGTTTGTACCAGCTCGAACTTTCAAATGCTTTTTTTATTGTTGCGTGGGAAAATAATCGTAATTATTGGGAATTTTCATTCCTTTCAAGGTTTTTGATCTCTTAGTCTTCAAAGTTGATCTCCTCATAGATGTCTCTCAGGGGTTTGCTCTTATCTGAAAACTGAAAACTAAAAGCTTGAAGATTTTTGATATTTTTGGTTCTTGTTGTCCCTTATCTTATCTATTTTACGTTACACATGTTAGTCTGCAGGGAGGTGAGGAGCATGCAAATAAAAAGCAACACCACCGTTTCATACAAGACATGTGGCACTTTGATTTTGACTTTTGCCGTCAATTATCTCCAGAGAATTTCCGACTCTGATTCTTTTAGCATTTTTCCCCCTTCCAGCACATCATTCTGTATGGTGTGCTATGCTTTTCAGTTTTCGTTGTCTTCGCACTGTCACTATCTCTTTTTCTCTTCCTGTTTCGCACAGTCTCAGCATGCTGTCTTGTCTATCAGCGTCTCTTTGTCTTCACACTCACGCTCTCTATTTTTTTTTCCCCTCTCTTTCTTTGTCTCCATCAGCAAACCACCAGGCCCACATTCTTCGCAAGGAAGTTTGAAGCCAGTGTAAATCAAGAGATAGTGAACCAGTTGGACGTCTTCCTGTTCGGGAGTTTGCCTAAGGGCACGCCGGGTCTCAAGGCCTACTGGGAGAATGTTTTTGATGAAGCGGATGGGATTCACAGCCTGTCCGACTCACATCTCACTCACTATCATGCCTTCGCCCGATTGGGTCTGGCACGGACCGCCAACTCGCTGCAGGGTGACCCCAATGACAACAGCTGCAGGTCAGTGTATATATTTTTTTATTTGAGCATGAAGTGATTTACTTATAATGTCAAGGTCTGCTGTAAGTAGCTTTCCAAAGGTCTTTTGTGTTATCTAAATGCATCATGTAGGAGATTAACCACATTGAACATGTTTGTTTTTTTGGTCATTTTTTTGTATTGCAAATAAAATTTGGGTTTGCCATGAGCTTTAGTTGTATAGAAAAGAAATATCAGCTTTCATTTCACAAATCATAGATGAAACAAACCATTTAACATCATCTAAAATCATTGATCAGTTAATATGTGAATAATAAATTCCTTCGCATTCTATAAAAATTTAAAGTACGATGTATATGAAGCGATTTCATTAAGATGTAAATTTTTTTGTGATTTTATAACTTCCATTCACATGAATTTAGTGCACATTCATTCATTCATTTTCTTTTCGGCTTAGTCTCTTTATTATTCTGGGGTCGCTACAGCGGAATGAACCGCCAACTTATCCAGCATATGTTTTACGCAGTGGATGCCCTTCCAGCTGCAACCCATCACTGGGAAACATCCATACACACTCATTCACATACATACACTACGGACAATTTAGCTTACCCAATTCACCTATACCACATGTCCTTGGACTTGTGGGAGAAACCGGAGCACCCGGAGGAAACC
>CAIGQV010016547.1:9682570-9701172 GCA_903798115.1 Danio jaintianensis | reverse complement strand
CTTAATGTGGCACTTTTTATTCAATAAGACAACATGAAATATATATAATACAGAGGAAACACTTTTATCAGACAATTCCTTGATCTAGCATTTTTAGTTTATAACAACGTAAGTGGATGATGAAAGAACAGTCACTTTTTAGTAAATTGTCCCATTAACATTTTTGTGCTGCATGTTTTTGTTTAGTGTGTGCTCTTTATGATTGCATTTTGTTTGTAAATGTGTGCGCATTATATTGGCCTTCTGGATATTCTGAGAGCTGTGCTGCCTGCTGAGGGAAGCGCACAGCTTTTATTTGATCCCACTTTCAGCAGATCTGAAGTTCCTCAGCTGTCCAAACATCTGTCATTACTGAGATAGAGAAGAAGAGGGACGGGCCGCGAGTTTGTCAGTCTGGCTGTGGTGTTTATGTGTTTATCAGTGCAGTAATGCTTGGCGTCGCTGCTGTTTCTGCTGCATTCAGACAAGTGAGCCCCAGTGTTTGGGCTCTGCAGAGGGACCGTCCCGCACAAGGAGGCGGTTGTTGCTGGTGGGTGGGGGTTGGGTGATGTCGAGTGAGGGAGCGCTCTGTTTCTGGCAGTCCTCTGTAAGGTGGGACGCCTCAATAGCTGCTCTGTTAGGCCCTGCATGCTGCCCACCTCCTGCGGTGACGAGAAGTGGGGGGAGGGGGGGTGCACTGGTGTAAATATTTGCTGTTCTGCTTGTCAGGCTCGCGGTGCTGGGATGGAGCACCTCCGGCCTGTGCTGGTATACTGAGGAGAGCTGAAGGTGGAGATTGGCTCCGCATGACTGCCTGTATCTCTATCAGCTCCTGCTGCATCACCTATGTCTATGCACCTGTCTGTCTATGTCTGTCCATGTTTGTCTGTCTGTCTATGTCTGTCTCTCTGTCAGCCTATGTCTGTCTGTCTGTCTGTCTGCATATGACTTTATGTCTGTCTGTCTGTCTTTTTGTCTGTCTGTCTGTATTTCAGTCTGTCTGTCTGTCTATCTGTCTATGTCTTTCTCTCTGTCTGTCTGTCTGTCTTTCTGTCTATGTTTGTCTATGGCTTTCTTTATGTCTGGCTGGCTGGCTGTCTATGTCTGTCTGTCTATATCTGACTGTCTATGTATATTTCTGTCTGTCTGTCTATGGCTTTCTGTCTGGCTGTCTATGTTTGTCGGTCTATATTTGACTGTCTATGTGTCTTTCTGTTTGTCTGTCTATGTCTATCGGTTTGTATGTCAGTCTATGTCTGTATGTCTGTCTTTTTTCTATGTCAGTCTATTATGAAGCCAGATCAGTCTCAATAATTATACATTTGCATTCATAAAATTCATAAATTCACAACACAATTCATAAATCCACAACTCCATTTCATAAATCCACAACACAATTCATAAATGCACAGCACAATTCATAAATTCAAAAGTAAAAAGCAGAAATATTTCCCAAATGCACACACACATGCATCTTACATAAGTACATTTAAAATGTTACCACAATTATGTATATATGAAGTTCTTGGATGACTGTCCTCATGCATTTATGAATTATGTAAGATGTATTTATGAACCACTGAATGTGCATTTGAAAACGCTTACACGAGCATGGAGTCCTTTGAATTTGTGTGCGGTATTTTTGAGACCTTCCTGGCAGGACAAGATTTGTACACATCTTTTTTTTTGGAGGATATTCTGTTTAGCCAATCGCGTTTTTAATCCACCAATCAAAACACTCCTTACTGAACAAACTCAAGAGGCTCCACCATTTAATAAAATAAATAGTTGTAGCAGTATTATTAGACATTTGTAAAAAAAAAAAAAATGAGCTGAGTAACGTTATATATCAGTAATATTGAGCACGATGATCTTATGTCATTCGCGAACGGCAGGATTCAATGCATTAAGTAGCAAATCTTACTGAACGAATCACTGATTCAAATGAATCGGTTAAATAAAAGACTCGTTTAGCAATACAATCACTTGCTGCCACCTGCTGGAATTTTCAGAATATCATGTTGCTGATCTCCTCTGTGAATGTTATGTTTGAATCAGGTTTGAATTGAATCCCATGAAATTTTGCCGCTTTAATTGTTATCTAAATGCATTTATTATCTAATTCACTTTTAGATGCAGATGCTTTACCACTTATGCTGCACAATAATGTTATAGAAGTCACTTATTAAATTGCTATCAGCCTATATTATTCTGATTAAATTGCTAAATTTAGCTTTAAAGATATCATTCTTCTTAGAGTCAAGGGGAAAAATCTAGTTTATCTTATGTAATTTATTAATACATTGGTGTATCTTTTGGTTATTATTCTGAAATGCAGGCTATACTGGTACTCATTTGAGATGCCATTTTGCAAAATATTGTAACATGAAGTAAGAACTAGGTACCTCATTGTTTGACCTTACATATTGTACTCTGCAAATGACTGACAGTACTGACAACAACTTTACAAAACTAGAAAAAGCAACATGCAGCATGACCAACCTATGGGTATGTTTAACAGTCATTATTACATAAAATAGGAAGTGCTCTCTCAAAATCCCTGAAATAATACTTGGAATAATAAAGCCAGAACAATTAAGAGTTCAGATTTTTTCTTTTGACTCTAAGAAGAATGATATCTTAAAAGCTAAATTTAGCAATTTAATAAGAATTGGCTAAACAGAATATCCTCCAAAAAAAGATGTGTACGAATCTTGTCCTGCCAGGAAGGTCTCAAAAATACCGCACACAAATGCAAAGGACTCCATGCTCGTGTGAGCATTTTCAAATGCACATTCAGTGGTTCATAAATACATCTTACATAATTCATAAATGCATGAGGACAGTCATCCAAGAACTTCATATATACATAAATGTGTAAACATTTTAAATGTATTTATGTAAGATGCATGTGTGTGTGCATTTGGGAAATATTTCTGCTTTTTACTTTTGAATTTATGAATTGTGTTGTGGATTTATGAATTTTATGAATGCAAATGTATTATTATTGAGACTGATCTGGCTCCATAGTCTATGTCTGTCCGTCTGTCTGTCTTTCTGTGTGTCTGTCAGTCTGTGTGTCTGTCAGTCTGTGTGTCTCTGTCTATTTTTTTTTTTTTGTGCTCAGAAGTTTTGAAGGGTTTTTTCATTGAGTTTTGGTGTTAAAATTTAAGGGTACTTTGATAAACTAAAAGCAGTCAGCCATCTCCTGTTTCAACTTGAATAAATGAGTGCAGACCAGTCTTGTAATACTTTGATAAATAGATCATTAATGGACTATTTGGATTAATTAGACAGTTTTTTTACTGTTGAAACTGTGAAAACATTATTTACTCTGTAATTTTGGGGTCAGTTATATTTTTAATGTCACTTTTGCCTACCAAAGCTGTATATTTTGATTATACACATACAGCTTAAACAGTAATATTTAATTTTTTAAATAACTTTTTATAGATTATAATATTTTATTTATTGCTGCAATGAGAAAAATATTGACATTTTTAAGTGAGAATTATTTTCTTAGCGTCTAGGTAAAGGTATCTTTTTTTCAATTAAAATTAATTATACTAAAAATGTTTCAGGGTTTTAGCTTTACTAAGTATAAGTCTTTTCATAATATGATCTTGATCTTTAGAATCTCTACTGTCGCTTTTTGTCACACATGAATTTAATTTGTTTTTGCAGATTTTATTTTATTTATTTATTTTTTAAGTATTTCTAGAAAAAAAACTTTCAGACGTTAAAATTTTGGTAGTGTATATATTGGAATATCTCAAGTGGACATTCCTTGTGTTAAGCCGCCAAAACAAATCTATTTATGTAAAAAATTATGCATGTTTGCATCATGGCAATTCCAAAATATTATTAAAGCAAATAAAATAATTAAAAGAAGAAGACACCCTTGACAGATGAAGCAAACCGTTTTACCCTATTAATTGGACATTTAGGATTGATTACTTTTTTTCTCCCTTTAGGTATTTTGCCATGGGCCATCCGGTGTCTGTCCACATCTACTTCCTGTCCGATGAATTTCAGGGGTACCTGGTCAGGCATCATGCCACCAATCTGGCAACCAGCAAACTGGAAACCCTGGAGACCTGGGTCATGCCCAAACAGTTCTACAAGTTCACCAATCCACCCAAAACCTTCACCCGACTGCAGTTTGCCGAGGTTTGTAAGCACGCACTCTTACGCACGCAGAGGAAGTGAATTGTTTTTGTGTGTTCTAGTAGTTAAAGGCTGATAGGTAGCACTTTTATGTGTCCTCTGTTGGCCATTTTTATTTATGAACAGAAACTGTCGTCATGCAGTTTTTCATGAATAAAACTTTTAAGACAGTGCTCGTTTTGTTCTGGCTCGCTGCAGTAAAAAACATCCTGGCAGTCTATAGGTGCGCATTCGCCCCCGCTCTGGCCTCAGAATGTATGCATTGCTAAGAAAATTGACCTCCGAATATTATTGGCAATCTTACACTGCTGCACATTGTGCTTGACATACTCCGTTAAACAACCAATAATTCAGGCGTTCTTCATTGATTTAGCTGTCAGCCAGCGCCATACCTGTCATCTTGCCCTTTGGCGTAATCAGTGATTTGTCTGCCACGAGTATGGGGGATAAAATAATGACTTCACGCTGAACTGCCCCTCAGTTTATCTGTTGGAAGCCAAGGGTACATGTTCAGCTGCAGACGCAAGAGTTTGATGTGGCTGGATGACGTCAAACAGGAAGTGAATATCTCTATATAATTAGTTTTTAAGTATATGATTGAAAATGCTGAAAAAAATGATACTTTTTCTTTTGCTGATGAAAGTGATATAATTGTAGTCTACTATATATACATTTTTTTAAAGGTGTAATATTGTCGCATCATGTCAAAATCGCAGTCACAGTGTTAATCAAGCTTATTCAATAGAGTGACTTGTTGACTTTGTTTTTTTTTTTTTCTCACAACAATGCAGTTTTGATGTTTTCATTTGTAAATGTTTTAATGTAATTCAAAAATACTTGAAAATTGGCTACTGTTAGCTCTGAATACAATGAAGCATGTAGAAACACAAACCAATATCCCTCACTCAAGGATATTGACACTTATCACTTAACGGTGTTCTGAAAAGAAAAATTAATTAAAAATATATTATTATTATTATAAAATATATATCAAATTAACAAAAAATACCATTCACTACAATAACATTTCAATCAAGCCTAAAAAATATTTAAAATTAAATATATATTCTAGAAAAGTTTGTATTTGTTTATAATAGTGTGTATAAAAATAAATACTCAGGTGCCTATTTTTTCTGTTTTCTTTGGAAGACGGAAGTTTAAAAAGTTTAACAATATTTCTGTCACTCCAATTTTGCTCTAGATCAGTGATTCCCATCCAAATAGCAAATAAATAAATTCATTTTATTTATTTGAAAGAGTGTCATTTTCACATATTTGTATTAATTTTGTAAAATATAAAATAAGTTTAAAAATTTTTTTTAACATAATACTTTCTATAACTAATTTTTAATAACAAATTTATTTTGTCTTTCTTTGTCCATGATGACAGTACTTAATATTTTACTAGTTATTTTGCAAGATACAGCTTAAAGTGCAAAGGCTTATCTAGGTTAACTAGGCTAGTTATTGTATAACAAAGGATTCATCTGTAGCCACTCGAAAAAAAAAAAAAATCTTAAGGGGGATAATATTATTAAATATTCTAATATATAATTAAAACCTGCTTTTATTCCAGCCAAACTAAAGGAAATAAGACATTCTCCAAAAGAAAAACAATATCATAGGAAATACTGTGAAAATGATCTTCCTCTATTAAACATCACTTAAAATATTTGAAAAAGACTACAAATTTCACAGGAGAGCTAATAATCTTGCCTTCAGTTGTATATATTAAAACACCCCAAACTTTTGTTTCTATTGTATCAGTGCATTTGTGTGGCAAAAAAACTCTTTTTGGAGGCTGCCTAGACATCATTTCCCAAAAGCATTAAAGACCCCATCATCTAATCCCTTGGGAGGACACCCAGAGACAAGCCGGCAGAGCTGTAAAGTGCTTAAACCAAGTCCTGCTGGGTCTCCGGCGTCTTCCCAAAAGAATTATCAAATTGACTTGCCATGTTTTACGGAGGTGCAGCACAGCTCGGGTTATGGGACAGGTCAAGCGTAAAGAGACTCCTGCTGTCGGTCACGTCCTCACTAGGAAATGATGAGCTTTCTGAGAGTGGCTGGAGGGAGCTGAGCGTTTGATGGCTTCAAACCACCACCATCCCCGTCCCACAAGTCAAATTACCTCACAGTGGGAGAAACATTACACCGGGCACAGCTGATCGTTTGATGCAATTATGCTCATCTCAGCTGGTTCTGGTGCTCCCAATTGGTGCCATCTGTTTACTTACGATGGGATCTTGTGCAATTCATTTGGCTGTATATCCGTCTGTGTGCCTCTCTCTGGGAGCTAGCGGTATGTAGCACAGGCATCCCGTCACTTCGGCTTCTTGAGGGACTGAATTTGAAGGATACAGAAAGTTTGTTCAGCTTCCAGAGCAATGAGGGCCTGTTCATTGTCTGCAGGGGCTGAACTGACACGTCTCAGCACAAGAACCAGAAACTCAAAGAGCCTCAGAGCCCCAGGACTGTGCTCTCCTCCTCTCTCACTCGCCTGATTCTACTTCTCTTTCAATGTTTCTGTCGCTACAATTTTGCTCTAGATCACTGATTCCTATCCAGGGGTGTGTTTGTACTTCAGGGGGTTTTCTAGCAGGTTTTAGGGATACTTGAAATGATACTGTTTAAACCTATGGAAATGTTTAAAGGATGTTTGATTTTAATTTGCTGTTAATATACTTGCGAATTATAATGCAAAGAAGATTTTTTAACAGCTACTAACACTTAAGACAATAAAACAAATACAGGCAAAACTATGCTTGTGACTGTGACTCTTAATGATACACTGAGGTCTTATGAAGTGAAATGAGCAGTCTGTGCAAGAAATATATTATTATTTACAACATTATTACTAGGGATGTAACACTTTTTTGGCCTTCGAAAATTATGAGTGAAAAGCTGAAAAAGACATTTACAGCAGAAAATTTGGTACATTCATAGTAATAATGTTGTAAATATTGATAATTTTCTTTTAAAAAAAATGTCTGAAAACATCAGCCAAAAAAAAAGGCTATGCTGTACCGGAGTGTTCAACGCGCTAGTTTCAAGCTGACCCTCAATTAGCTTGTGCATACGGCACAGTCATAGTTTAAAATAGCTCAAAATTCCACTCTGTGAATATTCATGTGCTTGTATACTTATCTATGCTTATGTACTGCACAATCTCACCAGAAAAGCAAAGTCCGCTCAAATAATGCACCAGCAGGAGATTTCTGTGTAGTATTCTTGTTCCTGCTGCTTGCAATAGCATTACTGTGCTGTCATGGCAACGCTGGTAAAATGACACACATTCAAGAGTTACCTAATTTTTCTATTAGGTGAAAATTTATTATATATAAGTATATTAGAATAGAAAACAGGTATTATATATTGTAATAATATTACTTATAATTTTTTTTACTGTAATATTAATCAAATATGAATATATGAAACTTTATTCAGCACTATTAAAAATATATATTACTGATCCTTACTGAACTTATAATTGGTGGAAGATGTGGGGGCGGAGCTTTCTTTTTGTGCATCATTTCCTCATAGCAAACTAACAGTAAGAGGGGCGTGGTTAAGAATATTGAACATTTTCAGTAGATTAACTTGCACATATTAATTCTTCACCTAAAGAATAACAATGTGCACTAGCAAAATATACATTTTACATTTTTATTTCACACAGACTTTAAGCTTTACTGATACAATTACAAGAGAACATTTGGCCAAAAGATGGACTTCTGTGTCAGATTAAATGTTATATATTTGTTCTTTTTCTCTCATCCAACAGATAGGAACAGACTGGGATGCGAAGGAAAGGATATTCCGGAATTTTGGGAATATGATGGGACCCATGGACGAACCTGTGGGAATGCAAAAATGGGGGAAAGGTTCAAATGTGACCGTGACTGTGGTGTGGATTGACCCCACTAATGTGATCGCTGCAACATACGACATCCTGATCGATGCCAGTGCTGAATTCACACACTACAGGCCTCCGCTGAACCTGCCCCTGCGGCCCGGAATGTGGACCGTCCGTGTGCTGCACCACTGGAGCCCCGTGGCGGAGACTCGCTTTCTCATCACTCCACTCACACACCACAAACACCTGCCTATACGCCACGGTGAGGCCTACGCTGCATACTGACACACAACATGATTCATATTGTAGATTTTCAACCTGGAGTATGGAAATAGACAAAATGGAACAGATGCTAGCATTGTCTTTGGTGATGTGCAACATCTTTTAAAAAACACAGTAAATGTAAATGAGTGTTTCACGACCTAAAAAAAAATGAAATTACAATTTCCTGAAGCTACTTTTTAAAATGAATACATTTTTAGTGCTGTTTAATGATTAATCATGTCTAATCACGTACAAAATTAAAATATATATATTTACATTAAAATATACATATATTTATGTATATTTTAATGCACAAACATATGTATATTCTATAGAAATATTTACATATTAAAATCATTTTATATACATGTATATACATATGTAAATGGATGTATGTATTTATATGCATATACTTAATAAAAATACACTGTACAAACAAAGTTATGTAAATAGTAATTAAAAATTAATTAAATAAATAAAAGAAATTAATTAAATTAAACCTTTTTGTATGCAATTTGTCGCGATTAATCGTATAACGGCACTAGATTCCTTAAAATAAATCACTTCACAATCACAACACTACTTGACATGTTAACTAAAAAAAAAAAAAAAGAAAACAATTGAATTAAACACTGTTAGAAAAACTTAACATATCAAGAAAAAGATTTAAATATTACCTAATAAAAGCTAAATAGAAATATGATTAAACGTGTTAAGTAAAATGGCAAAAGAATTTAGCAAAAAATTTAAAAGTTAAAAACATGAACTTAACCATGCAAACAAACAGAACTAAAACCAGCTGTGAATCGAAAAAGAACAAAATAACCAAACCGAAGTACATTTGAATTCAAAATTGAGCATACAATATATCATAAACACTAACACTATGTGAATTGAAAAACACAAATTTATCCATACAGATTTTAACTGTGAAAAAGTTCATTTGCAGTTTAACAAAAAAAATGTCAAGGTTCAAAAGGTTCAAACATAAATCACTTCCATAACAAACAACTTAGTTTTAACCTGACAGCTCTCATAGCTGAATAAGATGTGAAATGCTTTATGGACCGCACCGCCCATCTTAGCATTGCATGTCACATGGAAAAAAAGCCGTTCAGAAAGCTGTATGTTTGAAGCTTTGATTTATGCCTTTTCGCCAGCTCGTATATTTAAAGCAGAATGAGATTCACTCCTTCCTCCAAACGTAATGACTAATCCTTTTGCATTTTGGGTGCCTGTTTTAAACACCGACGTCTGACACTTTAGTACACTGTATATTAAACTGCCTGAACCTTTCAGGTCATCCCACCCTCTGCTTTCAAAGGCACTTTCTGCCTTTACGTCTCGCTCTGTGCCTGCTTGCCTATATATAGCCCCGGCTCACAGTCACCAATGAGTAATACACCACACTGGGTCACCTTTCATCGGTATAACTCAAAAAGATTACTGTGCTGAGCCACCATTGGTATCTCTAACCCATTAGAAGAAATTTGGAAATGAATTTGGTCCAAGGGGGTTGTCCTCAAAATGCTTCTAATGAGGAAGAGGGTTTGATTATGGTTCGCCATGCATGTGTTGAGTAGGAATGGGTGATAAAGTATTTACTGAGATAATAGCAATGACGATACAATCACATGCATCGACTCCGAGACAAAACAAATCCTTTAGGAAAAAGTATTATCTTTCATATTTTGTATATTCTTTTTTTTAAAACAAAAAATATTGAGTTGTGAGCACACATATAATGTAATTTCGGTTTCATTCATACTAGAAGCTAGAGGGCGCCCTCACACAAAAACTCTACATAATGCAACACAGAAGTAAAAACATGCAATTATTGATGTAATTGATAACTGATCATTTCACATGCCACCAAATCATGAACTGAGTAATTTAGCTTTTAGCAAAAATGTTGGATAGTATATGAGATATACTAACCAACAAGAGACACACATTTACAGATTTCCTTCAGAGAAAGAAAAGCCAGAATGGAGAAATTTTGTGGATTTGTGCCAAACTGAAGTATTATTGACTCATCCAGATCTAAAGTATGTACACTGGGAAAAATTTATTTATTGGATTTACTGAATCCTTTTTTTTTTAAGCTAAGTGGTTGCAAACAATTTAAGTTGAACATTGCCAAATGTATTTTGTTTGTTTAAATTCAGCCCATATAAATTGTTTGCAACCACTTACCTTTAAAAAAATCCAATGAATAATTTTTTTAGTGTATATTTGTTGGTACATTTGTACACTTTTTTTTTTTTTTTTAATACAGTTTCTATTCTAACTTGCAGTTAAAATATCAATTAAAATGCAAGTCCAAAGTATAAATGGCAGAAGTGTACGAATACATTTTCCTTACCAGCAAATATTAAACTTTGTAAAAAGAAACATATATAAATATAACAAATATAAAAGCAGACACTTACACACTATACCACCATCACTGAAACCTGATGGTTTTTTAATGATGAAAATATAGCAGCGGGTGCTGTATATGGATTGCAAGTGCCCAAAATTTACAGTTTCTTTTCATATCCATTTTTTGGTTCTGTTGACGTGTGATCCAATGATTCATGGCTTAACCCAGAAGGAAATCTGACTGCCTTGTGGTGCATTTCAATGGAGATCCCAATGTAAGCTACTATTAAGGGCCATTGTTTTCCCGCCAGCTCTCCGCACAGGTCACATAACTGTCAATAGAGTAAAAAGTTGTCTTATTTTGTGATCAGTTTGTGGCAATATATGGATTATCTGTATTCTTTTAGCAGTCCTGAGTAAATTATAAAATACAGTATATTCATAATGCAATGCTAATCGACAGCCTTTATCACTGTATGAAATACCCCTTACAAAAATTTACTGCAGTTTTTTTTTTTTTTTTTTTTAAGAATTCTGCAGTTTTTTTAAAGGAATACTGCAGTTTTAGTTAACTTCTGAAAAGTGCAGTTGGTTTGACACAAAAAAAAACTGCATTATTTAAGTATATTGCAGTATTACTGCAATACAAGTGAAGTACTACAATACAACCAACTGCAGTACATCTACTGCAATACAACTGAAGTACTACTACAGTACAAATGCAGTACAACTACTGCAGTTCAACTGAATTACTACAACAGTACAACTACTGCAATAGTACTGAAGTGATACTACTACTATAAAGCAGTACAACCACTGCGATGGCACTGAAGTACTACAACTACTATAATGCAGTACTGCTACTGCAATACAACTGAAGTACTACTACAGTACAACTGCCATACCGCTATTGCAATACAACTGAAGTACTTCTACAATACAACTGCAGTACAACTACTACTTTTCCTGCTTGGTGGACAATGGTTTCCATATGAGGTTTCTGTACTTCAGTTGTATTGCTGAAGTACTACCACAATATATTGTATTGCACTTTTCAGAAGTATAACTAACTGCAGAAATACATCTACAATGCTGCAATACATAATAAAACTAAAGTGCACGTTTAATACTTATGTACCTAAGTGCAATAAATGATATAACATATCACTATATTGCCCCTCTCGGTTTATTTAATGTTACTTCGGTTGTACTGCAGATTTTACTGCTGTTGAACTTTATTGTATTGTAATTGAACTGTTTATACCTCATTATACTGCAATTTTGCAGTTGCATTGAATTTTGCCACAGCTATCCTTGTAGGCTACTGCTGTTGTACTGTTCAGTTCACTGCAGTTATTTTTAATTATTTGTTTTTGCAAATAAACTCTTAAAATTCTAATTAGAAAATTACTTGAATCCAAAAAACATCCCTGAAAAAAGTACAAAATATTCTTGGAAGATGTTGAAGAACAAACCCCTTGGAACAAAAGTGCAGTACAGTTCTTACCACACCATTGGCATATTAGACTACAGCAGCACAAGTGCAGTAAAGACAGAGTTTACTTGTTTTTAATCCAGTTTACTGCAACTTATACTGCTGTTGAACTTTATTGTACTGTATTTGAACTGTGTTTATACTTCATTGTATTGCAATTTTGCAATTGTACTTAATTTTACAGCAGTTTTACTTCAGTTTACTGCATTTATTTTTTGTAAGGGACTACACAAGATTATGACTTGTTCCACTTTCTGTGAAACAAAACTACGTCTGGTCATAAAAAGACGTTCTTTCAAACACTTGTCTGATGACATGAAGTGAAGTTGCTGTAAAAGCATGTTAGTAAATCTCTTGGATTTAGAAACAGGCTTCTGTAGGACATCTAATTAGTAGGACTAATTGCACGGACTGATTATTTTGTCGCACTGTACACCCCTAACCAATTCACTTTCAGATTGTAGAGGCAGATTCCAGATTGTAGGTTTGATTATTATAATCGCAGGAAGACTAATTCTTATTGTGGGGACTACAATATCGCAAAAAAATTCTTTAATCTCTAAATAGTAAGCACACATGATTTACCCGACTGTCCCATGATTAATGCGTACAGCAGGCACGAGCCCTTTGGCTCGTCGAACCTCTGCATCCACGGCTAATAAAAGTTTATGGAGTGTGTTAATGTGGCCCGGGTCAGACGGCACGCTGTATGCGATGACACTCGCCTGTCCAGCATTTCCTGGTCAGCGTGAAATGGAATGTGTAGGAAGGGTGAGCTGGGTAAAAGATGAGACAGGGGGTGATCTGTGAAGGGCAGCCGGACTGAGAAGTGTGAGGAAATCTTCCTCTGAAATCCTCCAAGTCTGACGTGTCCTTCCTCACAGCAAGATCAGCCCATTTTAGCCATCAGATGTACAGTACAGGATGTGCTGCAGGCGAGTGGGCTAGATCATATGTGAATTGAATATTTCAACTATTTGATAGCAATGCTGAAAATCCCAGCTGTAATTTTTTTTCATGCCCTCAAAAAAGACTGAATATATAAAAAGTAAAACCACTATTTTATATTAAGTTGCAAATATTGTTTTTGAGAGTCCTTTTTTTTATTAACATTTTTGTTATCTGTTGTTGTACATCAGTGATATTGTAAGAATCCTAGGTGTATAACTTGTTTATGGATATGTAAATGTGTAAAAATGAATGACGCAATTGTTAGCTAAACATTGCTAATTGGGTTAATGTAAGGAGACTTAACTTTTAAACACTGGTACTTACCTAATAAATTTTGTTCATTTTAATACAAAAACTTAAGTACTGAAGCTTTAACTAAAATAAAATGAAAACTGGAAATGTAACATCAAAATACATAAATAATACTAAAATAACCAATATAAAAAGAACAATAACCTTCCATCCATCGACGTGAGTCAACACGCACATACTCAGCACAAAAACAAACAAGCTCAAAGCTAATGTGGATGTTAAAATACTTTCTCCGAAAATCAGCTCTGTTGGTCAAATATAAATTGCTTCCAACCAGCGACATTGTTTTTTTCCAGAAAACTCTCACAGCTAAAGAAAATGCAAAAGTCCTCGAGTCATCATCTTTTTCTTTCTCCCCAAAAATAAAATCAAGGAGCCTGTTCTTTATTATTCATGTCCAAATATGTAAAATGTTCCAACAAATTCAGTCATAATCCCACTTTTGCTTCGCTTGCATTAAGCCCTCATGCGTCCTTATGGGGGGAAAAATAACCTTTTTCTTCTCTCTCACAGAGGATGCTTTAAAAACGCATAACGGGCCGGCCAAGAACAGCTACATGGAGCAGAGTTTCCATGGCTTGAACCCTATCCTCAACATCCCGGTCCACCTGGGTCAGGTGGAGGCAGCCGAGCACAATGCAGGACTCACAGGGTCCGAGCTGGAGCGCTGGGTGGACAGTCTGGTGGCCGACATGTGGTCAGCAGTGGACGTGTGCTCGACGGGCCCCAGTGGATGTCCTGTCATGCAGACTTGCAGGGAAACGGTGTGGAGCTCTCTCAGCCCAGACCCAAAGTCCCAGCTCGGCCCACCCAAAAACAACGGACGAATCAGGTAGCAGCTTTCACTGTCCTGAAGACTCACCTTCCTTTAATTTTAAGGCCGTTTAGTTTTTATCATTTATTTTTCAGCGCCGTTCATGTCAATATGAGCACAACAGGCCTCTCAAATGCAAGACATGAGGCTACAAAAGCGTGCGCTGGGACGTTTTTACAACTTCTTTTTTAAACAAATGTGCTCTCAATCTCAAACTCTGAGTGCTCTAGTGATGTGAGTGCTGTGAGGCGTCTCTATATTTAATTTATTTTAATTACTGTGATTGAATCTTTTGTCAACTGGACGCAGCGGGCGATGCCTATGTGTAGGTGTTGCCGCTGAATGCTGGGATTTGGGATATTAAGCACAGAACGGACCTTAACACTGGTTATAAGACCAAAAGTGATATTTGTGTAGTAAGCCTCTATTTAAAAACACACATGCACCTACCTTAAATGATGGAATGAGCGTTTTTCAGCCGGTAGCTTATTAAAACCAGTGATTCGGTTCATGTTTAATGCTTTAGCACAATAATGCAGGTTACTTTTAGTTTACCCAAAAACACACACACTTCCCTTTTTATAAGTGTTTCACTGGATGAAATGTAGTGAAACAGACATTTAAAGCCTTCAATTCCCCCAAATGAAGTCTAATGTTTGGGTTTTAATAAGTTATTGGTTGAAAAGCAATTTATGTTTTTAATGAAAATTTAGTTTTTGCCAAGTCGAGGAGATCCAGTGTTGTGCAAGATGCCAACCTCCACACAATCCTATTGCTTTTGGAGAGAGGTAATGCCTGTTCACAAATAGATCACTTCATCCTGATGTACACCATAAAATGGCTTATTGTTTTTTACTTTTGAAGATGTAGCTAAAATTATATGTAAAAGAAATGACCGGTGAATGCATGTGTCCTAAGCTAGCAGAGTGAACAGTTAGCAGAATACTAAGATGACATGATAAACAGCTAGGCTCATTAGCTATTGTATGTTACCCTACCTAATCAGTAAGGAGTTTGCTAAAATATGCTAGATATATGCAAATCTAACAGGCTGTATAGCTTGAAAGCTATCTTTGGTTCACTTTTTAGTTAAATTATACGGTGTGTGATAGGGGTTGTTAAGATGATTTGAAATGCTTTAAAAGAAATGTCTTGCACTAAACTAAGTTGCATTTCTTTGATCAAACATACAGTAGTGCAGCAGTGTACTATTTTAAAGAACTTTTAATCTCTGTATTTTAAAATGCAACTCGTGTGATATTTCAAGTCTTCAGTTGTCACACGATTCTTCAGAAATCATTATAATATGCAGATTTGGTTCTCTAGAAACATGTTAATATAATTATTTTTAAAAACTGGATAATATTTGTGCTACATGTTTTTCTGCATTCATTAATGATGAATTGAAAGCTCAGAAAAACGAATTACGAATGCCTTTACTATCACTTATATCAGTTTTATTAGAATAAAAATTTTCATTTCTTAAAGATCTTACTGACCCCAGTATTTTGGATGAGAGTGTAAATTGAAAGATTTTAAAAAAACGGTAGCTGTTTTTGGTCAATAGAACTTGTGTTAGACTGTAAATCACTTGTTTTTTCAGTTTTATTTTTTTTAATAGTCACATTTCTGATCAGGCATTAAGTTGAGTTTTCGGTAGAAGTTCTTTCAGAAAGTACAAATGATTGTGATGGGATTCTGTGGAGGACAGAAACTTGCATGATAGTGGTCCACATTTCCTAAAGCAAGAGAGAGACTGTCTGAAGTGTGGCTGTGTCTGAATGCTGTTCCCCTTCAGGCTGTCCAAACTTGAAATGGAAGGTGCCAGCTGTGCTGGCAACCACGAAATATGTATAATTTCTTCACCATTTTATTATTTTACATTTTTTTCTTTCCCCTGAACAGAGGTACTGGGTAACTGAGAGTTGTAAGTTGGCTATTTATTCATGTGTTTATATAAATGAAATAGATATTTTTTAGTCAATGACTAATGTCTATATGCTGTTTTTGCAGCTCATTCAATACCTTTTGTAAACAAGCTGCCTTTATTTACAAAGGCTCTCATCCCACCCATATTACACCTAAAAACACAAGATGCGGTACGAGTACAGGATCTGGTAAAGACCTGTCTGCTCCTTCTCCTGAGGTCCATCTGTTCATCTCATAAACCAACTGGATGAATGATCTTAAATGACCTCAAGAACTGAGATTCCAGTCATGCTGCTTGTCACTTTCTTTATTTTAGTCTTTTTACATGAGCCAGTGTTTGGTACTTTGGCCATAATGAACAAAAGCGAACGTTGGCTGGACTGGTAGGTAGCATCCGCTCAAATTCAACATGTTTCTTGAGGTTTTAGGCTTTCTCCTGCACGTACGCCATTCGGACGTCACATTTTCCAGATCGGCCCATCCATAATAATGATAGGTTGGCCTCTCAGATCTGACTGAAAAGTATTTTTAGTGAGGAAGATTGCAAGCTTGCTGGACTCTACCGTTTGCATTGGACCAACATCTTCTCCATTTTTACAAAGCTTTTATGTTTCTACATGGCAAATGTGGGACTCCGTATTTAAACTGGGCTTGTGTGGCTTGTTGCAGTCTCTCATTTGAGGAGCACGTCTCCTCCGGGACTCTATGACCCTGGCCTAGCCATCACTTTGTATGCAATCCGATTGTTATCTGGTCCTCAGAGATGTGGTGTCCCATCTGGGGTACGCAAACAGTCAGTTGTCATTGCTGTCATGTGATCTAAAGGTGGATGCGAAATTAACTTTTCAATAAAGCACTCTTGTCATTCACATGTTCCCAGCAGGGTGCAAAATGGAATGCATTGCTATTTAAATTTTTTAATAGAGCGTCTAATGCTTGTCTAAGTGGTGTTACATCTGTACTGTATGTGTGAAAGTGCAAATTATTTGATATTCTAAAAAAAGAGAAATGATATAATGCTATCTATTTACATCATCGACTTCTGACTTACAATCTTGACTTGTTGAAAGGTGAGGATTCAGCCACTGAGTAGTTGAACGTTAACGTTAGGAACCATTTATATGGTGAAGTGTTTTTTTTTGTTGTTTTTTTCCAATGTTAAATGTTTATATTCTCATATCTAAATTCATTTTTTTAAGGTCAATATTATTAGCTCCATTTAAGATTTTTTTTTTGATTGATGACTTTCCTCAAATCACTCACATGCCATCTTAAGACCAAATTTTCAGAATGTCAGATGCAAATCAGTCTACAAAGAATCAGACACTTTTTATTAATATTAGCAATTTTACAGCTACAAATTACACACTTCACCTTTAAGTGGACAGTTCAGCTGAAAATGAAAACTGTCATCATTTACTCTCTCATGTTGTTCCAAACTTCTTTGGAACACAGAACATTGTTTTAAAATAGATATTTTTTTTCCATGCAATGACAGCCATTGAGGTTTCAAAACCCACATTTTATGGCCAAAAATAAAACTTATGAGAGAAAATATCTTCACGAATGATGACAGACGTTTAATTTTCATCCCGTTAAGTTCACTGCAGTGGGTGAATCAGACCTCACAAACACAAGAACATACCTCTTTCTTTCACATGACTTACAGTTTGAAATGTCTATTGTACCGTTCACATGGAAATGATATTTATTACCACATCAGTCAGACATCTCTTCTGTACTATAGCTATTTTGGTAGGAATGACAATGTAAAGTATTTTGTATTGGACTGACGTTCATAAAGTATTGTAAATAACCTTGTTTTTAACAAGAAGTGTCAAAGTGGAGGAGGTTTTTGGTGTGTTTTGATGTGAAGGGGTTTGTGAAGGGCTGTGCTCGTCTGAGTGTGTGGTTCAGCTCTTAATGAACATTTTTTTGCCTTTCGGAGAATCTCATGCCAGATTGCTGTTCTCTGTGCTGGAATGTTTTGTTGAGCAACTGTTGCACAATTTCTTTGAACTCTTGGGTCGGAGGGGACCTCTGTGCCTTAGCTGTTGTTCCCACCTTTGTGTCTGTAAGCATCCAACATGTCGTCTCTGTATCTTTCATTTCTCCACGAAAACCAAAAAAACTGCTGTTGTAAATGCCTTCTGTATCAATGTTCTTTCAGTTTTGCTGTTCTTTTCTTCATACTGAATTTTTCAATAAAAAAAACTCCTTTATCATGTCAGCAGGTATGATGTGTTTGTCTCATGACTTCAGTATCATGTGGGGCAGTATGGAGTGATTAGTCACAGTTTGAACACTTTCATTAATGCATGAATCAACGTTTTTGAATGAATCGAGTCAATGGCCCATTCGTAAAAATGAATCGGCTGTTTTAAACGAATCAATTGAATTAATTAATAAATAGATGAATCATTGATGTAAAAAAAATTATTTAGTATTCAATTATTGCAGTTTAATATATA
>CAIGQV010016547.1:9667002-9680781 GCA_903798115.1 Danio jaintianensis | reverse complement strand
TCCCTCTATCCCGGATCAAAGAGCTACTTTTATCCCATCGATCTTGTGCTGCTTCCACAGACTTACTGAATAGGAAAAGGCGCTTTAATTATCATGTACACAGCGCACACCTGTCTCACCTGCAGCACACAAACACAGCTGTCCTCTTTTTAGTGTGTCTGTCACTGCTACACTGATGTAATCCTGCAGGGTTAATATACGCTCATATGGGCACTCCATTGTTGCCACCCTCACCATACATCTGCTGGCTGGCACTCGCACGTTTGCTTTCTTAACCAGTGTGTGTTATTTTAATCCTGACATGGAGATGGTTCAGTGAAGTATGAATGACTATATCACTTGCGTTGATGCTTTATGCTTGCAGAACAGAAGTGTCATAGACCATGTGGTAAGTAAAGAATGATATAAAAATAACTGAAATGATCACACAATAACCAACAACAGGGTTATCAGCAGTGGGAAAGTATCCTAAAAGGGTTTATTTTGCAGTAATAGACTGGACTCAATATTATATCTTGTTATTATATTACTGTGTCTACACTGTAAAAAAGCAATTATGGTACTGATATAATTATTTTAAAACTTAAAACTTTCTTTCATCAAAGGCTCCTAAAATATTCACATAAATAGATAAAATTAGGTTAGATTAAATAGGAAAACAGCTATTTAAATTGTGATGATATTTCACAATTTTTGTTTTTACTATATTTCTGTATTGCAGTCTTGTTAAGCAGAATTGGCTTTAAAAAAAAAAAGGAAATTAAGCCAAAAAAGCACAACAGGAGCACATTCAATGTTGCAAAATTGCCTTGACTTAGTCTAAACTGAACTGGCTGAAATGATTCTCCTCAAGAAGCACTGGAGCATCTGCACTTGTTCCTCTGAGCTAATGTTATTCTCTCAGTGAAACGGAGGACAGCAGCACTTAGCACTACAGATAGTCAGCGTGTCCCTTTCAGAGCTCTCTTCTCTCTCCGGGCTGATGTGTGCTAAGCTAGACGCGTCTCCTGACACTCCGCCGTAGTGAGCCCAGGCCTCCATTAGGTCTTGGTCATCTGAGTGCAACAGCAACACAAGCACACTAATGCACGGCCTCTCAGGGGTCTGTTTCAGCACACACCGCTGCTTTCAGACACCACTTTACACCACACACACACCCTGTGTGCCACGACCACTGGCTAAATTTACTTGACCTGCTACACGAAGCACACGGCTTGTTTTTAGGTGCATCTTTAGCAGCTCTGTTTGTTGAGCCAGGAAGGTGAGACACTAACTATGTTTCCATCCACATGTTTTTATGTGCATTTTGGAATATCAAATTTGTTGTTGTTTTTTTGTGGTTAATGGAAATGGCAAGATTTGCATACATTTTGAAAATGCGCATAAAAACTCAGTATAGGATGAACTTTTTTTTTCCTGATAAGAAAAAATTTGCATAAACTACGATGAAAACACATTTACTGAATAAAGTTGTGCATGAAAAATTCATGCGATAACAAAAATGGGCCAGATGGGATGGCATTAATGGACAAACCAGCAAATTGACCACATTCCACAGCATTTGAAATGTTATTTTGATCATTCTTAAATCCCTCAGCCAAAAATCTGTCATCAAAGTTATTTGTTTTTATTATCTCCCAGAACTCTTGAGCAACTGCGCTCCCAAAGAGCGGCCTCATGGCTCAAAAAGCCACTGTGTTAAAAAAAAATTTTTTACACTTAAGCATTTAGCAGACGTTTTTATCCAAAGCAACTTACACCTATGAACATATACCTGGAGCAGTGGGCTGTTGGGGAGCAGTTGGGGGTTTGGTGCCTTGCTCAAGGGAATCACCTGAGCCCTGATATTGAGGGTGGAAGAGAGTGCCGGTTACACTCAAAAAATTATTTTTGCTGTTTCTTAAAACGGGCCAGCGCAGTAGGTAGCGCTGTCGCCTCACAGCAAGAAGGTCACTGGTTCGAGCCTCGGCTGGGTCAGTTGGCATTTCTGTGTGGACTTTGCATGTTCTCCCCATGTTGGCATGGGTTTCCTCCGAGTGCTCTGGTTTCCCCCACAGCCCAAAGACATGCACTATAGGTGAATTGGGTAAGCTAAATTGTCCATAGTGTATGTGTGTGAATGGGAGTGTGTGGGTGTTTCCCAGTGATGGGTTGCAGCTGGAAGGGCATCCGCTGCGTAAAACATATGCTGGATAAGTTAGCAGTTCATTCCGCTGTGGCGACCCCAGATTAATAAAGGGACTAAGCCGAAAAGAAAATGAATGAATGCTTCTTTAAACTACTTATTTCAAATGAGCTAAATCAACACAATTCTTCAGGTTTTTTTTATGACAACTTAATTGTTTTATGTTTCATCCACTTAAATTTGTAAAAAAAAAAAACAATTATTTTAACTTAATCGATTTGAGTTGGGACAACATGAAGAAAATTTTTGGAACCCAGCATTTTTTTACAGTGGGTTCACTCTCTCCACCTACAACCCCTGCCAGTACCGGGACTCGAACCTGTTCAACTCTCTAACCATTAGACCACGGCTGCCCCGTTTAGTCTTCTGAGGCACAAGTAATTTATTATATAAGATAAAAGACCCAGAGTAGCTTCTTCTACTGTAGAAAATGACATTTTTCTTTTTGATATTTGGTGCCAGTTCATGAGGAAGTGACGATGGTTCTCTTTGACTCATTGGATGGAAACGGTGCTTTATTCGCAAATGTTTTATCTGATATTGCAGTTTTGTGCATAAGGTTAATTCGCATTTTTGTATGGAAACAGCTATAGTAGGCAAAATGTTGTTGTTGTTTTTTCGGGGAGTTGTTTTCTGTCTTACATAAAGAAAACATGCAAAATACACTTTTTAAATTGTTTCTGTTGTCACTTTCAGTTACAATGCAAATTTGAAAGTATTTTCTTCTGCACTGAGCCATGAATGTCAATTTCAGCAATACTTACATCGAACTTCACAGTTTTATTCCTAGCATTCTGAAGGTAATTACAAAGAGATTTTGATCTCCTCTGTAAAAAACTTTTAACTCATATGTAAAAAAAACTACTTTACTCCGACAGTGGAAGTATAGTGATTAATATTAGTTTGTTTGTTTTTTACATTATTTATCTGCAATGTTTTACCTTAATAATCTCCTGTATAGTAAAAATAGGCAAAATTATTAGTCCTCCTGTGAAATTATTTTTCAATGGATGTTTAACAGAGCAAGGATTTTCTCAGTATTCCCTGTTATATTTTTTTTCTGGGAACAGTATTATTTCTTTTCATTTAACTTGAATAAAGGCCATTTTATTAGATTTTTTAATAACCTTTGACCTTAAATAGCTCCCCCAACTGTGAACGTATGGTGATAACTATTGTTGTTTTTTTCCTTATTCACCTGCAGTGTCTAACCTTAATAATCTCCTGTAGTAATATTAGCTTTTCTGTTATGCTGTGTTTCAAATTTGGGACAATATGTTTTAATAAAAGCGCCGTTATTACATAGATGTTATGGTGAGCTTTGAAGTGCTGAGATCTCTGATCACAGATCAGTCTGTTGACTTTGAAGTGAAGTTCAGAGGCTTGGCCACAGCCAAATGCACAATCAAGGTACAGGGGCCGCTTCTAAATAAGAGACTTTTAAGGGGAACAGGCTTTAGTTTTAATCTCTTTTTGAACAAGTTTGAGCGTGTTTGGTGTCTGTGCTCAACGGAGGTCTAAAAGTTGTTGTGGCTCAGGAGGCCCGGTTAGTAAAAGAGCATACAAACACTTGCTGACTAAGAGAAGTAGATTAGTGAAGGTTTCTGTCTGTGACCTACAATCTGTCCCTACATAATGCTAAATGATCCTGGAGTCTAAAAGGATGTTCAGTTGGGTGATTTCACTTCCATGCATCCCTACAGCATTTTGATCATAAAAAATGTTTTATATATAAAAATCTTTGCTCCAAACTCTAAACTTTTGAACCTTTAAAAGTGATGAATTGTTTCAACCCATTTTTGGGTAAAACTTTACCACAACACATACTTTTGTCCATACTTTACCTTAATTTGGGTTGAAACAATCCAGCATTTTTGTAATGTATAGTATACAGTGCATCCGGAAAGTACTCATAGCACTTCACTTTTTCCACATTTTTTATGTTACAGCCTTATTCCAAAATGGATTAAATTAATTTCCTCAAAATTCTACACACAATACCCCATAATGACAATGTGAAAAAAGATTTTTTGAAATTGTTGCAAATTTATTAAAAATAAAAAACCTGAAAAATCACATGTACATAAGTATTCACAGCCTTTGCTCAATACTTTGTTGATGCTCCTTTGGCAGCAATTACATCCTCAAGTCTTTTTGAATATGATGCTACAAGCTTGGCACACCTGTCTTTGGGAATTTTTGCCCATTCCTCTTTGCAGTACCTCTCAAGCTCTATCAGGTTGGATAGGAAGCGATGGTGTACAGCCGTTTTCAGATCTCTCCAGAGATGTTTAATAGGATTTAGGTCTGGGCTCTGGCTGGGCCACTCAAGGACATTCACCGAGTTGTTGTGAAGCCACTCCATTGATATTTTGGCAGTGTGCTTTGGGTCATTGTCCTGCTGGAAGATGAACCGTCACCCCAGTCTAAGGTCAAGAGCACTTTGAAGCAGGTTTTCATTCAGGATGTCTCTGTACATTGCTGCATTCATCTTTCCCTCTATCCTGACTAGTCTTCCAGTTCCTGCTACTGAAAAACATCCCCACAGCATGATGCTGCCACCACCATGCTTCACTGTAGGGATGGTATTAGCCTGGTGATGAGCGGTGCCTGGTTTTCTCCAAACGTAACGCCTGGTATTCACTCCAAAGAGTTCAATTTTAGTCTCATCAGACCAGAGAATTTTGTTTCAGATGCCTTTTGGCAAATTCCAGGCGGGCTGCTATGTGCCCTTTACTAAGGAGTGGCTTCCGTCTGGCCACTCTACCATACAGGCTTGATTGGTGGATTGCTGCACAGTTGGTTGTCCTTCTGTAAGGTTCTCCTCTCTCCACAGAAGAACGCTGGAGCTCAGACAGAGTGACCATCGGGTTATTGATCACCTCCCTGACTAAGGCCTTTGTCCCCCGATCACTCAGCTTAGATGGCCGGCCAGCTCTAGGAAGAGTCCTGGTGGTTCCAATCATCTTCCACTTACAGAAGATGGAGGCCATCTGGGCTCATTGGAACTTTCAGAGCAGCAGAAATTTTTCTGTAACCTTCCCCAGCCTTGTGTCTCGAGACAATCTTGTCTCGGAGGTCTACAGACAATTCCATTGTCTTCATGCTTTGTTTGTGCTTTGACATGCACTGTCAACCCTGGGACCTTATATATAGACAGGTGTATGCCTTTTCAAATCATGTCAAATTAACTGGTGAACTCCAATTAAGCTGCTAAAACATCTCAAGAATGATCAGTGGAAACAGAATGTACCTGAGCTCAATTTAGAGCTTCACGGCAAAGGCTGTGAATACTTATGTACATGTGATTTTTTCAGGGTTTTTTTTTTTATAAATTTGCAACAATTTCAAAAAATCTTTTTTTCACATTGTCATTATGGGGTATTGTGTGTAGAATTTTGAGGACATAAATTAATTTAATACATTTTGGAATAAGACTGTAACATAAAAAAATGTGGAAAAAGTGAAGCGCTACACTCTAAAAAATGCTGGGTTGAATTTTTAACCTAAATGCTGGGTTGAGACTGCTGGGTAACAAAGTTGGGTTGATTTAACCCAATTTGGGTTGAAAATCGGTCTTGATCTGCAACCCAGCAGTGCTGGGTTGGGGACGCGGACGTGAAAGAGAGCACGCACGTCACGTCAACATCCAGGGACTTCAGCGTGAGAAGCCGTCATTATTTTTGCGCCGTCTCTAGAGGGAAGCGAGTGAAATTCTGTCTGAAACGTAAGCTACTCAGTGTGTATTTAACAATTTTCGTAAGAAATAACACATTTAGTTTACTGATATATATAATATATATATATATATATACGCAATTTATTTAACCTAACGACTAAGCGACGGCCGTGCTTCGCCTCACGGCCGACCTCTTGCTTCGCCTCACGGCCGACCTCTTGCTTCGCCTCACGGCCGACCTCTTGCTCAGTGGACAGGAAAGCGCTCGTGACATCAGAATGAGTCAACGGCAGGAGCTTGGAAAGGATAAGGTAATTTTTTTAAATATTACTTTTGTATACGTTAAGTCTACTGTGTTAGATACGGTTTTGATACAGCAGAGTTTACTTAACTAATTTGATGGTATTTGGTCAGCACATACACAAAAACTTCCCGCTCTGCTTGTAAGCTAAGTTACATTTAGTTTAACTTAGTTGTACATTCGACAGCAAACGACGTTAATTTACTATGAACATGTAATTCCTTCAACCCGACAAGTGGTTTGATGCAGGCGGGAATGTCTGAGCTCAGCTCAGGCTAAAGAATGCTTGAAACTAACGTTAAGCATGTTCGATGGTCATTTTATAAGCACCACACCAAGGATAATAAGGATCATTTAGGAGCTTTTTATTGTAATAAAATGCCTTTTGAATGACAGATTTTTCTATGTAGGTAATGGCAGCAAGTACTGTGATTTGTGATCTTTCTGAGGTGTAAACTGTAAAACAGTAAGTAGTATTTTTACTCTTGTACTTATTACATTTGTTTATTAATTTTTTTTTCAGGTCATTTTTGTAACAATACTTTGATGCATAAGAGTGTTACATTCAGCTTCTCTAACGTTGTTGTTGTTGATTTATTTATTTTTTGGTCAGAACATACTTAATAAATTTCCTGCTCTGCTTGTACATTTTGTTTAGCTGTATATTGAATAGCAAATGTTATTAATTTACTATGAGCATTTTACATTCTAGACGTGATTTGACCTATCTTTAATTAATCCTGAACTTATGGTTAGTTTGATACAGACGGGAATGTCTAAGCTAAGGCTAAATCCAACCTAATCATCTTCGACCGCCAAAAAGAAAAAAGTTTACCACCATTTTATGTGACACACCCAGGATAATAATGATAATTTAGGATTTTTTTGTGATTAAGTGACTTTTGGCTAACATTATCTTTTTTACTTAATTTTGCTAAAATGCTTTTATCTGTTATTCTGTTTCAGATGGATGAAAATGTGAAAGCCAAACTAAAAGGAGGGAATCTTGAAGAGTTAATGCCCACATTTGAAGGTATGTAGTAATATTTTACTTGGTTCATTGTAATCATTATGGCTGCCCTTGTCTAAAGACTGAGACCGCAGAAAGCACATCCTTTTACTTTCATTATTTACAAAAGTGCAGTGTTTTGTTGTTATTGTGAGTGCACACAGCGAAATGTAATGTAGTGTAAAATTACTACTATATTTCAGATGATAAACCATAGCTTATTTGAGGTTGATGAAAGCATTTGCATATCCTGCCTGATGTAGCTACTACTGCATAGATCAGCTGTTAACAATCTGCGTGACTTCGCCAATGTGGATTTTTTTTTTTTCTGCAGCTAATAAAATATTGGTTGACTAATGGTTAGTAAATTATTAGGGGGCAGCCCTAGTAATCATTAGCCACTTCAACACTTTAAACTGAGAGATTAAAAATAAATGCCAATTTGCCTTTGACTGGTTAATTTTTAAAATCTGCTGTTCATGCAACCAGTGTCTTTCTCTTGTTTTGTTTTTAGCACAGGAGCGAACTCTCGTCTTTAGGTCAATTTGATTACAATTCAGAGGGTAACGATTCAATTCGAAGTTTTTTGATGCATTTACTGCATAATGCTTTTCCTACAGCTATTTTATTAATAATGAAAATGTTGTTTTTATGTTTGTTATTAGGGTGGCGCTGTGGGTAGTGCTGTCGCCTCACAGCAAGAAGGTCGCCGTTTCGAGCCTCGGCTGGGTCAGTTGGCATTTGTGTGGAGTTTGCATGTTCTCCCCGTGTTGGCATGGGTTTCCTCCGGGTGCTCCGGTTTCTCCCACAGTCCAAAGACATGCGGTGTAGATGAAATGGGTAAGCTAAATTGTCCGCAGTGTGTGTGTGTGTGTCTGTGTAAATGAGGGTGTATGGGTGTTTCCTGATGGGTTGCAGCTGGAAGGGCATCTGCTGCATAAAACATGCTGGATAAGTTGGTGGTTCATTCCGCTGTGGTGACCGTTGATTAATAAAGGGACTAAGCTGAAAGGAAAATTAATGAACGAATGAATGTTTGTTATTATAAAATACAAATGTAAACTTTAATTTTGCTTCTGTTTAACAGAAACATTTTTTTAAAAAATAATCTAAATATAATTTCTTTATTGACAAATAAATTTCAGTAAGTAGGGAGTGATTTGGTCACAGCTATGGTTTATATTTCGCAAATTTTTAGTGGTAAGATGCCTCTCACAGCAGCACACGCATAGAAGGAAACACTTTTTTTCTTAGTTGTCACCTGACAAAGCATCATTCAAACTAAAATGCAAATATGGCTTTGTGCACTTAAAGAATCATAAGACACTGTTGTAATTATGAAGTCTGTTGCACTGCATGTTTTTTTAAAGCGAAGTGATCGAATGTTTTCAATCTTTAAATCCTTGGCTCAAAGTCAAGTCACTTTCATTTCTATAGCATTTTATACGATACAGATTGTCAAAGCAGCTTTATATTGATAGTGAATGCAACAAACTCTATATGGCCTGTAAGTTTAACATGAATTGAGAAAGCACTGGGTACCAGTTATGCATTTTCATTAAAAGGAGAAGTCAACTTCCAACAAAAAAGATTCACACATAATGTACTTACCCCCTTGTCACCCAAGATGTTCATGTCTTTCTTTCTTTCTTTCTTTTTTTCTTTCTTCAGTCGTAAAGAAATTGTTTGTTTTGGGGTTTTTTTAGGAAAACATTTCAGCATTTTCCTCCATCTCCATGGACTGAGATGGTGCCTCAATTTTGAACTTCAAAAAAACAATTGAATGCGGCTTCAAATGATCCCAAATGTGGTTGCAAACGATCCCAGCTGAGGAAGAAGGGTCTTATCTATTTTCATTAAGAAAATACTATTGAAATACTTAATAATTTCAAATGCTCATCTTGCCTTACTCTCCCTGAACTGTGTAAAATACAGTCAGAGTGTTCAACATACCCTAACTGTCTTGAGCTAGAATACACACAGGTCAGACAAGGCAGAGCAAGACAAGATGAGCGTTTGACATTAAAAAGTACTTAAATTGTATTTTTTTATGGAAAAAAAAAAGATTAGACCCTTGCGCTAGATAAGACCCTTCTTTCTCGTCTGGGATCGTTTACAACCGCATTTGTGATCGTTTGAAGCAGAATTTAAACTGCATTTTGGAAGTTCAAACTCCAACGCAGCATATCAGTCCATTATATGAATAAGAAAAATGCTGCAATGTTTTCCTCAGAAAACATAATTTTTAAAAGACATGAACATTTGGGGGGGGGGGGGGTACATAATCTGTAAGTTGTTATTCTGGAAGTGGATTTCTCCTTTAATTATGCTGACATTATAAAAAAAAAAGCCAACCCTGTTGTTGCATTGAGTCATTGCACCTGGGCCAAAATGTTGCAGCATAGTGCCATGGTCAGTGGTTAACTAATGCCAACACTGGCTGATAGCTTGGTGTGTTATAGTCTTAATAGCTCCTAAAGGTGTTTTAGGTGTTCTAAAGGTAACTCTAAAGATATTTAACTTTTACACTTTTGAGTTCTAAATAAATCTTAATGAATTTTATTTATTTTTTATTTTTTCAGATTGGGATCAATATGGCTGAGTACCTTCGTTCAAAAGAGTCCATTGAATTTCCTTATGTTCTCGTGCTTGGAGACCCCCACTGCTTTCAAGCCTTTGCTATAATAAATGGCACAGCACTTGTGCAAAGTACATTACTTGCTGCAGTGGACGTTTGCTTTAAAGCATTCTACATCTTTGGTGTGAACTACCACAAGCAGTGTTCCCTGGTGTGGCAATACTGTGGTGTATGGACTTCCTGGGGAGGAGACACTGGCAGTAAGACTTCTGCAAGCTTTAATTTTTGCTGACAAACAGTAATTATTAATACTGTGACCTCACCGCTATCTTGGATTCTGTGTACTTCAACTTGTACACCTTTACTTCTAAATACAGTTGAAGTCAGAATTATTAGCCCCCCTGTTTATTTTTTTTCCCCAATTTCTGTTTAACGGAAAGAAGATTTTTTCAACACATTTCTAAACATAATAGTTTTAATAACTAATTTCCAATAACTGATTTCTTTTCTCTTTGCCATGATGACAGCACATAATATTTGACTAGATATTCTTCAAGATACTAGTATTCAGCTTAAAGTGACATTTAAAGGCTTAACTAGGTTAATTAGGTTAACTAGGCAGTATAGGGTAATTAGGCATGCTATTGTATAATGGTGGTTTGTTCTGTAGACTATTGAAAAAAATAGCTTAAAGGGGCTAATAATTTTGACCTTAAAATGGTTTTAAAAAATTAAATAATTAAACAAATTTGTATTTTCTTAGTTTTTTTTGTTTTGTTTTTTTGTTTTTTTCAGTCAGTTTGATGCCTTTTCATTATTACTTCTACATGTTTTTTTTCTACATTGCAGTTGATGATTTATATATGTGAGGATATGTTGATGTTTGTGCACAAATTTGTATTTTGAAGTTAATCTTTCTGACTTCAGTCATTTAGATGCTTTTTCATTATTACTTCTACATACTTTTATTTGTCCTCTACTCTGCAATTACATTGCAATTGATTCTTACTGATGATTCCTGATTTATGCATGATGTAAATGTTATGAAAAGTTTGAAAAGAATATTTTAAATATGCATTTTTTTAAGTTCATTTGTCTGACTTCAGTCTGATGCGTTGTTACTGACTTTAGTCACAGTGTTTCTTTGATACAGTTTAATAAATTTTCATAGAAACTGTCTTAACCCTTTAACTACCCCACCAAGAAAAAAAAATTGGATTGCATTTCTTAACTCCTAATGTCACTAGTTAACACAATGCATTTTTTAACACATCCCATAGTTTCTAAAATATCAACCTCTACCAAATGGTTGATATGTTGGTTTATGGTAAAAGTATACCGGAATTAATACATATACTATGAACAATCTGGAAATATGAAGTGTAAGACCAATTTATTTAAAAAATATTAATATTATATAAATATTAATATTAAATAATATACACTAAATCATCTTTATTTTTTTTAAGTATGCCATAAAATATTTCAGATTCTCATTTAACATGATTTTGGTTTTATTGTAAAAAAACAACAACAAGAAAGCAAGTGTAGTAGTGCAACAGGATTATGTTTGTTTGATTTTCTTGTAAACCAACAATGCTGTGTGTGTGTAAACCATTATTTAAAACAGTCAAAACATGGTCAACCATTTGGTAGTGCAGGCAGTCAAAGGGTTAATGCTGAGGTGGAGATGGGAAAATGTCTTTTCATATTTTTATGTTTTGTCATAAATAAAATTCCATTACTGAAGTATGTATTGCTGTAGAATTGTTTTTATTTTAGTACCATATTTTTATTATATTTTAGTTTTAAGATAAAAAATTTGACCCATTTTGGGTTGCATTCAACCCAGCAGTGTAGTCATTTTTAACTAATAGTTGGGTTAAAAATCACAACCCAGCATGCTGGGTTAAACGTGCAACCCAACTTGTTGGGTCAAAGTAACCCAGCGTTGGGTTCGTCCCTTTTGAACCCAGCGCTGGGTTACCAAAACAACCCAAATTGGGTTGTTTTTAACCCCGCAGTTTTTAGAGTGTATGAATACTTTCCGGATGCACTGTACATTTTTAAGTAAATAAATTAGATATTTGTGGAGCTTTGGTGTTGCCACCTTTTTACATATATTTTATGATTTTTTTTTTTTGTTACAAAATATAAAACAACATATATATAATGCAGTTAAGGTTAAACCAGCAAAACATGCACAAAACACACATTTGGTTAAAAAAGGCTCATGAGTTCGATTTCTTTTCCCAGAGATGGGTTGCAGCTGGAAGGGCATCCGCTGCATAAAACATGTGCTGGATGGGTTGGTGGTTCATTCCGCTGTGGCGACCCCTGATTAATAAAGGGACTAAGCCGAAAAGAAAATGAATGAATAAATGATTTCTTCATGCTACTACTTTAAAAAAAAAATTTTTTAAATTCACTTAAAATGGGTATGAATTTATTAATAATAAACGCTATTTATAGCAAACATTAGTGTGTTTCATACTTACATTTTAATAATTTTTTCGCGTTAACCTTTTGATTTATTTAGGGATACTGGAAGCCCATGTGATGTGACACACCGATGCAACTGCCATCTGTGAATTTTTTTATTTAATTTTTTTTTTCTCAACCATGCAATTTGTGGTCTAGTGCATTAAAACTTGTTAAATTGTGCATTTGTGTACAAAAAAAATTCTCAGGTGGTAACAGTGCTGTTCTTGAAGCAGTCAAACTTACAGTAGACTCAGGTAAAATAGTGTTTGCGATAATATCTGTAAGAAATTAATCCTCCACATAAACGTTTTTTTACACAAAACCTGACAAATCACTTGAAACACTAAAAAATGTCTGTTGGTGCACACAAAAGAACATTTTTGCTGGTTGTTCAAACTACTTACTTCAAATGAGCTGAAACAATAGAATTCTTGAGGGTTTTTTCTGGCAACTTAATTGTTTTATGTTCTTCCAACTTAAAATTGTAAAAACCATTAAGTTAACTTAATCAATTTGCGTTGGGACGGCATGAAGGGATTAAGTGAAACCCAGCATTTTTCACAGTGTGTTGCTTGGAGCTCTGTTGACTCCAGTTTGTTGAATTACTAGAAAATATTGCAAAAGTTTTGCACAAATGTGACCCTGGATGACAAAACAACTCTTATGTTGCGCATGTAGATTTTTTAGACTATAGCTATTACAGATTTTTCTCTATGCCAAATATTATTGAAATATTAAATATAGATCATGTTAAATAAATATATTTTCCAAATGCAAATATAACAAAACTCCATTTGCAAAACTCCATCAGTGCAGATGCAACAACCTGGAGCTGAACACGCTCAAAACGATGGAGATGATAGTGGACTTTAGGAGAAACCCCCCTGCACTTCCCCCACTCACCATCATGAACAGCACTGTGGCTGCAGTAGAGTCATTCAGGTTCCTGGGCACCACCATCTCTCAGGATCTGAAGTGGGACATTCACATAGACTCTATTGTGAAGAAAGCCCAGCAGAGACTGTACTTCCTTCGTCAGCTGAGGAAGTTCAACCTGCCACAGGAGCTGCTCGTACAGTTCTACTCAGCTGTCATCCAATCCATCCTCTGCACTTCAATCACCGTCTGGTTCGGCTCAGCTGCCAAAACCGACCTCCGTAGGCTACAGCGAATAGTCCGGACTGCTGAACGAATCACTGGCACTACCCTGCCTACACTTCAAGAACTGTACTCTTCCAGAGTGAGTAAAAGGACTCGCAAAATCACTCTGGACCCTTCACACCCAGCACACTTTCTGTTCGAACTGTTACCGTCTGGTTGGCGCTACAGAGCACCGAGCACAAAAACAGCCAGACACAGGAAAAGTTTCTTTCCTCAGGCCATCTACCTCATGAACAGTTAATTATTCCCCTACTGTGCAATAAACATGTGCAATACTTTTTCATACGCATTTGTACACAGCACCTTAAAACAGTATACAATGCAATACTTTCTCCTACGCATTTGTACACAGCACCTTATAACAGTATACAATGCAATACTT
>CAIGQV010016547.1:9584956-9666992 GCA_903798115.1 Danio jaintianensis | reverse complement strand
ATTTGTACACAGCACCTTATAACAGTATACAATGCAATACTTTCTCCTACGCATTTGTACACAGCACCTTATAACTTGTAAAACTTGTATATTTATAACAAATCTGTACAACAATTCATCATCCAGAGCTCTATTGTCTAACTGCATCTCTGTTTAATGTTTGTCGTATTTTATTTTATTTTTTTTCCTCATATTTATTTTGTGTTGTCACTTGTCACTTTATGTACACTGGAAGCTTCTGTAGCCAAAACAAATTCCTTGTGTGTGTGTAAGCACACTTGGCAATAAAACCGATTCTGATTCTGATTCTGATTCTGATTTTTGATTAAGAACTTGCATTAAGAACTTAATTTAAAAAAATTTAAAGGCAATTTTCTCAATATTTATATGTTTTGCACCCTCAGATTTCAGATTTTCATATAGTTAGATCTAATATTTTATGTCCTATTAAACAAACCATACATTGACGGAAACTTATTGATACAGCTTTAATCCACTCTCAGAAATAAAGGTACAAAGGCTGTCACAGGGGCAGTACCTTTTCAAAAAGCACACTTACAGGTACACATTTATTTATTAGTTTTCCTTCGGCTTAGTCCCTTATTCATCAGGGGTCGCCACAGCGGAATGAACCGGCAACTATTCCAGCATATGTTTTACACAGCGGATGCCCTTCCAGCTGCAACCCAGTACTGGAAAACACCCATACATGCTCACACTCACACACACTCTCATACACTACGGCCAACTTTGTTTACCCAATTCACTTATAGCGCATGTCTTTGGACTGTGAGGGAAACCGAAGCACCCGGTGGAAATCTATGCAAACACGGGGAAAACATGCAAACTCCACACAGGAATGCTAACTGGTCCAGCCGGGACTCGAACCAGTGACCTTCTTGCTGTGAGGTGACAGTGCTAACCACTGAGCCACCGTGCCACCCACAGGTGCACATTGGTAGCTTAAAGGAACATTTTTGTACCTGTACCTGGTGGTACCTGGTGATTAAGGTATCACATTGGTACCTTAAAGGAACATTTTTGTACATTTATGGTACAAAAGTGGACCTGAAAGTTATAAAAGTATACCTTTAGAAAAGGTACCACCCCAGTGACAGCTTTTGTACCTTTATTTCTGAGAGTGGGATGTATAAACTAAATTTCAGAAAAACCTCAATTGTGACTGGTTTTGTGGTCCAGGGTCACAAATCTGTAATGGAAACCAGACTACTGAGAGAGCTGGAACACAAATCATCTCACTTCATTTAGGGGCCAACGGGAAGTCAGCGCAATCCCATAATCCTTCTCACCGAGCCAACACTCAAGGCCTCTTTTCACCTCGACCATTAAATCCAAGAGTAAGGAAGCTGGATGGAGATGCGGCGGGCACTCCATGGCCCGCTCCTTTTCTCAGGCTTTGGATGAAAGTCGCAGCTCTGGGATGTGATTCCACGATCCCTAACAATATCATCAGAGAGCCAACAAACAGTGGATCTGGGCTCTGTGGAAGTGTGCGAATAGAGAGATAAAACACGGAGAGCAGATAGAGGCCAAGCAAACTCCCTGCAGAGCCTTAGAACAACAGTGTCTTCGTGACAAACAATACAAATAAGGTTGACCAGCCATGCACGAACTCAAATCCCCCAGCAGAACCAACGCCTGTCAGAGCGAAGCGCTCACTTGGCACACAAACAAAGGCCGGGATGAGGAGGCGGGGGGCAGCCCAGAGCCCTGCTTATTTAACAATTTATCAACAGAGCAAATGTGGCATCGCACGGCAGCATCAATTAGTCTGATATCAGGGCACACACTGGCATGCTGGCATATTAAACGAGGTATTAACCGTGATGCCTCGTTCCACCAGAACTGAGACGCAGCTCTGAGAACTGATCCCTGTTTTTCATATGGTACATGAAAACAAGCGTCAAGGTGGCAAACTGTGCCAGTATGGGACTCATTCCAGAATCGCAGGTAAATTTCAATCATTTTCCATTCATTTTCTTATCCATTATTATGTATTATTACTGTAAAATAACTCTTACATGTTATAGGGAACATTAAATTATGTTACTACTTGTTGTTTAACTTAAAGTCCACATGAACCGGAACTTGCTAGAGAAACTGAATATTAAATGAGAAAACAGTGGACGTGGCTTGTTTTTTCTACCGCGAGCTGATTGGATGTACTGAAGTATGCATTTCATTCAGAAAGATCGGGGAATGGGTTTTAGAAGACAATTACAACCTAACACCGGACACCTCCTCTTCACCATTTCTGTTTGTTGTCAAAACAGACAGTTGAAGGGGCATGGTTAAGTATGTTAATCAAGCTCAATACCTCACACAGACGTAATCTGACAATTTAACTGAAAAAAAAAACAGGAAGTGCATTTTCAGATTTCAATTAAAGATTACAAGAGCAGACTTTTCTTTTTTTATGACATGCACAGATATATTGTTCATTGTATCATTTGTACTTTAATGTTAAACATTTTAAACCACTAACAGTTGACAGTAACAGAGTTGACATTTTCTACCATTTTGTGCTTTCACTTGAAGCAGGTCACATGTTTCTCTATCAGTGCTTTAAAGATGGTTATGCCTTTTTATAACTGAAGTAACATAGTTGCCCAGACCATATGGAACAGACACACACACACAAAATGAAATTACAAATGATACAGAAAATAGGGTCCCACGTTAAGTGGCCTTAACTACTATGCACTTGCATCAAAAAATAAATACAATATATTTACTGTGTTCATAATGTACTGAAGAACACTTCTCGTGCTCTTGAAGTGGGATACGGGTAGGGTTAGGCACAGGTTTGGTGGTTTGGTATTTAATCAATCATAAGTACAATGTAAAAACATGTATTTACACAATAAGTACATTGCAACAAATAATTCATTTCTGTGTAAGTTCATATTAATTAAGGCCACCTAATGTAAAATAGGACCGAAAATAGATGTTTCATGCAAATGTTTATTTAACTTAACAGAGTAAAAAGGATTCAAATGAGACAATTATTTGATGATAATTGAAGCTGTATGTGGCGCAGTGGGTAGCACGATCGACTCACAGCAAGAAGGTCGCTGGTTTGAGCCTCGGCTGGGTCAGTTGGCATTTCTGTGTGGAGTTTGCACGTTCTCCCCGTGTTCGCATGGATTACCTCCAGGTGCTCCGGTTTCCCACACAAGTCCAAAGACGTGGTATAGGTGAACTGGGAAGGCTAAATTGTCTGTAGTGTATGTGTGTGAATGAGTGTGCATGGATAGGTTGCAGCTGGAAGGGCATCCGCTGCGTAAAACATATGCTGGATAAGTTGGCGGTTCATTCCGCTGTGGCGACCCCAGATTAATAAAGGGACTAAGTTGAAAAGAAAATGAATGAAGCTGAATGTGTGATTCAGGTTGTGGAGACTGTCAAAAGAGGTAAAGCAGGAGTCTTTAAGGTAATATTTTTAAAACCAAATGACTCTAAATACACATTCAAACACTATTTTTAGAGATAATGTGATATAATTTGTGTTACTATTCATTTCAAGTAAGTTTTTGTTTTTATAAAATAATATAAGGTTTATCTAGCTGCAATTTACTCATTCAAAAACAGCTTATTTTGTAAGGCCATGGACACAATACAGCAAAATTCAGTCTTATCTTCTCCTTTTAGTGCTGCTTAATATAAGAATTAATGAGAATTTAGAAAGAAATTAAAACTGGGTCATCATTTACTCACCCTAGTGATGTTTTAATATTGTATGCCCTTCTTGGTTATTTGGACCATTAACAAGAAACTTAAACAAAAAACTGTCCTGCTCACCCTCGTCCATAATAGTGAAAAGCGATTGGAATCATCTTTGTTTCTCCTATTTGGTTTCCAAAGAGCCCATAACAGTTTAAAATGACATGAGGGACATACTGTGACTGTTAACTAATCTTTCATAAAAAAAATAAAAAATAACAATTGGGCGGGAGCAGGTGCAGAAATCCCTGCATTATAGTCAATTTATTACTTAGTATTTATAGCGGCTGTTTTTTTTTTTTTTAGAATTGTTTGTTCTTTTATAAATCTATAAAATGGTATCTGTCCTGCTCATACTCTTCCATATAATGGTAATGAAAAGCATCCAGCATTTAAAAGTTTGGGGTCAGTACAATTTTTTTTCTAAGTGTCCCTTGCAGCTTAGATTTAAAAGCACCGAAGCACCAAAGTTGTATTTTTTTATAATCCAGAAATCTTGTGTCAGTTCATTTTAATATTTATATCTTAATATTTATACATGGTTTTAAGTCTCTAAATTGTTATGTTGATGGTTCATTCTGCTGTGGCGACCCCTGATGAATGAATGAAATTGTGAGGCGGCACAGTGGCTCAGTGGTTAGCACTGTCGCCTCACAGCAAGAAGGTCGCTAGTTTGAGTCTTGGCTGGGCCAGTTGGCATTTCTGTGTGGAGTTTGCATGTTCCATCTGTGTTGGCGTGGATTTCCTCCAGGTGCTCCAGTTTCCCCCACAGTCCAAAACCATGTGCTATAAGTGAATTGAATTAACTAAATTGGCCGTAGTGTGTGAATGTGAGAGTGTATGGATGTATCCACTGCAAAAAACCTATGCCGGAATAGTTGGCGGTTCATTTCGCTCTAGCGACCCCTGATAAATAAGCGACTAAGCTGAAGGAAAATGAATGAATAAAATTGTTTTGTCCTGGGATTAACTGTTGTATTTTACTGAGTCTGTCAGTCCTGAAACTTTACAGTGTGTGTCGTAAGTTTCTACATTTTGAAATAGTGGCACCCGTTTAAAAATGACAGGTTTTTTTTAGCTGTCTTGCATCCAAAACCAAACTGCTACTTTCAATGTGAAAATGTGGAAATGCTCATTACTGTTGGAAAACAGGAATAGCTGTGCTGTTTCTCACTCGAGGCCTCACAGCAGCTCCCCATGGAGTCACAAAGCCTGCAGCCAGATGTCTCCGTGTGGCATAATGGCTGTATAATGCATTTTCCACATATACATTTCTATTGTAACTCCTTGTAAAATGCAAAGCATCCCACTTTATGATGTGATATTTAAATATGTCTTTTGGCATCAGGGCCTCTGATGAAGGGGCCATAATAAAATCTTTAAACCCAGGAGGGGCAGCAAAAGGCTATACTAGAGCATCTGAAAAAATAAAACAATAGTTTGGATATATATTTGAGAACTGTAAAAGGTGCACTTAAGCACATTATTGAAATACTTACTGTTAGTTTTTAACATAAAAAGAAAAAAGAAGTTATAAAAAAAAGTGATGACTTAGCTTCCTATTTTTCTATTTGTTCTTACGTGGGTCAAATTGACCAACGATATGTTATTATCAATTTTAATGCCCAACAAACTGAATTTCTTTATTTAGTTTGTAAGTATGTGTGTTCATTCAACTTTGACAATGTCACAAAGTCTTGAATCAGTCTGATGAAAACACACAAAAACTTCTTCGATCAAAATTACCTAATGAGAGGACAGTTAATTAAGTTAATTAATTAAGTTGGTTTTTTTCAGCAAAGGTACATTTAACTGATCAAATACATCAGTAAACACGTACTAATTCTTCAAATGATTGCTGTCCTTTTGAACTTTCTGTTGTTGAGCATCAAATCTGCATATGATTCATTCATTCATTCATTCATTTTCTTTTCGGCTTAGTCCCTTTATTAATCTGGGGTCGCCACAGCGGGATGAACCGCCAACTTATCCAGCATATGTTTTACGCAGCGGATGCCCTTCCAGCCGCAACCCATCTCTGGGAAACATCCATACACACCCATTCACACACATACACTACGGACAATTTTAGCTTACCCAATTCACCTATACCGCATGTCTTTGGACTTGTGGGGGAAACCGGAGCACCCGGAGGAAACCCACGCGAACACGGGGAGAACATGCAAACTCCACACAGAAATGCCAACTGACCCAGCCGAGGCTCGAACCAGCGACCTTCTTGCTGTGAGGCGAACGTGCTACCCACTGCGCCACCGCGTCGCCCCTGCATATGATTCAGAAGGATAATGAGATGGATCATTTATTCACAGGGAAAACTTACATCTATAAATATATTCAAATAAAAAGAGTTGTATTAAATTATGAATAATTTGTAAAATATTAGTGCATTTATAATTTGTAAAAAAAAATGTGTAAGCATAAAAAAATTAGGGCGTCACGGTGGCGCAGTGGGTAGCACAATCGCCTCACAGCAAGAAACCTTCTGCGCTGGTTCGAGCCTCGGCTGGGTCAGTTGGCATTTCTGTGTGGAGTTTGCATGTTCTCCCTGTGATCACGTGGGTTTCCTCTGGGTACTCCGGTTTCCCCCACAGTCCAAAGACATGCGCTATAGGTGAATTGGGTAGGCTAAATTGTCCGTAGTGTATGTGTGTGAATGAGTGTGCATGGATGTTTCCCAGTGATGGGTTGCGGCTGGAAGGGCATCCGCTGCGTAAAACTGGATAAGTTGGCGGTTCATTCCACTGTGGTGACCCCAGATTAATAAAGGGACTAAGCCGAAAAGAAAATGAATGAATGAATGAATAAAAAAATTAACAAACCCAATCTTAAAAAAATATATGTCTTTATGAAGAGTTCAGATGCAAAAACTTCTAAAAGGAGCATTTTTCTCAGCCTTCATGTGTGTAGGTTCAGTTATTTCCCGGTTATGGCAAAGAACAGGTTCTTTTCATTGCCTTAAATGTGAAATAACTAAACATAAAAGTATGTTTACACTGTAAACAATGCCAGGTTCCATCAATTCTTTCATGTTGTCCCAACACAAATCGATGAAGTCAATAATTGTTTTTGCAAATTGAAGTGGATTGAGCATAAAACAATTAAGTTGTCCCCCTAAAAACATAAGAATTGTGGTTTTTTTGAGTGTAGGAGGCTGAGAAAAAATGCTAATTTTAGAAAAAAAATAATTCAGATATCACTAAAAGGTTTTTGCATCTGAACTCGTATTATTCTTATACACTTATTAAAAGATAAATTTGCTTTTTGCACTTTAGGCTCTATTTTTCATACAAATGTCTAAATGTGTATCACATAGTGGATGGTGTGATTTCTCTTGTCAGCAGTAGTCTTTTTATAATAAACGTGTGTGTGTGTGTGTGTGTGTGTGTGTGTGTGTGTGTGTGTGTGTGTGTGTGTGCGTGCGTGTGTGTGTGTGTGTGTGTGTGTGTGTGTGTGTGTGTGTTTGTGTGTGTGTGTGTGTGTGTGTGTGTGTGTGTGTGTGTGTGTGTGTGTGTGTGTGTGTGTGTGTGTGTGTGTGTGTGTGTGTGTGTGTGTGTGTGTGTGTGTCTCTCAGTCTCAGTGTCCGCCCAAATGATCCCAGCACCTCAGCCTGCAGCAATCTGAACGGTAGTAGCACCTCTACATTTGCAACACTCATCTGCTGCGCACAGATCCATCAGGTGGGTCAGCGTGAAGCGTTCATAACTTACAGCCCTTAATTCAGCCGCTGAAGGATTTACTGGACAACAGCTGATTTATCGACTCGAGCTGATGCAACTTTTGGTCCGCAGCTTGAAAGACATCACAGTCGGCGGTTTATTATGTTGCAAGCTGCAGTTGATTGACAGAAAAATGCCCTTGAAGTTGCACGCACCGTCCACGATTATTTCAAACTCGCTTTTGAAGTCATAAAGCCGCTATATGGTCTCTCACTCTCCCAGAGTCTCTTTAAATAGCAGGAGATGAATGAGGGCTGCGATTGGTCCCCTTGCTCCTTCCATTATGTTGCTGGATTTATTAGCTTTTATCTCTGCGCTTGTAATTAACCCTCCTTGTAGCAGTGTGCAGCCCCAGTACTATATAAGTAGTACTGGCAAATGTTCCAATTCCTCTCAGTCAACCCTGGGTGCCCGCAGTCATTATTCATAGGGACTCGCAGAATTAGTCTGGTGTCCCCAGGGCCCATGCTCAACCTGGATCCACTCCATCATCAGCCTGTGAGAGACTGAGGGACATAGAGAGCGCGTTCAGACATCTGCCCACTCCTGAGACGCTCCAAACCGCAGCGAGAGGCAGTCAATATTGAGAGAAGTCTTACTGTAAAAACCTGTGGAGCTGCTAAATTCACTGTCTAGACAGGGAGCACAGTGGTGCAGGTCAGACATCGCACTATTCTGTATTGTGTATTTTTTAATTGGGCCAGATGAACACAAGGGAGAAAGACTTAGGGACGGCATAAACAAGGTTTCTCTCTTTAAAAGTCTAAAATTAATAAGGTTTTAAATATAAAAAAAAAATCTCAATTTTGGGCCTTAAGAAGTCTTAAACTCAATGAAGTATTGTGTTCTTGGCCTTAAATGATCTGAAACAGCTCAAAGGAATTGTCACCCAAGTATTATAATTCTGTCATAATTTACTCACCCTTCACTTATGAGTTTCTTCATTCTGTCAAACACAAAAGGAGATATTTTGAAGAATGCTGGTAACCTGAAACCTGACATCCAAAGTATTTGTTTTCTCTACTATGGAAGTGAATGGTTACAGGTTTTCAACTTTCTTAAAATATCTTCTTTTATGTTTAAAAGAGGGGAAAAACTCAAAGGTTTAAGGCAGGGGTGTCCAAACTCATTCCTGGAGGGCCGTTGTTCTGCAGTTTAGTTCCAGCCCCAATCAGGCACACCTGGGCTAGCTAATCAAGCTCTTACTAGGCCTTCTAGAAATATTCCTGGAGGTGTGTTGAGGCAAGTTGGAGCTAAAGTCTGCAGGACACCGGCCCTCCAGGACCGAATTTGGACACCTCTAGTTTAAGGGGAAATAAATACAGAGTAAATTGATATTTTTGGGTGAACTATCCATCTATTCAATGTTATTTTAGTAAATGATAACTAAAACTAAGACTAACACTATTGGTCAAATCAGTGAGTCAGTGTTAAGATGTTTCTATGTGTACAGTACTACATTCAGTTAATAAGGCAAATCATTGGACAACAGTGGTTAGTTCTGTAGCCAGTCAAAAAAAATATTTCTTAAGGCGACTAATAACATATTTAAATGTAAAATCCAGCCAAACTAAAAGAAATAAGACTTTCACCAAAATAAAAAAAAAATTATATAATAGGAAACAGTGAAAATGGCCTTGCTCTGTTAAACAGCACTTGAGAAACAGGCTAATTGATAATAAAAGAACAAACATTTCACAGGAGGGCTAATAATTACACAGTAGAAGTGTTTACTGTCATGTACAATTAATTTCATGCTAAATAAAGGTATTAAAATAAAATCTCCAAACTTTTGAATGATAGTTCATGCCATCATAACCATTATGAAATATTATTTACATATTCTTGTCTGGAAGTAATAAACTCCAGAATCAATTTCATGCCGTTTTAATAGCCGATATTCAGCTCAAAAGAAATGTATATGATATCAATCAGTGTGCATGGGGTATTTTTAAAAAGGCAATTTTATTTATTAAATTAATTACCACTGCAATTAAAAATTGTGTAGAACAAATAATAAAAATAAATATCCGGTAGTTTAATTCCAGCCGAGTCAAATGCCTGATTATTGTGTACTACTAGCATAGGAGAGGTGGCCATATTGTGGCACCTCATCGAAGGGTGGCTATGAAACTCTTTTGAATTAATCAACTATTAATCACTAAAGAAAGGACAAGACACCGATTCACAGGGCCCCAGGGGAACAATTTCAGGCCGTTTCTTTTAAATCCAGCAGTTCCCCTTTATTCCACACACAAGAATGTGCATATTGAACAGCCTGCAATCTTGCCAGTCCATCAGAAAATTTAATAGGCTCCTCAGAGAAAAGAGAGTCACCTTGACAGTCGCTATATTATTCAAATGTAAACAATAATGGGGAAAAGATAGCTCGGGACACCTTCTTGCCCCTTTTTTCTTAAACTCGTCCTTGATGGTTAATAAAGCTGCAGTTCGGGCAGTGCTGTGCAACAGATCTTTAGTGCAGCCGGTTTTCAGACTGCTGCATAGATACATGACACCACTTCTCCAGAGCTGACAGCGAGATCAAGCAGCGCAGGCTAACCGCAGATCCCATTGACTCAGCAGTCTAACACATACACAAAACACAGCCACTGTCTTAAAGGGGAGGCATCAGGAAAATCTTACTTTTTCCTGTGGTAAATCTGGTGCAACTTCCAACCCAGAAAACATGAAAAATCCCAATAGGCTTTTTCTACAAGCATGTGAAGAAACGTTCCATTCCTTTTTTTTTTTTTTTTTTTTTTTTTTGTTCCCTTTGTGATGTAGGAAGGGGAACTTAATATGTATTACTGCCATTTAATCTGCACGTTTCCCCTGATATGCCACTGCATCAGTTGCCATTTCTGTTTACTTGATGTAGCAGCAAACATTTACAATGACTGCACTAGAAAAGCATCACAAATATTTTGTTGCTGGATTAACACATGAACATAAAAGTCTCCATAGACTCTCGTAATGTGCCACTGAGAATATTATAGAATATTTATTTTTGGCAAAATATATTTTACATGGGCTGCACGGTGGCGCAGTGGGTAGCACGTTCGCCTCACAGCAAGAAGGCCGCTGGTTCGAGCCTCGGCTGGGTCAGTTGGCGTTTCTGTGTGGAGTTTGCATGTTCTCCCCGTGTTCGCGTGGGTTTCCTCCGGGTGCTCCGGTTTCCCCCACAAGTCCAAAGACATGTGGTATAGGTGAATTGGGTAGGGTAAATTGTCCGTAGTGTATGTGTGTGAATGAGTGTGTATGGAAGGGCATCCGCTGCGTAAAAAATATGCTGGATAAGTTGGCGGTTCATTCTGCTGTGGCAACCCTTGATTAATAAAGGGACTAAGCCGAAAAGAAAATGAATGAATGAATTAATTAATTAATATATTTTACACCAGACTGCTTCACCAGGTGTTGAACTAGACACTTATTTTTGGGATGGTATGAAAATTATGACTACCACCCTCCATAATTTTCATACCACCCCATAAATAATTTTTTGTGGATTCAACAAATGCTATACATAAACTGCTTGGACAACTTCACAGTTGTAATTAGCAAGTAAATATAAAAATGTTTTAGTACTCTTTAGCATTGCATTTTTTTGCAACTTCATTTCTTCTTTCTTATAACTATAACAACACATAATGCATATAATACAACCCCAAATCAGAAAAAGTTGAGACAATATGGAAAACGCAAATAAAAATGAAAGTAGTGATTTCCAAATTTACTTTGACTTGTATTTCATTGCAGACAATATAAACACAAATTATTTCATGTTTTGTCTTGTCAACTTCATTTCATTAATCACCCATTTCATTCACGCCCATGCATATTTCAACAACACAAAGCAAAACCACATTCTGCACACATTACATTACAAAGTGCTGGCTGTGGAGGAAGAGGATACAGGTACTTGACTGGCCTGTCTGCAGTCCCAACTTGTCTCCAATATTCAATTCAATTCAATTCATCTTTATTTCTATACCGCTTTTACAATGTAGATTGTGTCAAAGCAGCTTCACATAGAAGATTATAGTGAATTGAAATGGTGTCAGTTCAGTTTTTAGAGTTTAAGTTCAGTTCAGTTCAGTGTGGTTTAATTTTCACTGCTGAGAGTCCAAACACTGGAGCAAATCCATCGATGCGCAATAGAGAATGTGTAGCGCATTTTGAAGTGCAAAATGCGGCAACGAAGACCCTGTACTGTTGCCCATCTTAAGACTTGTTTGCAGGAAGAATGGGACAAAATTCCACTTGAAACCCTTCATCACTTGGTGTCTTCAGTCCCTAAACATCTTTTAAGTGTTGTGAAAAGGAATGGCAACATTACAAACTGGTAAATGCTTTACTGTTACAACATTTATTTATTTTTTTAAATGTGTTGCAAGAATCAAAATTGGAATACATGTTTATTTTGAAAAAAAACAAAACTATATATATATATATATATATCATGAGGAACACAATAAATAATGTTTGTTGTACTGACTGCAATTAAATACAAGTCAAAGTAATTTTTGATATCACTACTTTTTTTATTTGCCTTTTCCATACTGTCCCAACTTATTCTGATTTGGGCTTGTAAAACATTTAATAAAATTGCATGGGTTATAGGGTTATGGCTATGGGTTGTTAAAATTGTGCTATATTAATGGCTACAAATAAAATATATGTATAGTTTTGTTTCATGCCGCAATATAATAAAATCTTTGGGTGTAATACATTTCATTATTAAGATTTGGTGAATGCAAGATGAATGACAACAACAATGACAACAAAGCGCAATGTGCTCAGACTATACAGACCGATTGCACAGCAGCGGCTTGACTGCTCACACTGTACATATGAAATCAGCCTGTAACACTCACTTCTTCTTCTTTTTTTTTCAATGATACAGTACAGTTTATTTAAGCCACCCAATGGGAAGGATTGTGAAGCTCGGATGACAACATTAAAAACCACAACAAATTATTATTTTTTTCCAAGTCAGATCTGTATCTTACAATTTATGAACAGAATATCATACGCTTTTAATTGTTTCTGTGTGTTCTGAAATATATTCATTAATATTGTTCACCACCGTGAACCTTGAAATGTCCGTTTCCATTTCCATAGGTCTGATTCAACTGTGTGAATTCTTAACGAGCAACGAGCCAAAATTCTGACATGTTAGACAACCATCCAACTGCTGCTTCGTTCCCCCTGTACACTGCACGAACACAGCATGAGAAAAGATACATGATAAAGGTTCCGAAGTTTTCAGCAATTGAGATTTGCTTGTTTTGTTGTTTCTGGAGTGTCAGAATAGTGTAAAGGCTCTGCCCTCTTCTGGAAAACAGCAGCTCATAAACATGTAAAGGGACACATACAGAAACCGAGCTATAATAAACGATCTGTGGGGAATTTTGAGCTGAAGCTTCACAGACATATTCTGGGGATTTATTTTACATCTTACGAAAATGAGCATGATATGTCTCTTTTAATAAGAATGAGGGTGGTCTGTCTTGTGCTGCACACACAATTCTGGTCTGGAAGGGACAGGGCTGCTGTGCTTTGACAGGCCCTGATCCAGAAGAAATAGCAGTGTACAGGGGCAGCTCTCACACTGGACCTCCATCATCACCTGGCAGATGTAGAAGCACTAAAACCATGATCAATACAGTGCACAGAGTGCAGCAGCTGAGCCCGTGGCTGGATCTATCACGGCCTCTGCTTGCCTGTAGTCCCTCAGTGCCAGACAGCAGGAGCCCTGAGACGTTTAGGATCATCTTCCATCTGTCTCTGCTTGTAGACATTGCGTGTCAGAAGGCAAAAACCATCCAAGAATAGCGCTTCTACAAAATTAATCATCGTGAATATGCTTAAAGGGATTTCATATTTATGTCCCGCTGGCTCTCAGGCCGGTTTTACACCGCCTCTGTAAGCAGCACTTAAGCAAAGCAGTAGTGCAACATCGAAGGAAACTATAAGAGAAATGCACCTTTATAAATGATATCTGTAAAGCTTTTAAATAATAAATAAATGCTTTAACTTTACATAAATTAACATATTATACTAATATTATTATTAATATATTATGTAATATTAAAACGTTTTGTTTGCACAAAGAGTCTGACAGCAGCCAATGCTCTACACAGAGATCTGATCTCACCATTATTTTGATTTAATGTTCATTTCATATGATTACTTATGTTATTATTTAATTGTTTAAACATTTTTTAAAACATATTTATTATTTTAACATTTTGATGTAGTGGAACAAGTATTTTTTTTACTATCTTATATATTATTAATATTAATATTTATCACCATTTTAAGTTATCTTGCTTTATTTAGTTAGTTTTTATATTAAGATCTATTATTTTGGTAACTATGCAATTAGTGTTTAATGCTTAATTATTTGAATAATTGTTTTATTTAAATGTATTTTAAATGTAATAATTTTAATAACAATACTTTCATTTACTTCACAATTAATTCAAATTAAATTATTTATTTTAACAATAATTGTTGCTGCATTTATTTCTTAATATTTATTTTTTTTACAATTCATTTTGTTGAAAATACTTTATTTCAATACTTTATTTGTTGTTATTATTAAATTATTGTATTATATTATTCATTCATTCATTTTCTTTTCGGCTTAGTCCCTTTATTAATCTGGGGTCGCCACAGCGGGATGAACCGCCAACTTATCCAGCATATGTTTTACGCAGCGGATGCCCTTCCAGCTGCAACCCATCACTGGGAAACATTCATACACACTCATTCACACACATACACTACGGACAATTTTAGCTTACCCAATTCACCTATACCGCATGTCTTTGGACTTGTGGGGGAAACCGGAGCACCCGGAGGAAACCCACGCGAACACGGGGAGAACATGCAAACTCCACACAGAAAAGCCAAATGACCCAGCCGAGGCTCGAACCAGCGACCTTCTTGCTGTGAGGTGAACGTGCTACCCACTGCGCCACCGCGTCGCCTATTATATTATTATTATTATTATTGTATTATTATATTATTATTAAATATTATGTTACTTTATTATTATTATATTTTTGTTATTACATATTTTTATAATATAGTATTATATATTTTGTAATGTTTGTAATTTGTAATTATTATATTTTTGTAATTATTTATGATAATAATTGTATTTTCTTTTAACTATTTAACACTTCATGAATTAAATGTTTATATGTAAAATAAATATAGACAAATATAAAATGAGGCCTCACCTCACATTAATCAAAGCAGATGGAAAAAGTGTTCTGTAAAAAAAAAAAAAAAAACATGTTTGTTTGTATGGGTGATCTAACTGTGACTATATTATGTTAAAGTAAATAAATATCCAGAGCTGTGCTAAGAAAAGTCCTGCTATTCACATCCAGTTATTTCAGACTTCTGTTTGTAAGGAAAATGCTTGCACAGCACAGCCAGGATCACTGTAACACCTGCCCCACAGTGTACTGAAAAAAACACACAGATTTGCACATGTATGCGCGCACGCACACACACGCGCACACACACACACACACACACACACACACACACACACACACACACACATCACTGCCTCAATCTGCTACAAGTCACCTGTTATGGCAGCATAATGACTTGCTGCTGTGCCAGGGCTTCATATGAAGCTCCCCTCAGTGTCGTTCAGAAGCAGCTGCCCGAGATAACCATGAGTCCTCCATCTCTCTGACTGACTCAATCTCACACCGCCATTAAATGCTGGAGCAGCGGCCCAGGAAAGACACCACTTTAGCCACAGCAAAAACAAGCCCTGCTGATGGGGATCTCACTGTTGGGGTCAGAAGGCTCTGCTTAAAGCGGATATACCATGCTCCTTTTAATAAGATGTAAAATAAAAGTGCCCAGAATGTGTCTGTAAAGTTTCAGCTCAAACTAACCCACAACCATTGTTATAGATTGACAAAATTTGCTACTATTTGGGTGTGAGCAAAAATATGTTTTTGTGTGTCCCTTTAAATGCAAATGAGCTGCTGTTTTTCAGAAGAGGGCAGAGCCTATTCTGACACTATTCTGACACTCCAGAAACAACAAAACAAGCAAATCTCATGCAGTCAAAACTAATTTTGGGATAAATCTAATGAGACAGCTCTAACCTCTGTGAATACTAGAGATGCACAAAATTTTCTGCTGATGAAAATTATCAATTTGTTTTTTACTGAAAAAGACAAAAAGGCAGAAAATATGAGCGAGACAAAGGGTTATGCTGCACCGCATGGAACAGCAGTGTTCAGCCTACTGGTTTTACTGTCCATCCACCCGTAGTCACTGCAATGTTTGAAACTGCTTTCAGACAATTGTGGAAAGCACTGCACTATGAAACCATTCATTTCAATGGCTTGTCTACATATGTATACTTACCTATGCATGAACTGCACATGCACACCGGAAAAACATATTCTGCTCAAATAATGTGCTGACAGGACATCTTTATGTAGTATTCTTGTTCCCGCAATAGCTACTGTGCTGTCATGGCAACACTGGTAAAATGACTCCTCTTGACGAATCTTGTCTTTTTTTTTTTGTCTGATCTCATAAGGAAACGTAACTATTTTACGTATTGTTGGAACAGTGGCTAATTCATACATATTCACACAATTTAATTTGTACAAAAACGTAACATTTTTAAAAGGAGCCGTGCCCCAAACCCCACCCCTAAATCCAACCATCATTGGGGGATGAACAAATCATACTAAAGTGTACAATGAGATCATTTAAATTGATAATAATTAGCCACTAAATCAAAAAGTTATGAATTGCTGTGAGATTGCATTGCTTGTTTTTTTTAATGTAATTTAAAAGTATTTAAATTCAAAAATGACTTTATATTATTTAATAAAATAATAAATAAATATTACAAAGCATCTTTGGTTTCAGTATTTGGCCACGTGCATCTAAAAGTTTCATTATCCTTTTGAAACGTGTAGATAATAAGATCACCTTCCGACATGACTAAAGAGGTCAAATCTGAACAGCTTGTTTTTCACATGCTTGCAGGCAAAATCTTAACAAAAGGTTGCTGGGTTTCATTTGTCATATTTTTTTTAATTGGTAGATGCACCAGAGACATGATTTTCATTATATGTCTACTTTAAAATATAGCATGGTATTTCTGTCTCTGATTAAAGCCAGACCACTCAAATATTGACTAGGAAGGTGGCAGTGGAATGGATAACTTATTGCTGACCCCAGTATGACCTGCATCATAAGTGATAAGCAGCACGGCTGGTAAAACTCTCTACCTTAGATATGAAATAACATATCTCTGTAATATATCTTGTGACAAATGGCGCAATAATTGTAAGAAATAAATACTGATTCTACAAGAAAGACAATAATTTGAAAAAGGTTAAAATGTTAAATCCAGAGTCAGTACTGATGAATGGATACATGCAATAAGTACTTAGATGCATGCATAATCACTTTGAGGTCATTTTGTTTAAAGAACTTCACATTTTTAGTCAATACATATGCATTAATTTAGTGTCAGTCAGACATTGAAAATGTTTTTAGAAAACCCCATTCTAAAATATTAAAAGCATGTATTCAGTTTCTTTTTTTAATGTTATTTATCCTGTAAAAATAATATTATAAATGGGTCTAAATTATTAGTTAGAAAAATATTATATTCTATTAAGTTACATTATTAATTTATTCATGCTCATTATAGTACTGTTTGTATTTATTTACTTACCTACCTAATTAAATGCTTTATTCATTGTGATCTAATTTGTGTGTTTGTGTGTTTTTTATTTATTTTGTTTGTTTGTTTAAACGATTAATTTCTTAAATCACATTTTGGAATATTTATGTAGTTGAATCTTATTTTATTATTATTTAATAAAAATGTATTATTACTTATTTTTAAATTTATCATTGTAATTGTTTATTTATTCTGTATTCAAATTAAAAAGTATATTTGTTCTTTCATGTTAATATTTGTTTTTATATACCTCAATAAAATGTATTAATTTTAAAAAGTTTAATTATTTATTTTAATCTCATTTTATCTTCATTTTAATTATTATGATACAAAAAAGGTGAAAATAAAACAAATTAAATTGTCTTGAGATGTAATGTGCTTTTCTAAAACATTTTTCTAAAATATGCTTAAATATTCTAATTTAACATGGTCCTCGTTTAAGTAAAGCCCTCTCTATAATGTTATAGTTTCATGAATTGGAGAGAGAAAGGTTAAAGAATGTTTTATATATATGTATATACACACATACACACACACATACACATGTTTGCTTTTTTGAATTGTAGGGACATTTCAGAGGTTTCCATTGTTTTTATACTGTACAAACTGTATTTTCTATTGCCTTACACCTAACTCTACTCATTACAGGACTCGTTAAGTATTTTTTAAGTCTTTGAAAAATGGGGACATCAGCATCTCCTTGTAATACCTGTCTCATACCCATGTCATTATACTGTACACATTTATGTCCTGATATGCCACAAAAACACACACAAATACACATGCAGCAAGATTCTGATGCATCGTCATTGCTTTTGCACTTCTAAATCCATTCATAACAGCAATAAAAGATAAAGTTATTTACTTCATCTCAATCACAGTCTCTAAGCTTTTGAAATTTGGCGTGGAAATTTAATTATCCAGCAATGCTAAACTAACTTAACGTCTGTCCTCCTGCTACAGTGCACTCATATGGGACCCCTGCGAGGCCTTTGTGTTTCCCCTCCAGCTGTTTGAGTACCATTGTTTGCTTGCGCATTGTTTTTTCTTTTCATCAGGTTAAATGAAATTCAATATGGAAGTCAAATATGTGAAGACACTCATCCAAGCATAAAAGCACTTCTACATGTTTGTTGAGGGAGGCCTATATTTGCCTCGAACACACACACTTTAAAAATCACTGGCTACAGCTGCAAACTCAGGCTGTGGAGAAGACGGAGATGTGCTGGAGGGGAGTTTGTCTGGGCACTGCACGTCTGGCTATGCCTTCAGCAGCTGCTCTTATAGCTCCTCATGTGAAACAGTTCCACGACAATGGTCTCGCTCGCCCAGCTCCAGCTAATGATAAACACGCTGGCATCTGGGAGGTTTGATAGCAATTCCCAGCAGTGTCATCTGCAGAGATGTAGAGATGCCAGGGGCGGCACTGAGGGAGAGAGCGGCACACAGATAACACTATACCAGCTGCCCAAACACACATCCTGCTCGGGACGCATCGCTCTCCTGGATCTGCGCACTCAAGCGGGCTTATAGACTCAGTGTGCCTCGGACAGATGTTGGCAGACTGTGCCTGGTTAATACAGTATGCTGTGAACTTAGAAATGCAACATATTTTAGCAAGAGCACTTTAAAGACTTTTAAAAAGCCACCAAGAAAGCTCACCAAAAACAAGAACCTCTGTGGAGATATTGTTGGCTAATATTGTGCAGATTTACCAGACAAATGCACAATTAGCAAACTCACACTAACTGCTAATAACAGTTGGGTTTTCTCAAAGTCTCAATTCAAAAGTCCAAATCTGAAATTTCATCAATGTCAAAAGTCCGGATAATATTTAAACATGGACATACATCAGTCAACCATTTCAAAAATTAAATGCCTTTTCCATTTAAAAATACATTAATAACAAATGCAAAAAGTGGCATAATTACAAATGACACAGCAATTTTTCTAAAGAAAAAAAACAACCAGAGGTACACTGTTAATGATTTTTGTAAATTTCACAGTAATATAAACTGTATTTTACTGTAGGACAGTTATGCAGTGTTACTGTATTTTAAAGTTGCATTGTGAAAATTACTGTAAATATTACAATAAAGATATACAATCATGTAAATATATAGACAGGAAGATAAATGGTGCTGCAAATGTAAATACAGTATTTTTGCTGTAATTGATTCACGGTAAGTTGATGGCGAACTGCTGCCAGTAAGTTACTGTAGATTCTACAGGAAACTGTTAACAGTGTAGGTTAAAAGTAACATGGTGTTAAATGTAGAGCAGTCTGAGAAATAACATTATGTATTCCATCAGCTGCCTAAAGTTTTGTTTCATAGTAGCATTTGACATTTTCACTCCATCTATCTCATTACAAATCAAACAGAACAATTTTGTGCTGAATTGGAGCAAAATAAATGCATATCTCTCTGTCCATCATTTTTTAATTTTCACATTTTGTCAACTTTTCTTTTCTGGAAACTCGGGTCATCGGGACATCCTCACCCATTCAAACGCTCACTGTGGTGAAGATTGTCAAACGATCACGGCAAACGTCATTTGCTGACTGTTTGTCCAGACAGCAGAAGACAAAAAGACAAAACTAACAAGATTACCAGTTTAACACGTGTTTTAAATAGTAGTAAATCCCTTACACACAAATTGAAGTTGCTGGCTTTTAAAAATCCACATGAATAGCCATTGTGTTTTAACAACAGCAGGCTCAGTTGTAAACTATAAACTACTTACAGTAGGCTGATAGACTTTAACAAGTGCAACATGTTCCTGGATTAACATCTTTGTTGATCCTGGAAAAACAATCCAATCAACCAATCAGATTGGAGGGACAAGTTTACAGTACAACTAGTAAGCCATTAGTTAGCTAGTTCATTTGAAGTTGCAGTACACTTAAAGTTCCCGTGAAATTTAAAATTAAATTTTTTAGATGTTAGAGTCAGTATGTCTATGGATATCTACAATCTAATGTGCTTTAAAAAAAAGTGACAAAATTTGCACTGTCTTCATATTTCAGTTGACATCCAATGACATCACACATCGAAAAAAAAAAAATGCAGAGTTCAAAGCACTTCACGAGACCTTTAAAACTATCAAAGTTATTAACTGAAAAGCGGGCCAAGTTGTACACTTCCAACTATCCTATAGTTCACTGATATTAATATGCTTACTACATAAACTATACTTAGACAGCATAATGATTTCATCATGAACAACAAAATAGAGAGAGCTTTGGTGACAACTAAGGGAATATTGGCTTACTACAATGCCAAGTTCTCACAAGAAAGCCATCAGAAGGAAAAAACAATGGTCAATATGTACATTTACTCAAAACATGACACCTCTGCGGCACTTCAAGATGCCATGTTTATTTTTTTAGCTTAACACACCGAATTGTGGGAAATCAAAGGCAACGAAGGATACATCCTATGCTTCAAACTTCGATCAGGAGAAGAAATCTCCTGAGAGAGGAAGTGAAGCAGAATTTTGATTGGAATCCGATTTCTGACTGGATCCGCCTTGGAATTCTGCCACCGAAAGCAGGTTTTTATAAAGCTTTTGGACACAGCGATTGTGGTGCCAGACATATGCAGTTTCAAACGATGCAGTATTGGAATGTTACAGCTAGTTGCTTAGCAACCAACAGCCAATCACATGATTACACATTTGCTTTGGGCAGTCACAAAAGCATAATATAAACAGTCATTTAAGCATTTGAAGAGAAATGTTTCAAATTGTGGTAGAAAACGCATCAATGTGATCAAAGAATTTAATCCATTTTTGTTTGATCAAAAAGCATTAAAAAAAATTTCAGGCTGGATTCTGATTAGGGCTATAACCACAGGGATGCAATAATATTACCAATTAGCAGTTGGCTCTTTAATTTAGAAGGCAGGGCCTACTCCACAGTAAAACAAGTGCACCAACTTTGTGCATTTAAAATTTTTGGTCATATACAGTATTAAGTACCCACCTAGCAAACATCCAGAGCATCTTATAATTTATATCACATCTGCTTAAAATGTTCAAACACCCTAGCTTTTGCACAAGCAAAAACACAATGACATTTTCCCCAAAAAATAAGAGCGTATAAATCGGTAAGCCCAATATATCATCCCTGACTGATCATTTAGGCTGATTTTCCATCGCGACCTTGCTTGATCCAGCCGGAGAGATCCATCTCTCTCCTGTTTGCCTTGCTGCCAAGGAGATGTGTGAACGAACAGGGAAAAATTACACTCTCCGAGACCCTGCTAATGAAGTCATCTCCCTCGGCCCAGCCAGCCAGTCAGCTTTTTAATTAGTAACTAATCAAGTCAATACGGCGCTCACCAATGAGAAGCCGACTGGCCTAGACACACAAACCTGCCTTTAGTTCCTGTGTCCTCCTTTCCCAGCGATAATATTTACAGAGTCCTCTCCTTTGGCAGCGTGGGTTTAGATTACGTTAATTACTTGGGCCTTAGATGGCATTAGTGAAACGTGATCTCCTGTGTATCAGCTGTACAGAACTGTTGGCTTGTAAATAGAAAACCATAGGATGCTAAAAGGGCTTAGAGTCGCTCTGCTGTCTGAAGGCAGGGGCAGTGAAGTCAGTCAGAGCAGCTGCTGGAGAGAGTAAACACAAATACACAAACAGCCCCCGGGAGATACATCTGACACTGTGTGAACACTATCTAGCCTTCAATCATCCAGCATTCGCTCTTGCAATACCGGAATGGAAAATTACGGACAATGAGTGGGTCTTTATTTTAAGAATGACCTTTAGAAGAAAAGAAAAAATTGCACGATTTCTGATTGGTCAATCACATTTCATTTGGCATAACGACCTCTGAAAAAGACACTTTTTCTTACGGCTGCTTGTTAACATGCTGTCTCAAAATGATGGTTCATTTATAGCACATTTTTAAGCTAAGCTTTTAAAAGCTCAGTCTACTTGACAGCCTCTGGGTTCAAGGCGTCCCAGACACCAATATTTTAACAATTCAGAAAAGATGAATCACTGTCTGGCCTACTGAGGTATCAGAATGGAGATAAAAGCGTGGATCATGATATTTCTGTAGTACTATAGCACAATGTGAGTCTATTTTAGCACCATTTGTTCTTTGTTCTTTGCTTTTTGGGATCTCATATTTGGACCAAAAAATAGGTGACGTGTGATTTTACAAAAATCAAGGAAAGAGAACAGTAAGACTATCATTTTTGTTTGCGATTATGGTTCTTTAAAGTCTGCGTAAACTGGAAGTTGCAGAGACTTTTATTTCAGTATGTTGATGCACTTTCCAAACTGAATATTATATTATATTATTCATTCATTCATTTTCTTTTTGGCTTAGTCCCTTTATTAATCTGTGGTCGCCACAGTGGAATGAACCGCCAATTTATCCAACATATGTTTTACGTAGCGGATGCAACCAGCTGCAACCCATCACTGGGAAATATATTATATTATATTATATTGTATTATATTATTCATTCATTCATTCATTTTCTTTTCGGCTTAGTCCCTTTATTAATCCGGGGTCGCCACAGCGGAATGAACCGCCAACTTATCCAGCATATGTTTTACGCAGCGGATGCCCTTCCAGCTGCAACCCATCACTGGGAAACATCCACACACACTCATTCACACACATACACTACGGACAATTTAGCCTACCCAATTTACCTATACCACATGTTTTTTGGACTTGTGGGGGAAACCGGAGCACCCAGAGGAAACCCACGCAAACAAGGGGAGAACATGCAAACTCCACACAGAAACGCCAACTGACCCAGCCGAGGCTCGAACCAGCGACCTTCTTGCTGTGAGGCGAACGTGCTACCCACTGCGCCACCGTGACGCCCTGTATTATATTATATTATATTATATTATATTATATTATATTATATTATATTATATTATATTATATTATATTATATTATATTATATTATATTATATTATATTATAAACAAATGAGTCTTTTGTTCAGCAGTTGGACGACACAGCATGTTTTAGATTCAGTGAAACAAACAGGCTTCTACAAGTCATTTGTTCCTGAATGTAGGACAACAATGTTTGCACTGTTCTTTAACTCTTTCTCCGACAGAATTTTTAAACTAAATTTGTCAGCAAATGCTTTAACACTGTTTTAATCATATTTCCAAAACTTTCATGACCTCCAAAATATGATATATTTGATATGTATTTCATTATGTATATATAATTATGTAAACTGTCAATATAGCACAAGAAAGTTAAGAGCTTTCTTAGATCAAGTAAATGACATAAATAAATAGATCAAGCTGATAAAGTCAAACAACACTCCCAATACTTGCGTGGTCATGTACCTTTTAGTGGGTTTCACATTTAAATTGGCAATGTTAGGCAGATTTCTATTGTGTGCTGTTGAATGATCAGATTAACTTTCATGTGCATCATAAAAAACCGCAGATAATTTGGTCTGGAGATGCTATACTTTCTGAATCCATATATAACCATAAAAATGGACAATCAAAAATTTTGTCACTGGCAGGAAAGCATTGTGTCATAAATGACCATGCAAGCTTAGCGAAACTGTTGTCATCACTCCAATAAAAAATAAATGGGGCATTATGGGCAAAAAAAGCTCCACTGATTTTAATCAATGTTGTAGATTTGTATGAAGTTCAGCTCATACAACAGAAAAAACTGCTTTCGTTTGGGTGCTTTTACATGATCAACATTTTGCACCAACCTACATTTTTAGTGCAAAATCCAATCACATTAGCATCAAAATCACATTCAGGCTACCATTATTCCAAAAATTTTTGCAGAGAAAAAGTAACAAGAGCTCTACTGTACAATAGGGCTGCACAATAAACGTTTTTTATGCTTTATGTACATCACTACACTATGGTAATAGAATATACACTAATTCCCAAGGAGAGCTCTGGCTTTTCAGTGCCCAAGCACCCATGGAATTAGCCAAGCACCCTTGGAAAAATATTCCACATTAATTTGAAAAAGTTATTTACATTTTCAATATGGAAAAAAGTGAAAGACATCGGTTTCTCATTTTGCAAGACAAGCAAAAATGTGCTTGAGCAATATGCATGTAAAATTGCCATTTATTAGGGGCATATATCACTTTTCCCCCTAATAAAATAAGAGGGTTGGGGGAGTTGGAAGATAAACACTCACTGGCAAAAAACATTAATCTGTGCATCTTTTCTCCCTGACTCACATCAAAACAACCAGCTCATACCAGTGAGTCATTCAGAAATCTGTGTTTTGCACTGTAGGATTGGTAGCGGCATTGTGGATCAGCTGAATAGACTACACTTGATAACTTGTGAGAATATTTTACCACATTCCATCAGCGAGAATGCACAGAGCTCCACATAAATGCAACATTAAACCTCTTTTTTTTTTTCAAACTCCATCACTAGAACTCTAGCAATAAGAGATTATGTGCAGTAATTGTCTCAAAATAAACTCCTGCAGGGTAATACAAGACCTCTTCAGGGTGTAATTCTGCAATAATGACCAGCATATTGTATCTACCATTCCTGAAATATGCATATATAAGTTACACACTTGCACAAACCTTAGATCTATTCCACTCTCAGCGATACATATGGCAGGATGCAGTTTCCTAGCGACACAGCGTTTTATACAGATACCTGGGGTCACCTGATTGACATTTTATTAATCACTATGTATTTATTCATACGAATCTAAGAGCAGCAGATGGTTTGATAAGGCAAACATTTGATCAACACTTTCAAGACTCATTTTTGACCATTTCCGACGTTACAAAGTTAATTCTGTTATCAGCCGGACCAATCTTAATTGGGGTTTTAAGCCTTTCAAACATGGCAAGAGAGCACTGAGACATGAGTTGGCCTAGTATTACACTGCTGTTAATAATAGGAAAGCCACTACTGCCCCCAAGTTCTCAGCTAAAGAACTGCACTCTTTGGATAAACAAAATATGTAGAGTGGTGTAGTTGAGGGTTTGAGTAAATGTAATTACATGCTGTGCTTATGTATCTTTCTGTTTTCTTTGTACTTTTACTGAGTAACAAAGATATTATCAACTTCAAATCTCTACCCGACTATAGATTTTTGAAAAAACATGTCTCATGATTTGTAAAAATAAAATCATTTTGTTATGCAAAAAAATCATTAAAATATTAAGTACAGATCATGTTTAATGAAGATATTTTGTAAAATACAATAGCATCTCAATAACATCTCACTATTTGAATTTTTATGAATCCTTAGATTTTCAAATAGTTGCATCTCGGCCAAATACTGTCCTTAAACACTACAAAGCATATTTTTTGAACCCTTAGATTTCAGCTTTTCAAATAGTTGTATCTCTGCCAAATATTGTTCTTAACAAACCATAAATACATACATCAATGGAAATTAATTTATTCAGCTTTCTTATGATTTATTACTCTCAATTTTTAAATTGACATTTACAATGACTTGTTTTGTGGTCCAGGGTCACATATGCTCCTTTGTGCTGAGCGGTGTCATTTTTCTGCTTCAGTTCTTTTCTGCTACAGAAGACTTACAGGCTACTATATTTTGAATTTTGCAATTACACACCCAAAACCATCAAATTTGTAAAAGCAATACTAGGTAGTTGTTGAATCGAAGGTGTTTTATGTTTGATATGAGGACATGAATGCAGCCAGTAATGAGACCAAAACCATCACGTCCAGTGCATGTAGGCTTTGACCTTTAATTATAGTTAACATAATTTTATCCATTATAATGAAGAGACCTTGTGGGTTGGGTTACTCGTGCCCTTTTTTAGTACTTGAGCTTAACTGAGGCTTAAGTGTCTGTGGAGGCCGCTGTGTCAATTGAGGTGTTCATTATTTTGACTGAAGAAAACAGTCATGTAATTGCTCTCCTCACAAATCAGCTCTTTTTAACTGGCATCTCTCTTGGGTTTTGAAGACGAGTGCATCTTTGGGCTTAAAGACTTTTTATACTAAAGTGCTGTTACTAGTGGATTGCTTGTAATAGAGCCATTTTTGCTGTAAGATACATGATTTTCATGTACTCTTTACACCACTGGGTAAAACCAAAGGGTCTGCATTCAGCTAGTTAGCATCTTGTAGATCAGTGTTTCCCAGCCCTGTTCCTGGAGGCACACCAACAGTACATGTTTTTGATGTCTACCTTATCTGACCCATTCATTTTAGGTTTTGGAGTCTCTTCTAGTGTTGCATGCATGAGCTGTTTTAACTAAAAGAATAACTTGCAGTGACAAACAAAATAAATATGTCAATGCCATATAGATATAAGTAATGTGTCATTTTTACAAAAGCTGTTAATTAGGCTAATTAAGTCAAATATGGACAAACCCAACCTTTGTGTGACAAAGAGTCATTTGCATTTAATTTGAAAAAATTAACCCAACAATGGTTTTGTCCATATTTAAACCCAAATTGCGTTATGACAACCCAGAATTTTTGTAGTCAGTTTTAATTGAGAGATTTAAAAAATGCAGACTTAATATCAGTAATATTCCATAGGAGATGTCTAATCACTGACTAGTTTGCTTCTATTAGCATCGTACAGTGGCAGAGAGAGTGCAAATAAACACCAACAAATTGAGAAAATATCTTCAACAATTTGACAACACACGCATGCAATACGCACAACACATGAATCAGCAGTGTTAATGAAGATTTGAGAGGTGAGGACATATTTCTGTTACATTCTGTGCTATTTGCAGCACAGCTGTATTTGATGTGAGAGTTGGTGTGTTGTAAAAAAATTGATGAAGATTTTCTCAATTTGATTATATTTTTCTATTTGCATGTGCTTTCTTAACTTGCAGTGCATTTGAGCTCACTCGGCCACTGTAGGCATTGTCATCATTTAACCCCTTTTAGTTTCATAACAAACCTGTATGACTTTCTGTTTGTGTGCATTTGTTCCATACAAATTTTCATATAAAAAATTAAATGTCTTATTTTGTTCTCCTCAAAATTGAAAGCAGGTTTAGAATGCCATGAGAGTGAGTAAATAATGACAAAATGTCCAATTAACAGTGAACTTTCCTTTTTACAACAACAATTCCGCCATGTTATTTTAGTGGGCTCTTTAAGAAGACTACAATCAGTGTCTAACAGAAGGCCTTTGTAATGCGGGGACCAGCTCATAAAGCAGCATCCTCTCAATCCCATGAAGCCTATTTTTCTTCACAACTATGGAGAGCAAATACCTTCTTCAAGACAAGAATCCATTCGAAACAAACTGTCAAAGTGTCTGAGTCTTGGATGGTGAGAGGCTGTTTACTCACACGCCTCTCACAGAAAAACAAGCTCTCACCAGTGTTTTGTGAGGTCCACAAAGCCGCTCTGTTCAGCCCTCGCAGTCTGCCCACGTCCTGAACATCACCTCGGGTCCAGACGGGCCCTCTGCCTCTGTAAACAGCTCTGCTCACAGCTCAGCTCACTCATTCTCACCTCCAGCATCATATGAAATGTCATCTCACCTGCCTTCATTCATAAATGATGATGATTAGCTCCTGGTTTGGTTTCAACCTCTCCAAGATGAACAGGAGGGCCGGCTGCCCTTCCACTGCCATTGTACTAATTGACTCATCAGCTCGGAGCTCGGCCCGGCCAAACCGGCCATTTCAGCTAATACCGACAATATGGTTCTCTGACAGGCAGGAGGGCTGGCCTTCTGTCCTCTGCTGGGTCTCTACAGGGCGCCTGCTGTCTCATCCTGCACTGTGAGAGGCTGGTACTGCTACGCTAGATTGGATAAAGAAAAAACAATGGTTGATTGATTGATGACTGACCTTCGGTAGATTAGTTCACCTGACAATGAAAATGCACGATTTATAAACTCGTATGACTTTCTATTCTTCTGTGAAATACCATAGAAGAAAGTTTGTATGTGTGGAAATGGGGCAGTTGTAGTCTATTTCTAAAATATACAATTAATTAGGTGAACAAATTAATTATTCAATTTTTTTTTCACTAATAAGGACGTGATTATAATATTCAATTAAATCTAATAAGTCAGTTACAATAAAATACAAGCAACCAAATACCTAATTGCCTACTTACTGTATCTAAACAAAAGCTTTACTGCTGTAGTATCTACGTGTCCTAACTCCAAGCGACAAGACGCTGTGATGCAATCTTTTTATAAGAAGTTTTTCATAAGCATCTGTAGCAGAGTTCCTATTTTAGAAACGATTTCTTTCACTGTGTTTTAACATGTGATGCAACAAGATTCCAGTGACAAGCAAATAGGTTTCTATTTCTGCGACATCAAAGCTGAACAACAGCATAAACTACCATGACAATGATCACCTCAAGTGCTGATTATGTGCTTTATTCAGTGATGACTGTTACAAATGTGAGTTTGACTACCATTTTACGTTTCAATTATTGCCATACTTAAAGCAGAAGCAGATAGTTTATCTCAGATCTTGAAAATAAAATAACTAGCAAACATACAGTTTAAACATGAACGTTAGAACTGACTCAGTTGGAAAAAACAACAATCACTCAATAAATTTTCAGTCACTTTTGACAGTATCACTGTGAATTTCAGTCAAGATACAAAAGACAGAACTAAGACACCATTCCTTTAAACTCTAATGTATCCATTTTGACACACTTGCCAATGGTCAGCAACTTAAAAAATGATTAGTCATTTAAAAATTTTCACCACTGCCATGATATAATTACTCTCTCTCAGAGATTTTAGAGATGAGTTTGGCCAAAATTTCAAAAGGAAGTGTTCTTTTTAAATGCTCTCCCTTGGTTGATAATGGATTAACAAACATTCATTTGTAACCCTCATAGTGACTCATAAATCTTTGATTACCCCCAAAAGATTCTTTAAAATATCTTCTTTTATGCTTATAAAGATAATCAATGATATCCGCCTAAATACAGATTCAGGCAAACTAACAGTGCTGGTATTGCTTGATCTCAGTGCTGCATTTGACACTGTCAATCACAGCATACTTCTGGATAGGCTGGAAAACTGGGTTAGGCTGTCTGGGACGGTCCTCAAATGGTTCAGATCTTACCTTGAAGGTAGAGGTTACTGTGTAGGCTCAATTCTTTCTCAAGGCTCAATTCTGGCACCTCTCCTGTTCAACCTTTATATGTTCCCACTGAGCCGAACAATAAGAAAGAACCAAATCTCCTACCACAGCTATGCTCATGACACTCAGATCTACTTAGCCTTACTGCCTAATGACTTCAGCCCTATTGACACCCTCTGCCAATGCATTGATGAAATTAACAGTTGGATGTGCCAAAACTTACTTCAGTTAAACAAATAGAAAACTGAAGTCATTGCGTTTGGGAACAGAGATGAGGTTCTCAAGGTAAATGTGTACCTTGGCTCTAAGGGTCAAACAACAAAAAATAAGGTCAAGAATCTTGGTGTGATTTTGGAATCAGATATGAGTTTCAATAGTCATGTCAAAGCAGTAACTAAATCTGCATACTACTATCTCAAAAACATTGCAAGAATTAGATGCTTTGTTTCCAGTAAGGACTTAGAGAAACTTGTTTATGCTTTTATCAGCAGCAGGGTGGATTACTGTAATGGACTCCTCACTGGCCTTCCCAAAAAGACAGTCAGACAGTTGCAGCTCATCCAGAACGCTGCTGCCAGGATTCTGACCAGAACCAGAAAATCAGAGCATATCACACCTGTCCTCAGGTCTTTACACTGGCTCCCAGTTACATTCAGAATAGATTTTAAAGTATTACTACTTGTCTATAAATCACTAAATGGCCTAGGAACTCAATACATTACAGATATGCTCACTGAATACAAACCTAACAGATCACTCAGATCTTTAGGATCGCATAAACTAGAAATTCCAAGGGTTCAGTCAAAGCAGGGTGAATCGACCTTCAGCTACTCAGCTACTTCAGCTGCCTTGCCTCAACAGAAGGAAGAAAATCAAACAGGTTTGGAATAAGGGAATGATCATTTTAATTTGTACGCGTTTTACTCCACATAAACATAAGCATATGACTGAAAAGTATTTCTTTCCAAAAGCAATTAAAAATGATCAACTCTGGAACCTGGTGATGGTTTACAAGGTGTCAGGCAAGGAAACATGGCTCTAAATTTGTGTTTTGCTAACAGCACATAACTGTTTCAAGCCAGCTTCCTGTTTTCTTGATAGAGAGTTTTGATCACTTTTCTTCATCAGTTCTGCACTGCTATACTGAAAAGCACCTATTAGGGAGTCTGAGAAGGAGCGAGGGCTATGTTGGATCCATCTATTTACACTGACTGTTTGTGCTGAAGCCCCAGGCTGCACAAAACTTTCTGTTTCTCTCTCTCTCTGTTTAGTTGTTCTAATTACTAGTTATATTGTCTCAGTCAGCAGGCTTCATCTGTCTGCTACAGTCTTTTCCTTGAAAATCTGTCACAATGAGTGTGATTAACTCCTATTACTTCCGTTCTATAGGGCCAAAAGCAACAGACGTGTATTTTGCAGTACAGGACAAACAAAAATACTATATAGATTAGCCAAGATTGCATGTTGCTGACGGTTATTTGAAAGATTGCAAAGGTTTAAGGAAGAGTTGCATAAATGAGTTATTTTAGATCTGTGTACTTGACATCTATATCCACCCTATAGTTATGTGATGCTTGGCCAGTGATTATAGAGTGGGAAACCACAGAAGGCACAGAAACAGCCTCTACTAATAGAATTATAATGATTATATTAATTTAGGCTTTAAAAAGTGTTTAGTATTATTGTATCATAGCAAATTATTGCATTTAAATGTCTAGAATAGCACTGTACTGTTGGACATATACATATATTCTGACTTTGTACTGTTTGACAATAAAGTATTTATAATTAATTACCTTTTATGTGTTATGCGATTTCAATTTTTATGCTTTTTCATTATTTGTAAGTGTATTTTGTTCTGAAAAATTCATTAAAGATCTATATGTATATGACAAAAAATGTTTGATATATTCGTATTATACGTCTTCAAAAATAGTGACTTTTTAAATAGTTTTTCTTTCTCCATTAGATTTCTGTTTCCATTTATTTTATTTTTCTGAGCAAAATAACACATTTTAATACAAATTTACAGAAGACACCAACAAAAAAAAAATATATATATATATATATATAAGAACAACAAGAATAATACTGTACTGTTTTAAATATATGTAGAAATTCTGTTTTAAAAATCACAGCCCAAACATTCACAGGCATTATTTTTACTTATTCGTTTGTGAAAAAGCCTAAAGATGTATGTTTAAGCAAACTGACTGACATTATGGTTTTTCTCAAAGTCAAAATGAAGATTCATTTTCTTTAAGGGAAGAAGTGGGGATAGTTCACCCAAAAAATACTCATTTACTCACACACTCAGGTGGTTCTAAACCTTAATGAGTTTCTATATTCTGTTGAACACTAAAGAATATATCTTGATGAAAGTTGGAAACCTGTAACCAATGACTTCCATAGTAGGAAAAACAACTACTATGAAAGTCAATGGTTCTATTCTTCTTTTGTGCTTAACAGAAAAGAAACTTAAAAAGTAAAATGGGAGTAAATGATGACAGAATTTCCTATTTGGGGTGAACTATCCCTTTAACACAAGTCTTTCGTGCTACAGGTCCTCTTGCATTTTTTTTTTTTTTTTTTTTTTTTTTTAATGTTACAAACATTAATATAGGCACAGAGGATATGAATCAGGGAAATGTCACTTTAATCACAGAGCATTAAGTCTGATTAATGATGTTTTTTTGTTTTTTTCACAAATGGACAATTTTAATGGCCTTTCTATTAGCACTATGCTGAATAGTACAAAAGTAATTTTTCAGTTCCATATAAAACTAAGTAAAACAGGGTTTTTTTGTTGGAAAATTTACACATGAATATGGAACGTAATCAACAATATAAATAGGTTAATAACAAAAACTTCGTTATTCAGATTATCATAATTAAAATTTCAAAAATTACATTTTCAAAATGCAAATTAATATTAAAAAGTACCTTTTTTTGATAAAGACAGAAGCATCATACCAAAGCTTTTTAACATAACCACAGTGCCAAAAGATGTGGGGTACAGTTACCAAATGCAAAGAACAAAAAGAGCAATTTATATCAATATCCTTTTTAAATTTACTGAGAAAATGTTTAACCGGATAGAATTTATGAATCGGTTTATTTCTTTTATCTTATTTGTAACAAAAAATTTGTGAGGTAATGACCAAATACTTTCCCATTTAGGAATTCTTACCAAATTTTTCCAATAGGTAATAGAGCTAGGTTTGGAAACAACCTGGTTTAAAAAAAGAGAGCGAATAGAATTGTTATTTTTAGACTGTGAAAAACAAATTTTACCACACATTGTATCAGCTAGACTGATTATGGGCATATGAATCCAAGATACACCTCTAAATAAGGAAACAACATTAGAATTAATTGCAGAGAAAACAAGAGAAAATTCCTTGGGAGTTACAGGAAAGTTAAAATGTACAAGAAACTCATCATAAGTCATAAGATACCCTTGAGTGTTAAACAACTGAAACTAAAACAATCCCCTTTTCAAACCACCTCTCCAAAAAAATACTCTTGCGTTTATACAAAATACATCTATTGTTCCAAATAAAATAACGTGTGGAGAAAAATTGTGCTTGTAGATCAGTTTCCACGCCAACAAGTTTTGAGCATGAAAAGCAGAAAGCTTTACTGGTAATTTCTCAATCTTATAATCGCATAATAATAGAAAGGAAAGACCTCCAAGTTGGTCAAAAGTAAAATTGGGAATAAAATTCCAGAGAGATGGTTTATTCAAACAAAATTTTAACCAATTAATTTTAAGAGTATTATTTAGAGAAGAGAAATCCAAAAAGTCAAGTGCCCCATTTTAAATGAATTTAAAACAACAGATTTACTGATGTAGTGTACACGATTCTTCCATAAGAAATTAATTAAAATCGTATCAATGGACTTCACTGTTTTATTATCTAGATATATGGTTAAAGCAAAATAGGTTAATCTAGAAATTCCTTCTGCTTTTGAAAGAAGAACTCTGCCCCTTAGGGACAAATCCCTTAATAACCAACAATTGAATTTACTTTTTATCCTTTCGAAAACAGGATTAAAATTTACGGAAACTCTATCTTGTTCATTTTTGGAAATGACAACCAAGAATTGACATTACCAAGAAATGTTGTAAAGATATCCAGATCAGCTAGATTCCATTTTGATTTATACAAATTTGAATAAAACTTATAACAAAATTGGGAAATTTCTTTGGCATTTTCAGACACAAGCTCTCCAATTTTCAATTGACAAATAGAATTATGTTTAGACATGTTTATGTTTTTTTCAAGCTTAAAAAAAGACATCTGTTCACCATATTCAAGCCATCTTTGCCTTGACCTTATGAAAGCCCTCTCTGCTTTTAACTTATATAAATTATCCAACTTGAATTGTAAATCAATTATATAGTCCTTCTGACTATCAGAAAGATCCTGGTAATAGATGAAATTTTGATAAAAATATTAGTTTCCTCAAGATGTTTTACTTTAGCCAAATTAGCACTACATTTTCTGAAGTATTTCCCAATTTCGTATTTTAACAGTTCCCAATTTATACCAAATGAACTTTCCTGTTTAGCTTTATTCCAATAAAAACGTATAAGTTATTCTTATATATATATTAAAGCTCTATTTTAACCTCCTTATGATCAAGTAAAGAACTGTTCATTTTCCAATAAAAGCAGCCCTTGGTTAATTTCAATTCAGAAGAAAACAAAATTTTAATAGAAACAGCCTTATGATCTGTTAGTGGCGTTGTTGAGATATCAATATAAATATTCTCTTTATCAAGGTTTCTGGAGACTAATCAAAAGTCAATTCTTGAAAGTCTAGACAAATTTTTATTGCTCCATGTATATGCTCTATCATTCACATTTTCAATCCTCCATATGTCTATAAGTTCTAACCTGTCCATAAATGCTTTCAGAGTTGTATTTGAATTTGACGAGCGACCAGGCGGCCACCTATCAAGAGATTCATTCAGGACGGTATTAAAATCACTACCAATCACTAAATATGCATTTGGGAATTTTGACTGCCAATAAGTAAGCTTATCTTCCAAAACAAATAGTAATTGATCATTCTCAGCTTTAGAATTATACCCATAGTAATTAACAAGAATAAGGTTCACATTAACACTTTGAATTTAACAAAATAAAATGCCTGCTTTCATCACAGTAAGTGTGCAACACCTCAACTGCAAAATTATTTTTTAAACAGGATACTCCAGCAGAGTGGTTTGTACCATGTGCTGATTAATGATGTAATTACGACTGTTAAATGGTGACTGACGTGTTTTGGGCCGACTGTTCACCTCTACACCAGCAGGGCATTGTGGGAAAACCATTAAACCTCACAGAAGAGCCCAGTCGAATGAACAACCATATCGGCTGGTGCTCATTACAGCAATGACATCTGTGAGATTCAAAGCAATACCCCCATCAGCCCACAGAGAGGGTCCCGTCACACAGAGACGCACCACCAAATGGGCCCGAACACCCAACATCTACAGTCATCAAATAAGCCCTTCGCCAGCAGGGCAATGGCCTGGACCTGATTACTGTCTGCTATTACAGCTTCCATACTTGAAAGAAAAGTTATTATAGATGCCCAGGAGGAAGAAAGGGTGGCTGGATTTAATACAAACTGGCTGTTTTGTTGCATTATATGTCAGCGGCTTTGAAATGTCTGCTATCTCAGCCATGAAGAGATGAAACCTCTTCATAATATTGGATTTCAGAACTTTTTCCCTAAAATATATGTTTACTACTAGAAACAGACGTAGATGTCATGAATCATATAAACACCATTTTAATGTCATTAAAGAAAGACATTTGGGGAAATATGCTCCTTTTACAACTCCCTCAGTCAAACAGTTGATTTGTACCTTTTTTTTAATCCATTCACCCCATCTCTGGGTCTGGCGGGAGCACTTTTAGCAGCTTAGCATAGATCATTAGCATCTCACTCAAAATATTCCTATTTAAAGCTTGACTCTTATTTAGTAACACCATGAAGCTATATGACCGACAAAAAAACTGAAAGAAAAATATTTTCTAGGCCAATATGGCTAGGAACTATACTCCCATCATGGCGTAATAATCGAGGTATTTTGCCGTACCATGGCTGCAGCAGGCACAATCATATGCCTGAAAATAATCCCGCAGCACAAAGCCCTACACTTGCACCACCAGTTTGTATCTGCGTTGCAGATATGGCTGCAGCCATTTAAATACATAATTAATTCCAAAACAAATGTGATAAGACCCTCCTGGATTGTTTGGTGAGGATTAAAGGTGATATTGTAAAACAAATGCTTTGCTTGCTTTTATGACTCTCAAAGTATCCATACCTCTTACCTATTGTATGAATGATCAACCAGTTTCTGCTAAAATAAAAAAAAAAAAAAAAAATCTGCTCACCTTAATGCGAGCCATTGCAGGCAAAATGTGTATGTATATTTTCTGAGGCTGTGCAATTACATCTACATAAAGCAACAAAAAAATATTTGATATAGTAAAAAATAACGCCTGGGCACTGGAGGGTCCAATAATCTGCAAAGAAACAGTGGCACAATGCCCTCTGCTGACTGCCACTGTACACTGATTCAACAAACTAACGAATGAGCAGACAAAAGCTCAATAATCTTATGCAGTTCATAGAATTTTGGAAATACTACAAATTGCATAAGATATGAGCTTTTGTCTGCTCATTTTTTTTAAATTGTACTTGAAACTTAAGCTCATGTTGTCTTTGACTATCTGACAATCACAAATGTTCTAGTTTTACCCCCTCCAAAACGATCATTAAATGAAGAAAGAAGCCAATGACTTCACTGATCTTTGAAAATCTGTCTAATGCCTGTAGATTTTAAATTAAAATCACTCAAATGTAATTCTTTTTAAAGGGCAAGCTATTTGTTCTCATTAAAACAATCATATGACAACGGACTCAAAATAATTTCTTAACCCATTGATTTAAAGTATTTAGGAATACATCAATAATGTCATTTCTCCGAAATTAGACTTAATTTCACATTTCAGGTAAATGGAAAACCATAAAAATAAAAATATTGAGAAAGTTAAATTTCAAGGCCTCAATTTGTGAAAAGGCAATCTACAATGAGCAGCACCAAATAGATTCCATGTGGATTAAGTACAAGAGCACATTTTCCTCTTTTGGACAGGCTCACAGTGCATCCTCTCACCAAACCAGTCTAGTCTAGATGTGCTATGAACACCCCATTAAGGAATGTGCATTTAAACGTGAACCCCATTAGCACACACTCATATCATTCCTCTTGCAGGTGCCAGACATGAAATACTGCCACTTCAGTTAAATGAGAGCCAGTCAATGAAGTCACTGGATCTTCTGTGTTACAATCAGTTTCACATAAACGTGCCGATCCCTGCAATCAGACATTAACAAGCTCCAGCTATAAACTTAAAGTGACTGAAAGCTTTTCTACTAGATGTGCATTTGCTTTATAACAGCACCGGAAGTGACCATTATATACTGTACTTATTCCAGCCAAACAAAAGATATCAATAAGAGTAAAACTGGCAGGACAAATTTTATTTTCCTTTGGGGTGTGTTCCATGTTTCCTAAAACTTACATGTGCTGCTGTAGGTAGTGTGAGACGAACACGTAAACATGTTATTTATTAAGAAAGCAAACCGAACACACAAGTTTACTTCCACTGTCTTTATTTGTTGGCGACTTTACATGTTTAGAAAAAGAACCCAAGGATTTTTCCTCCTGTGTGTTTTCGTCTGGCCTCTTCGTGGTCCATGATGCCAGCTGAGGTTGTCAAAACGATGAATCTGCAGAGAAGGCACAAAAAACCAAGATGGTTTGCATGTATATTTATATAGATGGTGCTGCAGAAATGATTCAGCCCTGCACAACACACATCTGCCAAGATATTTTATAATACAAACAAAACAATAAAAGGATTCCTCATCACAATATAGCAGCTATACGTGTTATGAAAAATTTAATGATAAATTCAATCTAAATTCAATGAAGGTAAATTGCAAATAAGCTGTACACCATTTATCCCTTCCCCAAAAAGGTTAAGACCCTTGTTTCAATTTGACAAGACTTAGAAAAGTCTTAGACTTAGCTTTCAGAAAATGCAATGACATGACTAATAATGATGATAATGAATAACGATAATGCACGACTCTTGTTTACAAAAAACTAAAGGTTGTGTAACATATAGATAAATCTTAAGTCTGATTGTATTGTGAAGTTACATAGAACACAAGTCACGGTCCCTGAGACTAAGTTACTGTAGCCGGCATTCAATTTCTAGCTTAAAGCTAAAAATAATTCATAAATGGAAATCTGTAATATAAAGGAAGAAGAGCCAAGCCGAATGCTTTACCATGAAGCACTACAAGTAGCTAGAGAATTCTAACCATATTTAATTTGTTAAATATCTGCCATTTTGATGTAACAATTTTTTTTAAAAATCCAGATTTGTAAGCAACAAACGGTGTAGCTGTCAGAGGAGTTTAGTCACTGTTGTGCAGAAAATATATTAAACTCCATAAACAGCCTTTAAAAATGAAACAGTCACAGCTAATATTACTATTAAAATGCTAAAAAAATATATATATATATATAATATTTGTATAGTGTCAATTACTCACCCGAACTGTCTGGACGGGAGAAGGTTGTTCTGCCACTTCTCCAGATCCTTCAACTGCACATCAAACCGTGGGCTGATGACGCCACACTGCATTACAGAGATATTGTTTAAGAAACATTTATGAGTGCTAAAACCCACAATTTCTGTACATACATCATCAGTAATCAAAACGTCCAAGATGAATATTTTATATTATAAAGAAACTAACCACTTCTGCAAAGTTTGTCATTATGACAATGTAAACTATATTACAAATGTATTCCCAGCAGTGTGTATTGCCTGAAAGGTCAAAAACCAAACAAGAACTGAAGAACCTTTCAAATTTGAACAAGCTTTTTTCAGTAAATACTTGCACACCATCAGTAGAATGCAGAAAATATCCAGAGTCCAGCAACCACTTCAAAGACTGAACAAGTGCCCCTCGTATAGCAGTCCGTTAAATTTCACATTAATTCTCTCAAACTGTTGATAATGTGAGTGACTTCACCTTAAGCTGGGAAAGTGTGTAGTGAGCATCTTTTAGCAAAAGTTTTTTTTTTTGTTTGTTTCAAATAAAAGAGTATAATAAGGATTTATTCATTTATTCTGAAGTTAACTTTTGCATCTTCAAAGATTACATTTATCTGCTTTGAAATACTGCTTTCAAATAAATAGGTCCAGTGTGATTTTGTGTAATGCGATGTGTTTTGACCCATTCTCCACACCATACTGTGCTTTTTTATCTAAAGTGTGACTGCCTTAATTATGGCTTCGTCAAAATAATATTTACAATGGCACAACCTACTGTTTTTTAAGCAATAGTGATATTCACCACACTACCATTTTACTGGGCAGAAGCCATGGGCATAAAGGATTAACCAATAACAGTAAATGACATGAATTAATGGTTGCAAGAAATATAAATCAAATTCATTAAACAGCAATTTATTAATACAAAGGACAGAAGTGTTGTATGACAGCAGTACTAGAAAAGTATTGCAAAAAGTTTTGCCAAGCTTTAACACGGCAACCTGCGAAACTTATACAAGCTTGCTTTTAAAGTCTGACGCATTTGCATGTGTATCAATGGAAGTCATTTGGGCTAAAAGTGCAGTAACCGTGGCTTTGACTAATCATTTTATTAAACGAACAACAACATCAGTACTTCAAAAATTACAGAATTTATAAAAGTTGTATTTGAAGAGTGAGTGTGCGAGACTACTTAAGACACTGACACATTATAGAGGTACAAGGAATCATACATGAATGAGAAAAGCATAGGACAAATGACTTCAGAAAATATCGAAAAATTATTATTATCACAATAATAGTAAATGCACCATCCATATTACTGAGGTGCAATAATTTAAACTCATATGACAAGCATTACTGTTGCATGCATCGGTTGTTTATACAAATTTGACCAATCAGATGGGGCCTTACTATCTTTATACCCGCATTCCAAGAAGGTGCTATTTGCTATTGGCTAGACTAGCCGAAAGGTGAATCTAAATCCTCAGCAGAGAGCTGAAAATAAACACTAATGGCAGGAGTAGAGACAAGACCTTCGAAGTTTGCACCTTAATAGTCATTTAAAAAAACAACAACAAAAAAAACATTGCTTATCGCATATCATCACTCCCAGTATCATGCAGCCTTAAGAGCTACATATTAAAAAGCAGCATGACCGTTTGAGAGCTTGATGCTGCTCTTGTGCTGACTGACACACATGAACAGAAAGTGCCTCTGATGCACCATATTCCACGCAAATGGCTAAATACATGAAAAACTATGTACAAAAGTCCATCTTGGTGAATAACCTCAAATGCAATGCGTATACCCTTTGGTGTATGTACACATTTGGGATGTCAGTCATTCATTTGGATCTGTATAGCAGTTTAATTTATCCGTACTGGGTCTTTTTTCCCCTAGTATAAACATTGTGATATTTTACTCATGTCATATCCAAGTCCTAATTTTGCCATCATGACAACAGTACTGGAGATTATATAGTGTTAAGTGCAGCTAATTGTGAACAGTATGCCAAAAAGTGACCAGTTTAGCCATCACTAAAACACAGAACAGGGCTCACAGTTATTTTCATTGTGTTGCAAGTTACACTCACCTTGTTCAGCCTCCCTGTGAGATTGACTACAATTTTCCCGGCTCTGTGATCATCAATGATCTCAAATTCGCCAATGTAACCTGCGGAGATCATACAATGAGCTTGAGCAACTGCTTTGACTATAAAGCTAACAAAATAAATGATTTCTTCAAATATACAACAAACGTACAACTCACCATGCTTCATCATCACAGTCAGAAAGCGCACTATGACTTTAGAGCAGGGCCTGAGGAGAACCTGGCGTTTTCCACGTTTCTCAGCATTATTGATGCTTTTCAGCGCATCAGCGAGAACGTTCATGCGCACCATGATGCCTGAGGAGGAGGTACATTACATGATTTATACAATATATAGTCATTACATCGGTCACACAGCTTCGTATAGTCACTTTAGTAGCAGATGTACCTCGATAGCGTAAATATAAGTGTACAATTGTTTTTGGAGGGAACGTGTTAGTTTTGTTATGTTAGTTTGAACCAAAAACCGGCTTAAGCTTTCTCCGACATACTGAACGCTTAACGTTTAAGCGGTGCGTGAATTAGTTATCAAATAAGCGCTATGTGGGCTTGTCTTCAACCTTGACTTTTCTAGTCCACAATAACACACGTTGTGGTGTAAAATAAGGCGCCGGAGATATTGAGAACTTTAGTTTGACTCGTGTGTTTCTCGGGATCATGGAAAGACATCACTGAGCGGTTGAACGCTCATGAACGTCAGGAAAATGTATCCCTTCATACAGACACGATTAGCCAAATGATTCAAAAATCTGGCTCTTATGGTGTTCGTGAAACTACGTCTCGGTCTCTCTGTGGATGATGTGTGACGATGTGCGTGATTTTAAACAGATTACACATGCATTGAAGAATCCTGAACCTTACCAGTTCTGCAATATGGCGGAAAGAGGAAGGAAGAGGGGCGCGCGGTGCGATTAGGGAAAAATGTACTCTCGCGAGAATGTAGAAGGACGCTGCGTGCCGACGCGTCTGTGCGACTGCCCTCTATTTGTTTGGAGCGCCTTACTGCACACAGAAATGTCCTTATGCATTTATCTGTTTAAAAATACAGTTTACGTCGCATTCTTCTTGTTTGTTTGTTTGTCTTTATAACAATTTTTGAATCCATTACTTCAGCCTTTTATTGGAATGCAACGCTCTAGTCTCACAATAAATGAACTGAGCCCTATTTTACAACTGCTTTTGAAATTTTCAATTGCAGCAGTATTTTCTCATTTTTTTTAAATCACCATTGCAATTATATATTCATTTTGTTTCTTTACAAAGTTGTTCATGTTCTGCAATAAATGTCGGTTTTATAAATAAGGGGACACCATAAATATTGTGTAAGGGACTTTATTTATATAGTGAAATATTCTTATTATATATGGGTAAATTCATTCATTCATTTTCCTTCGGCTTAGTGTATTTTTAATGAGTATGTTTATTTCTTATTTGATTCTTTTAGTATTTTTACAAATATTACATAATTTTTGTTGCAACAATTAATCTCTTAAATACATTTTAAATTTACGGTGTTTAATATATTAACATATAATGTATTTGTTATAATTCATCTATTTCTACACAGTCAAAAATAGTTTTTAAGCAATTGCCACATGGTCAAAATATATGCCGTCAGAGGAAGGGTGTTTTATTTATTGCACCAATATTTGAAAACATTTATGAATGTTCCTATTTTCCTGTCTACCAGTGTCGGGGGCCTCAAGACTATTGCAAGAGAGCCACAAGGTCAATTAAAATTTAAGTGTTATTTATTACATTTAAAAATTTGTTAACAACTGGTATTGTCATACCAATTTTTTAGCAATGAATATATATTTTTATATTACTCCTGACTCTCTTTATATTTTCAGTACAAAATTATTAGTAAAACGGTTACATATCCTTAATAAAAGTTTTTAAGTATTACAAGGGGCCTTGGAGCAAAAAAAGGTTGAAAAGCATTAACCCAGGAGCTCATAGTATCCTCCTTAAAAGTGTATTATACAAACATGCATATGTAACATTGCACACAATTAAATCAGACCAAACACCATGTATGCAACATTGTTTATTCTGTTGATTGTGTCCTGTAACTCTTTATGATTTCAACAGTAGTACAAAAGGGGCAGCTATGCTTTATGTAAAAACAATTCAGAAACATGCAATGTATTTAAGTCAGGAATTTTTCTGGTCCTATAGCGAGCTAACAAGTGCAGGATTGACAATCAGCTCTAAGTGCAATACAGCAGCATACACCATGAGGTGATGGACTACTACGGTTTATGTCCATTTTGCTGGTTCTTCAGCAGGAGGTCCATGTAGGCTCCATCAATCAGGTCTTCCTCCTTCACCCCCAGGTCCAGCATAAGCTGATTGGCGATGGTCACTCCTTCTTCTCTGCTCTGGTGTTCTTTCATCACCACCTCCAGCTCCATGAAGTCCCCCAGATCCTGCACAGAGTCCACATGCACCCTGGTCTGTCCCACCATATACAGCCTCCTCTCCTTCTTCACCTGGCCGACCTGCCCCAGCGCGTCCGTCAAAACCTTAACCAGCCCTTGTGGGTCGTTTGTGGGGGTTATTGAGTAGTTTGACAGCTTGGGTCCTTCTGTATCTGGCCTCTCATAGAAGATCAACTGTCCTGTCCCGTCCTGGAAGTCTCTGAGCTTCAGGCGTCCCGCGGGGACTCTGAAAAACGTGTCCTGCTGACGGATCACCGTCCCGTCCGAACCGCTCAGCTCCTTTGCACGCTGCGTGAGGTAACGCATGTCACGCAAAACGGCTTTTATCTCCACATTTGACGGCATGTTTACAAAATAGGTCTATTATAAAAGTGCACTAAAGTATTTTTTCGGTGTGAAGACGCAGTGTAATGTAAGTGCTGTCTTGTTGATTTGGCGCGCTTACGCACAAAGCGGTGGAGCGCATGCGTAGTAGTGGTGACGCTTTTGATTCATCCAAATGACTTGAATCTTTTGAATCAATTCTCGAAAAAGAACAAAACGAGTCATTTTACAGTCAAATGTCTAGAAGTGGTAGAGTTTGTGGAGAATTTGGAAAAATTAGGAATGCATTATAAACCCACACAATATTCCCAAATTCAGCAATCAGAACCCTGCAAAATGAAATAGTTACTATGATGGAAGAAAATACAAAATACTAGTAGGTATGTAATTTCATTAGTTAACTTGTTTTATTTTGTTATAACTAACTAAAATAAAATAAAATAACAGAACATAAAAAGTAAAAAATTATGTAAATTATCAATATAAACTTGATGATGAAATTGTGAAATTAAAATAACACTTGATGAGTGAGACTGATAAAAGTTTGCTACAACAAATTATTATTATTATTATTATTATTATTAAAGTTTAAATGTCCTAAATGCTTCCTGGCAAATTTATTTATTTATTTGGTTTACAGATTGGGACAACAATAAAAATAACAGTTTAAACAAAACGACTTCAGAACAGATTCACTATGATGTTGTTAACAAATTAATTTCAATGTATTTAAATAGATCCAATATTATGGTTTTAGCTATAATTAGGTAGGATGAACATGAACGATTCGTTCACTTCATTCATACACACGATTCGAACAAACCACCACTTCAGCGCATGCGCATTTCATACACTTATTGCTGTCACTATCATGACATAAGTCAAATGTTACGTGGCATTTAAATGCATTAGAAGGGAAATACACCTGTATTGAGATCTTTAGGAAAGCTCAAATTTATTAGCTGTCGGAATAGCACATAATTCACAGCAGATATCAGTGTAGTTCGTGTCCCTTTGGCTTTCCAGAGACATGTTTACATCCCAGACCTCTTCCTTCCAGGAGTCCATAGACGTGGATGAAAGAGATGCAGACTTCGACAACGAAGAGATCGCCGGATACAGCCAGAAAATACAACAGATTAACAGCTACTATGCCATATACTACTACCAGAGCACAAGGTATAGTGGTTTACCCTTGTAACTGGTTTAAATTGGCAAGGGATAATTAGCTAACGTTGTGCTAAGGAGGCTTTTCTAAATGCAGGGTGCACTGCAAGTTTCCAAAATGCTAATTGCCATAATATTTACCTCTTTTGTGCTTATATGGAGTATATGAGACTTATGCTAGCGCAGTTATGTCTAGCTAAACTTACGCATTTTTATGATTTTTCTCTATGTATATTTGTTAAACTGAATTGCTAATATGAATTAAACTAGCTCTTTCATGACCTTAAATATCTTTTATTTGCATAGTTCACAATAATGGGTCAGCCATAAGAAATCATGAATGTACATTGGATGAATTGCCCACACAGCTATAGAAGTAATTCAGAGACCAATTGAACAATTTCAGTTTCCCTGGATTTATTAGATATGGGATAATTTTTTCTAAATCTCAAATTAAAAACAATGTTATTTAGAGCATTTTCCCCAGAAAAGGACACTTGGTCAGAATAATAAATGTTGTCATGTGTTGTAATTGAAAATCAGGGTTATTTCTCAAATCTTGCTTTCTTGACTACTCTGAAGTTAAAACATTGGCTAAAATTAAATATAAACATCTGAAAACTGCACCATTTTGTTATTTTATGTTAAAAAATGTTAATGTAAATCATAAATCCAGAGAAACTGGAGATAAACTCTTATTATTTTCCATAGCTGTATATAGACACTATTGTTATGGATATAAAAAAAAATATATGTAATAATAATAATAAAAAGATGACCATGTAGCCCAATGAGGACACCGGGAGATCATAATATATATATATAGATATATACACGTATAACACATTATCAACTACCCAGATCTGAGGCTTCTGGAGAGAGTGTGGCATGGAGCCAGAGGAGATCGGACTCAACCACAAGTCTGGAAGACTTTAGGTAAAGAGGGTCCATCCGTCATCAGTCATTACAGTCCCGTGACTTTCAGTTTTGTTATGAAAAAAAAAAAAACATGCTTCGGTCAGAAACCTCACTCAGGATTCTGCGTCTGGCTGTTCATTGTGTTGGCTTGCACACGTCATCAAAAACCATCCGAAATAACCTGTCTAACATCCATATACTTGTCTTTCTGTCAGTATGTGTCTCTGCTAGGGGCTGCTGCTGATTCTGTTAACAGCATTGCTTCATTAACTGATTTTCTGTCCGCTTGCTCTTTTAGTCCATCCTTATTGGTGTGATGGTTTGTAAGTAACATATATTTTCCACTCTTAAAGTCTCACGCTGCTGGATGCCAGTTTGCCATCGGAGGCAGAGCCCGAACTGCGAAGCTACATCTCCCGCAGGCTGAGCAAGGGTGCTCTGCTGGGGGGTATGGGTAACATTGCCACCGTGGAGCTAAGGTGTGTTATATATCAGTGTTGTTAATTTTAACGTCAATCATTTTAACACTTAAAAACTAATTTTGATAATCAAAATTGGATATTAAAAATATTTACTCTGGTAATCATAAACAAAGTATTAATAAATTATTAATTTAGATGGAAATAAATTAACTTTAAAATAATATATACAAAATTGAAATAATGCTTAAGCAACTAACTGAAAATCCTTAAATAAAAATAAATATATGAATGCATAAATATATATAAATAAATATATATTTATTTATATATATATATAAATAAATGGGGCGACGCGGTGGCACAGTGGGTAGCACGTTCGCCTCACAGCAAGAAGGTCGCTGGTTCGAGCCTCGGCTGGGTCAGTTGGCATTTCTGTGTGGAGTTTGCATGTTCTCCCCGTGTTCGTGTGGGTTTCCTCCAGGTGCTCCGGTTTCCCCCACAAGTCCAAAGACATGCGGTATAGGTGAATTGGGTAAGCTAAAATTGTCCAGAGTGTATGTGTGTGAATGGGTGTGTATGGATGTTTCCCAGAGATGGGTTGCGGCTGGAAGGGCATCCGCTGCGTAAAACATATGCTGGATAAGTTGGTGGTTCATCCCGCTGTGGCGACCCCAGATTAATAAAGGGACTAAGCCGAAAAGAAAATGAATGAATGAATGAATAAATAAATGGCAGAAGCGCATAATTATTTAAAAATTTAAAGGGATAGTTCAGCCAAAAATGAAAATGACTATATCGTTTATTCTCCCTTATGTGGTTTTAAGCCTTCATGATGAGTTTAATTTTTCTGTTTAACAGAAGATATTTTGAAGAATTTTGGTTGCTGGGATCAACTTCCATTGTAGGAAAAAAAAATATGGAAGTCAATAAGTGCCAGCAAACAGCATTTTTCATAGTATCTACTTTTGTGTTCAACACAAGAAAGAAGAGATTATTAGGTTGAATGGTTAATAAATAATGACAGATTTTTGGGTGAACTATATCATTAATGAAAACACCAATACTATATTGACACACATTATAATAATATATAAATAATTCCAAATTAACATTTCATCATATTTAGCCATAAAATAATGTAACCCTAGTCAACTTACATAGTATTAATAGAATTTCATTATTCATTGTTCGTTATTGTTTTACTGCAATATTACTATATATATTAATATTAATGACATTGTTTAGAAAATGAAATGATTGCATTGCGTGTCATTTGTGTTTTTTGTAACTGACTAAATTATTTAACTGTGTTCCAGCATCCCTGAGCAAGCGGTGGGCTGTTACTGCTGTCTGCTGGAGCAGGAGAAATCTCCAGAACAGCCTGAGGCCGATGGCAACGGCTGGGTGGTGTGTCTTCTCGGAGGATCAGAGAAGGGCCTGAATCTATATCCTTATATTACAAAGAACTGAGCATTAGACTGCTGGAAATTCAGCTTTGTGGATTAAAGAATGAAGCCACATCAAGGTTTTCTGCTGCATTCAAAAGCTTTGCTCTCTCTTTAAACATATTTTATTATCCTTAACCCTGCACACCTTCAGAATTGAGCTGGACAAGTATGTTCAGGGTTTGCGAGGTTGTTTGACTCTAGAGGTGAGGACAGGTTTTTTAGAAATCAGTCATGATTTTTTTAAGCACGCTTCTTTTGATGTCAGTTTACTGTAAATATTCCTGGTCATGTGTGGTTACAGATGTTGAATTTGGAGACAGAGGTCAGGCCCTACCTGAACCGCTGGTATGAGGAGTCAGTTATGCACATCCACAGAGTGGTTCAGCTGTTGCAGGCCAACATCGGATACCTTCTGCATGCTGTAAGAAAACACTGCTGTATAGATGATACACATTTTATAAAGTCACTTCTGATAACAATGACTATGTTTTCATGGGAATAAGTCACACATGTATATATGTTATAATGAAACAAAATAGCATTTTTACACATTTTGTCAAATTTCATTTAGAAGTCATGTGAAAATAGGCTACCAGTAGTGTTGACATTTTTTTTTACCTTTACACCCATTACACTTAACAATTTTCAGAACAAAAATCAACACAAATAAAGTATAAAACAAACAGAAATTCTAGTTCCATCGTCTATAAACAACAAGGTCAAGTCTAAACAAATTTATTGAAGTGAACTTTAACTGTAACTAAGAAATGCACTATATAAATGATCGCAAGTCTGTCTCATTTGACACCAGTCCAAATATCTGCACATTTTGTGCATATTTTGCCTGCTTGACATCAATGCTTTATATAAGTCACCTTCAAATAAAAGTCGCACCACATTTCAAATGATAAAAAAATACGACTTATGCCACTTTTCCGCTGCATGGTATGGGTCATTATAGCCTTACTTTGGGGGATTTTTTTATGTATATATATATTTACACACTAAAATATGCTAATAACACTGCAGATCACTGATTGGACAGAGAGAATTGTCACTACCTGCGTGACTGAACTTGCAACAAGAGATATAAATCAGTATTCAGCAACAGTCAGTGTAGGATCTTTTTAAGTCTGACATTGGACCACAAAACAAGTCATAATGGTTAATTATTTGACAACTATAATGATCGGGTTGAGTTGTGCCAAGCCAAGTTGTACCATGCACTAGAAAAGTGGGTTTATTCATTCATTTTCTTTCGGCTTAGTCCCTTTATTAATCTGGGGTCGCCACAGCGGAATGACCCGCCAACTTATCCAGCATATGTTTTATGCAGCGGATGCCCTTCCAGCCACAACCCATCACTGGGAAACATCCATACACACTCATTCACACACATACACTACGGACAATTTAGGTTACCCAATTCACCTGTACCGCATGTCTTTTTGACTGTGGGGGAAACCGGAGCACCCGGAGGAAACCCACGCGAACACGGGGAGAAAGTGGGTTTATATTGCAGAAAATATAGTACAGATGGCATTAAATCAAAAGGTTAATAAGTGTAACACCTGTAACCTCTCTGCAGGCTTTGAGTCACAAGCTTGTAGATGTCATAGGAGCGGATGAGAGGACAAAAGCAGATATAGCAAGGTAAGCAAAATAAAATATCTTTTTACTCTGGACTCTTGAATATTTTTAGTGTTAAATACTGATAGCCAACTTGATCCATTGTCTTGATTAGATTTATCAAAGCAGCAAGCTTGCAGGGTTTAGTCCAGGAAGACACCACTACAGCCTCTCTCTGCAAGGCCATTTCAGAGGACTCCCACACTAACCTGATCATCAACTGCTCTATCAGTCCTCCAACACTAACCAATGAAGGTCAGTTTCGTCATCAGCATTGTTATTAAATCTAGTCACTCTACTTTCGTAAATGTGTTAATTTTTTGATGTTTTGTTGGTGTTTTCACCTCTGCAGTCAGTAACAGATTCTGCGATGACTGGATCCAGGCCTTCCTCAATGCTGCGGAGCGATTTAACCCTTTCCTCCTCGGACAGATCCTGGAGAACTTCAAACTTAAGGTTAATCTGCTTCTTATTGTGTAATAGTAGCCGTGTGCACAGATAATACATGTAAAAGTTGCATGGCATTCATATTTTCTGTTGTTTTTTCAATGAACAGTGTGTAATTTAAGAATAAATATTTACAAATAAATATCTAAAATATATATTTACTTGATATTTACTTTGTCAGAATTCACACTGGTTCAACATAGCACTGCTGAAATAAAGTTGAATTTAGCATGCCAACATGCTAGTAGTTAAAAGGATTATTTATAAATAGCCAATATAGTCAACATAGTGACAAAGATAGTTCACCCAACAATCATCATTTACTCCTCCTCGTTTTGACAATTTTTCTCTCTTTCAAGGTTTGTAACAACATGAGGGTGAGTAAATAATGACAAGATTTTAAATAGGTTTGAATTATCTCTTTAAACTCAGAATATTTATTTGCAGTATTTTTCTCCAAGGAATTGACAACATTTGTATTGTGTTGTCTTAAAAGGAATAAAAACATGATCAAAAATGTCCAATTTCTGAAAAAAATAAGAATGCTCTAACAGTTGTTTTTATAAGTCCTTATTTTTGTTTAAAAATGTTATAGACCATTATAGAATAAATAATATTAACATTTCAAACTTATACCTAATAAATTTGTAGCTATTCCAGAGAAAAGCTGAATTTTCAAATGATATATTTTGATTTAATCATGTTTAGCCAATCAATTTTTATTAAACATTGAACACTATATACACACTTTATTAACAATTTCCATACAGGCCATCCAAGACATGAACAACCTGAAGCGCTTCATCCGTCAGGCAGAGATGAGCCACTATGCTCTGTTCCGCTGCTGTCTGTTCCTGCAGAGCTGTGGAAACGGCGACGTGCTGCTGCAAAATGCCCGCGCTGAACACAGCAGCCTTCCTGAGGCCTGTGGGATCATAACCGTCCTGGAGGAGTTCCTGGGTGAGCAGACACAGGCCTAAATGTACTGACACTTCAATCACTCACACACACACACACACACACACACACACACACACACTTACTCACCTACTGTGTATCTTGAGACCACCTTGGACGGAGCTGACCCTGAACTGCTATATTGACCTGCATTCAGTAGATTGTACTGTTGTTTACCATAAAACATTGGTCAGCTGATGACAAATATTTCTGTAAAAAAAAAAAAAAAGCAAGAGATAAAAATTCCATGAATGGAAATGATGTGATCTAGATTCTCTATGCAGTGAAAGCAGCTCTAAAGACTGTACGTTTCTCCCTCACAGCTTCAATGTAATTCAGATTTTGACTCACCTAAATCATAACCAGTGTGGTTTGCATTTTGGGCAACTTTAACAAACTTGAGTAGAAAACACTAATCATAGTACATTAACATATAAACCATTCTTGTATGTTTTGAAGTTAAACAGAGAAAAAAACAAACTTGCAACTAATGAATGAAATCTGTTGCTGCTGCTGATGATGTTGATTTGGGGGATTTAAAAATTAACTAAATATATCCCGTTAAAAGGACCAATGAAAATGAAATCAGATTTAGAGAAAAACAACAACAAATATTTTAATTTATGTGCATACTAATACAGCACTGTTTATATGTAGGATATCTAGGATATAGTCTGTATATCTGTGTAGCAGTCATTGTTTTGAAGATTTAAAAAAAAAATAAGAAGTACATTGTTGAAAGCAAACTAAAATCACATTATCACAAAGTATATGCCAATCAATCTGTTGTTACTGCTACAAATTTTAGTCGATTTTAGCAGGAATGTGACAATGATCTGCATTTACTGTTGTATTTTTTTGTGTGTGATGAAGTGGTTAATTTGAAATATTGCATAGTTTTGATTTTATGATAGCTATGTCCTTGTTTGCTGTCTTTTTTCTTACCAAAGACAGACAGAAAAATCATAAATTCAAATATCAGATGTAAAAATAATGCTCACGAAATCATAAAGTTGTAAAAAAAAACTAACATTTACCTTAAGTGTGTGTGTATATTGATATATATTGATCCAGCTGTATAATGGCAATAATGTGTATAATTATCATAACGTGTGGTTCGCTCTCTTGCTCAGACTAGACAACACTGTACTGTGAATAATTTATTCCTGAAACATTTCAGTTGTGTGAACATGTAAGAATAAAAAAAAAAAAATCAACAGTCATTTGAGTTACTGTTCATACATTTAGTCATGCACACATTAAAAAACACAACATATTACAAACAAGGCAAATAATCACAACCCGTCTGTCAAATATTCGTTCGGAGAAGGCATTTATAGATTGCAGCAGGCTGTTACATCATTACTGTTATGATAATGACAGTGAGGCTTGAATGAAGGAAAACATCATTTATTACAACAATAACTCTTTTATTACATTTATTACAAAATACTCTTTTATTTTATTTATTACAAATGTTTTACAGGACAAATTTACATATTGTTTCAATGTTTTAGTGCAATTTCGGGCATATCTCTACCACTATTTCTTAAGTCTGTATCATATTTATATATAAACTAAATTTAACTGAAAGACACCACATTAATCATGAAATGCATTTGTCTGCTAACCATCTGCATTTTTGACACTATTACAAGGAAATGTCACTGAACAACAATGCGTATATACTCTTATGCGTATATAAAGTTAGAACACTTGATTCAATTTAGTCTCAGCTGATAATTTGATTCTTAACATTTTTACTGGTTTTAACTGGTTTGTCCAAATTAATAGTGTTTTGTTGAGCTTAATGTTATATTCTATTGTGCTGTAGTACGGTTTGAAAGAATAAAATATGTGTTCCTGTGTTTTAGCCATATAAATGCATCCTTAACTTCAGGCTAATTGAAAAATGATCTAATCCAGTCTATCTTAAATCATATGTTTATTTTGCAATTATTTTCAATTCAGTTCAAGTTTATTTGTATAGCGCTGTTCAGAATAATTATCATGTCAAAGCAGCTTTACAAAAGAAGTTATGTATAGTGTGGACATTATATATAAACATAGTGTCCTTTCAAAACATTTTTTCTTGGACGATTTTGAAACGTGGATTTCAAATCTGACTAGTCAATTTCAGAGCCACTCCATTTAAAACTAAAAACACATCATCAATATGTTACAATACACATATTGATTCCAAAGCTGGTCTGAAAACTTATCAGATAATAAAAGGAAAAGTATATTAAGTATAAAATGAATTAAGTATAGATGGCCACAGGATTAATGTTAATATTATTTTTAAAATTATTCTGCTATTTGTTGTCATTTATAAAGGACATAAATTATATATTTTTCTTTGTCTAAACAAGTAAACATAAGACTTTATAAAAGACTGCATTTAAGGAAAGCATGCAAAACAAACCCATTTTATTCCACAGAATTACAGGATAATTCATAGCTCAAACAGAAATCTTTTCCAAACCCCTTTCTCAGTTTCAAAATGAGCATTATCAACATCTTAAGTATCATGTTCACCATGGGGCTATTTAACGTCACTAAAATGAGTTTGCTTACCTCTTTACCAGGGTTACAAGATGACAAAAGTATCACTTTTAATACACTCTTCTTTTCTAGCCATGAAAGAAGACATTTAGAAAAAGTTATTGACCGTATTCTGTCAAATGGAGGAGCAGCCATCGAAAACTTACTGGCTCAAGACTTTCACTTCCATTGATTTTTAGGCTGTAAAAAAACTGTTTTATTTTATGTATAGTCATAAACACACTTGCCATTTGTAATTCCTAATAGTTTCCCAATAGGAAAGTCTTCAAACAATTGAGTAAAAGAGCACACTTACACATCGTTTCATTTACTCGCCCTCTCCTTGACCCAAACCCAAAAACATTTGTTCATTATTGACACAAAATAAGATATTTATTAAATCTTCTGTCATTACTTCTTTAGCCCATAATAAGAACATGTTGGGGTTTTAAAGACATTGGGACAACATAAAGATTAAATAATTGTACAATTTTTTACTTTTGAGTGAATGATCTGGTTTTACTGCAACAACACACATTTACAATTAGGTTTTCTCATAGACATTCACCAGACATTCACAGAGGAGCGGTTTTGACCCAGGCAGCAGATTCACTGTCCAGACAGGCTATCATGTCACTCAGAAGACCACCGCTCTCAGGCCTCACATTGCCACTGTGAGATTCTGTGGAAAGACAAAAAAGACATTAAAATAACAATAACAATAATTTGTTGATATGGAATTATATTACATAATAGAACAATGCACAGTCGAGCCCAAAATTATTCTTAGCCCTGGCAAATTCTAAATTAAAGTTACTTTTATTCAGTTATTCAGCCCGGAAATGACACAGTCTTCTCCCCAAAGATAATAACAGGAAGTACAAAAGGGACCATTGTTGAGAGAAAAAAAAAAGAAAACGCAGCTTTTATTTGCATATGAACAAAAACTTGTATTTTATTTGCCAGGGGTTTGAATAATTTCAGGCTTGACTGTATGTCAAAGGGGGGAAAAAAATCAAGATATGAAAAACAACATTTAATATTCTCTCTATTTACACTAATCAAATACACATAAACAAGCATAATAGTGTAGTTAGTATTATTTATTTTTTCAAATATATTCTTACTGAACGTTTTTAGTGCAAAAACATGTCAGAAATATACATTGAATAATAAGATAATATCCATCATTCATGTAATTTGAATCCTGATCCCCACATGAAAAATGTATAACAAAAATAATACTAATAATAAATAAACAAACAGATAAAATTAAAAATAAATAAATATAGTAGCGGTGGCGCAGTGGGTAGCACGTTCGCCTCACAGCAAGAAGGTCGCTGGTTCGAGCCTCGGCTGGGTCAGTTGGCATTTCTGTGTGGAGTTTGCATGTTCTCCCCGTGTTCGCGTGGGTTTCCTCCGGGTGCTCCGGTTTCCCCCACAAGTCCAAAGACATGCGGTATAGGTGAATTGGGTAAGCTAAAATTGTCCGTAATGTATGTGTGGGAATGAGTGTGTATGAATGTTTCCCAGTGATGGGTTGCAGCTGGAAGGGCATCCGCTGCATAAAACATATGCTGGATAAGTTGGCGGTTCATCCCGCTGTGGCGACCCCAGAGTAATAAAGGGACTAAGCCGAAAAGAAAATGAATGAATGAATGAATAAATATAGTATTATTTTTTTATATTACCAACTGTATGTTCAGTGAATTTCCTAATCAAGGTGTTTGGAATATCATAGATGCTATCAGTCACACCTGTGAATAGAGAACAATAACAGCACAATGCTGAATATACGAACGTTTACAGTTTAAATACTATATATTTAAGTGGGTCGGAATTTACCATGCTCTCTCTCATTGGTTGACCTTTTGGACGGGGGAGTGTCATAAATTGCTTCTTCAGTAACTGCAATAAATTAATTATTTAACAAAAGTCATAGATTGTTAAACAATACACACTTATTTTAACAGTGAATCAGAATTATACAGGAGACAATGCAAACATATGCAGTCATGAGAACATTCTATTTTAAAACAGCATATGTTTCACAGTGATTTTATGCAAAAAATATTATGCACACGTTTTCGAGGTGGTAGAACATCATATTCATAGTCCGACAGCAAAAACTCTTCAGTACTTTGTTCCATTTCATTGTCTGTGGGCAAACTTTCTTGCGTCTCATCAGCATCTGAAGAAAAAAACAAGTTCTTGTAAGGATCTTTTTAAACATCCACAAATAGATTTAATTATTATAATTATTTTTTTCTGTCTGCGCAGTTTCTAGAGTCACAAGTTTGACAAAGATATTAATCTGCTAATGAAAATTATTTAAAAGAAATGCAGGGTTCCACACAATTCATTCATATTGTCCCAACACAAATCGATTAAGTTAACTTAACAAATTGAAGTGGATTGAACATAAAACAATTAAGTTGTCAAAAAACAAATCTCAAAAATTGTGTTGTTTTAGCTCATTTTAAATAAGTAGTTTGAACAAGCAGCAATATAATGTTTTTGAGTGTATATTTCACCCTAAAAAGAAAATTAAATCACCATTAATTGAAGACAAAATAAGATATATTGGATTGACAAAAAATAAAATGGCACTGAAAATTAGCCAGGCAAAACAAATAAAATAACTCCTTAAACATATGGTACAGAAAAATCACATTTTGATAAATGGAAAGTAAAACTTAAAAATGACAAACAAACAATCCCTGATATAAAAAAAAAAGAAAGTAAAATTCCCTGACTTTTAATGTCTGGAATAGACCTTTTAAAATTCCATGATATTCCAGAAATTCTATGACAAATAGGAACCCTGTATATATATGCTCTATCATGAACACACACATTTGTCAAAGCTGTGGATTGGTTTCACTTCACAAGACCTCAATATATTGTCAGTAGCCACAAGTTATGCCTCTATATGATTTATCTTTTACTTTCAGAGTGCAAACCCATTTACTTGCTTTTATGAAGGATTATAGATTCAGTGTTCAATGGACAAATTTAATGTTCAATTAGTGAACTACATAAATGAAAAGATATATTTTCATTGTTTGTGCCAATTATCCCTTTAAGACTTAAGTGAATGCATCATTGTAAAAGACATTTTAGAAAGTAGGAAAAATTGCAGAGTTCACGTCCCAAATGCAGGACATTACCAGAAAAGGACTGAAATGACTCTTGGCCGATGGAGAAGCATCTACTGTCCATTGAAGATCTGCTGGACTCTGGCAGCAGCTCCCTAATCTCAAGAACACACAAAACACATTCAGAGCATTATAAACCTCACACAGAAATGAGCGCTGCCATGAAGCTTCTTAAAGAGCAGTGGTACCCATTGGAGATTGATCCAGATCTGTCAGGGCCGCTGATCAGCATGGCTTTCCACAGCTGGTCCATCCATTCCTGCCGGACAGGAGCTGACTCTGCTGCCTGTTAGCACACAATTCAAGCATAAAGAGAATATTCATAATTCTTTCAGTTTTGACAGTCCTGCTAACTAAATAACACGATTCACAAGTGGTGGACGATAAACCACATCCTCAAACACAGATTATAGACACTCGTTTGATTCAAATGGAAACTCACCAGCATTTTCTTCTTCCCGTTTTTCATTGTGATCTCAAACAGATAGCGATTGTTTTCAGATTTGTTGACCTCCCGCACAGACTGAACCTGTCAAGACAAGAGAAGCACTCAATAGGCCCTTTACCGACAACCAAACAATGACACTCAGATAAAATAACATACTGACTTTACCTCATATATGTAGTATTGGCATCTGAGGTCTAACTGTTGGAGTTTGAGACACAGTGGATTAACAACTAACAAGAACATCCTTCAAAATGTCAGTAAACTGTATTTAAGAGTTGATCTGCAATGTTTAAAATCACACACTACCAAACTAAAGTAAAATAATTCACCTTATTCAACTAAAGTCTAACATCAGAGGTTCATTTAAAATGTACCATGAATGTTACATACTTACAGCACTCCCATGTTTTTTAGTGTAGAAAAACAATGTTGTATTGTAAAGTCTGAACCAGTAAGTCACCCACCGAAGTTTCTAAAGAAAATATAACAAATTCATGAGCAAAGATTTTTTTTTTTATAAAATAAAAATACTAATATATATATATATGCTACATTTGTACTCCAAAAAAAAGCTAAAATTTGGGAAATATTTAGACTAACCCAACCATATTTTTTATTTTAACTTACAATATTAACCCAACTGTTGTGTTTTGTCCATATTTGATCCAAATTTGCGTTGAAATAACCCATTATTTTTAGACTGTGTATATATTAAGCAATAAGCAAAATTATTCTGTTAAAATGAGGGATTATAAAAACATTACAAAATGTTGCATATAAGGCTGCTTGGAATGGAATAACATTTGGAGCCAACATATATTTTGACGTTTATGAAATTATATTAGTCTCAAAAACTTTTGTACATTTAGACTTTCCCCATATACCTCACATACTTGTTTTTGTAGATAAACATGAATGTCAAAACAATTATTTTTTTCAGCTGAAATTTTTATATTTAATTTCCTACTCTAAATATATCAAAACTTTTTCATTAGTAATATACATTGCTAAGAACCTAATTTACAGGTGATTTATCTCTATCTTTTTTTTTTAACCCGCAGGTTGTATCTTTGCCAAACATTGTCCTAACAAACCATACAGGATTGTCAACTTATTTATTCAGTTTTCAGCTTGTACAAATCTCAATTTCCAACAATTAACCCTGGTTTTGTGATCCAGGGTCACAAATGATTACTGCGAATAAAACCCAAGCAATACGTAGAATACATTCATACCATTTTGTCTTTGCGTTTCTTCAGGAAGCCCTGGCAGAGCGGAGCCGGCACTCCTCTTCCAGTCGACGACATGCTCATGCTCGGTTCTGTGTGCTAAAAGTGCTCATACTTCTTAATACACCTTAAACAACATCATGACTTCCCCCTGAAACTGTCACATCCTCACTTCTGATGATTGTATAATAAAGAGATGCTGTGCTCAAAATGCCAAAACACGGGGGAGGTTCATGATCATCCGCACAGCACTTCTCAGTTTTATTCTATATGTAAATCCATTTCCCATTATGGCAAAAAAAACAAACAAACACAACATACCCATGAAGCAAGATTCAAGTAGAGCAAATGAAACACCAAATTTATTCACACCCTTATTTATTGTAAATGACTGAAAACCCACAAGCGCAACAATCCCGTGGTCTTAAACAGGGAAAAACTGCACTCAAAAGTTACATATGTATAAGAGCTGAAACATCAAAACAAAAAAACAATGTTGTCTCTACATGATTGATAGTTAGTTGGGAATAAATTCATACCATCTTTTTTATGTACTAAGCAGGTCCTATTTAGTCTGGTTGAAAACAAACCGGTTACGGCATCTCATTACTGAACATAAAAAGGTTTTATTTCTGTGCATATTCTTCATGAAGGCCATGGGTTGTAAGGAAAAGAAGAAAAAAATGCATAACTTATCAAAATAAAAATGAAATATTGCATAAAAAAATAATTTTTTGTTCTTGCATGCCCAAAAAAGACAGAAATAAGGCCAATAAATGAACACAATGGTGATGTTTAATGAGCAAAATGACCTTGACGTGAGAAATGGCTTGGTTTCAGTGCTTCTCCCTTGAGCACTATGGGATAAAATATGGTTTGTTCGCTAGCTAGAGACAATCGTAGAATGTCCAGTAAGATATATATATATATACATACATATAAACAGTGTTCAGTCACCAATCAGTAACCCCCTGACTTCTCTGCCGCCCCTTTCCAACATAGGTCACATCAATTAATACTGACCTGAGGAAAACATCAGTGTGCATAAATTAAAAACCAGAAAAAGAGCAGGAGTCGCGATTACAGGTTCTTTCCGTGACTTCTTAAAATCCCGTCCCGTTCCAACAAATAGAGTTCCTGTAACACTTGGTTTGGGAAAGGCAGTTTTTACTCTACAAAAAGTACTATGCTATTTACTAGGAATCTTCTCTCCTAAATGAAACGAGGATGGAATGAGGGATCATCATGGGTTTGGGTTTGCAGTAACATGCTGTTTTTTTTGCACTGATCACCGTTGCTTGAGAAGAGCTTTGTACATGGCAAAGCCAAGAACAGCAAAGACGGTGGCACCGACGCTCGCCCTCAGCCAAAATGTAGAGTTTTTCAGGTCAGCTTGAGTCATGTGTCTGTAAAAGAGCACAGTGTAGAAACAACAGGCTGTTTGTTAACCTGGTGGCTTGGGATAAATCATCAAGATAATAAATGACAACATTGTTTAATCAAGCTAGTGCTAGGAATTTTTAAGAAAATGATAATTGATCAGGAGTCAAATGTTTTCATTCATTGCGATTCAAAATAAAAAGCTATTCTGCTATCAGAACAGTTAAACCATTGATATTGTGCTTTCTAAAAATAAATACTAATGGCTGAAAACATGGCACCTTTTTGTTATTTTTAAGGAAAATAAATTTGGATATGGAGAATGTTTAAAATTCAGAAGAAATGTTGTCAGTGGTTCACAGAATAAAACAGAAATTGTGATTCTAGAATGGCAGGTACATTTTGCATCTCCAAGACAAATCTATTATTTTTAAAAAACTTGAAGTGGTTTTGAATACAAATGATATCAAGTTATCTGTAAAAACAATGTCTGTATGTGTATTTAGGGACATTTTGTCTCAAAAATATTAACTTAAAGACGCTATACCCATTTAAGTGGTCTCTTTTATTAGCTTTATATGCATGGATGGATAAGATTCATGTACAGTATATTATAATAAATACAGGGGTTGAGCAATGTGTAAAAAAAATATTTAAAAAATTGCCATATTTATTCCATTATTTTTATTCACGATTACTTGATTTTTAAATAAAATACAATGTAGCAATATGCTGCATCTAAATCGCAAACCAATAAAAAAAATACATCTATATAAATTAGTACTTTATTTCTATTTCTCCATTATGTTATTATTTGGCAATGTCCTAATACGTTATATGTGAAAGCAAATAGGCTTTATTTTATGCAAAATTATTACTTTCATTTATTGATTTTAGGGTGAAATGCAAAATTGTCCTGGATTTTCTCTCATATATACTATTGTTTGTAAATGTAGTAACCATTTGAGCATACAGTAGCAATAAAAACAATGCATTTTGCTACACGTTTTGGACACACAATGGCATGGGAGCTGGTGAAATTGGTAAAGCAGCAGCATGGGAAAGCATGAGAGAACCAGCTGATGTTTTCAGAGGCCAAAAGCTAAACACACTGCTCAGGAGATATAGGAGACGAAAGAGAGAAAGGTAAAGTAAAATTCTGAATTCAAACTTAAAGTATCAGAGCAAAGTTTTGTATTGTGTAAAAGATATATAAAAAAATATAAGGTAGCTGAGAAAAAAAATCTCAAATTGAAGCAAAGGTGGTGATATGGCATCCACATATTAACAAATGATTCATATGACCACATACTGAGTAATAGCATGAATACAATCCAGACAACATCTGAAAATATCTTGGATGTGGTGAGGAAAATAGGATCAAAGTAAAAGAGTGAAGAATGTGATCTAAGCACCTGACTGAAAACAGTTCAAGACGATTCCTTTTTTTGATCCTAAAATCTCATTTAAAGGCAAGACACTGCAGCCAAAATAAATAAATAAATACATTTTTAAATTCAATTTTGAGATTTGGGGCTTTTTTGTCTTTGAATAAAAGTCTAATGTCAAGAAAAAAAAACAAGACACACAGTTAACTTTACCAATTTCTGCCAGTAGATTTCAAATACAATGCGTCAAAATTATTTTTTTAACTGAAATGAGGCATACTGTAAATCCCAACTTCAGCAGCAGTTACAAACACCAATCATTTAACTAATATGTTATGCATATTTTTTACAGAAGGGTATAATCATACATAATTTACCTACATATCGTATTTTATTATACCAAAAATAAAAACTGTAAAAATTGCAGAATATTTAAAAACATGGAATGAAAAACCAACTTTGTAAAATCTGTCTAAATGTTAAAAAAAAAAAAAAAATTTAAAAGAAAGAAATTTTGAACTCGACTTCATCCAATGTTCAGATATTAGTAAAAAAAAGTATATAAACAAGCACATAACTGTTATATTTAAACATTTATTATATTTTCAGAAGACCTTCCTCATGTAATCAATCAATTTTTGAGCCCATAGATCTGCAGTGTCTGGCCTTAAAGTGTGGCACCGGCTACCCCAGTTCTTTCTTTACCTGTTACAAGCGGGCACAAACGGGTCGACAGAAGACTCCATGAAGACCGAGTCCTCTACAAAGCTGACTGCATGAACCTGATGGGTGAGGCTAGACTCCTCATCAGCCAACAGAAACGTGCCCACATCTTGTATAAAAGGTCTCAACCTTATGCACACAGCATGGTAATTCAACAACCACACACCCGACAGAACCACCCCAAAACACCCACTGCTCACCACATGCTGGACACACACACACTTTCTCTCTCGCTCTCTCCCTCACATACACACACCACTACAAACAGCATATCTGTTCCTGAAAACAAACAAATGCCAAATCTGAATGCTTTTAATGGTTTAGAACTAAGTGCTTTAAAAAAAAAAAAAAAAAGGTTAGCATGCCACATTATTTAATATATTCACATTTTGTATAGTTTATATATAGTCATTATATATAGCATTTATATATAGTTTAGTATAGTTTATATATCACATCTAAGATCATCTTTTTCTTTTAGGCTGCTTTTTTATTTTTAAGGATGCTGTGTTTAGGTTTTGTAATTACATTTTAAATGGCATAAACATAAGGCACATCTATAACTGACTAATTTTGACATGCAATTATTAAGATATGAAAATGATCATTTTATCAGATTCAATTGATTTATATTGTAAACTATAAAATACTTCTCAATGACAAATGGGTAAAGTATAAAGATTTAAATGGCAGGCCATTAGCATTTTGAGGCTGCACTGACCCATAGATAGTTTTTATTATATCATCAAATAATTTGTATTATAAATATTTTTATTATATTTTATTATAGACACATTATATGTAATGTATGAAAAAAATGAATTATACTTTTGTTTTGATTTTGTGCATGATGAGTTGATATGCTTTTACATTTATATAATGTGTCATTTGATATAGACACAGATGTAGTCATAGTAGTCTCTTTACAGTATTTAGAGTCCTTAGACTTAAATAATAAAGCAAATGCGTGTATATGCATATAATATAAGATGATATAAGATAATATAATATAAAATACAAAAAAAGGATATATCTACATAAAATGTAACATGACATGGCACATTTAAAAACATTAAAATACCTATAAAATTCATATTATAGATTTTACAATACATTTTTAATTGTTTCTCTAATATTTCTTTAGGAAAAAAAATAATAATAATAATGTCTTTCTAAAAAAAAAGCTGTTATCTATCAAGTGCTGCAGTTGTAACCTGATTATAAACACTACTACACTCAATTTAAACATCAGACGGTCTATAAACGGCTAGCTAAATGACTCGGAACGCCCACACAACACATGTGAAACACTATCCATCAAAGCACCAAACAATAATGGCAAGAGAAGCTTGTGTTTTAGATGAAACACTATATTAGCAGCAACAGGTTAGACATGTTAGCCATTCAAATACAAACACAAACTAAGCCCATTAGTTGTCAAAACACTGCATGTGAAGCCCTGATGAAGCTTTCTGAACTAATACTGGCACACGGTTAGAGAGAGTGGGGCAATTGTCCTGTTAATAACATGTAAAAAGATGCAAAGCAAAGAGGAAAAGGGCCAGCCAAACAAATGAAAAGGAACACCTATGGAGGGACAGAACAAAAAGTCAACAAGATTAAATTCAATTTTTTTAATTAGGTTTATAGAAATAATAATTTGTGCATCAAGAGATGAAAAAACAAAAGATAGAAAATGTATGTTTTTTTTGTCTTGCATTAACTTAATCTTGGACTAACTTCAGTCATGAAAAATAAGAGATGTAAAGGAATTAAGGAGATCGTTCAACTCACACCCATGCATTCTTCTGGTGCTACAGTTAAAAATATTAGAAGAGTTACCAAATCAACTGCTCAGTGTGAAGAAAGATTCAGGAAGAAATGCAACCAAATAGGAAGAGCTCATATGAACCTTGTGGCCACATTTGTCCCTGGAGCAATGATGAGTGAATTAGTGCAGATTTACTGCTTGCATATCCACCTCAACTGACCAAAGAAAAGGGTTAAGAGCCATCACAACATGAGGACAAATGCAGATCTGTCCTTTCTGTTCCAAAATCCAAAGGAAACCTATTAAAATTTATGGCATGTTTGATGTTTGCAAATGGATATTCTCATTTATATAATGACACGATCCGTCTTATTAGAAATCATACTAATATGCTGAATTGGTGTAAAAGAAACATTTATTATTATAAATGCTGAAAAACTTTATGCTGCTTTAGATTTTATGAATGATATGTGACTTGTTTTTTTAGGATGCATTGATGAGAACGGAAACTTCAAAATAAGGTAAACATTTCATAACAATAGAAATTTAACAAGGGGTTCAGTTTGGCTCAATTTTGGGGGCTTTTGCACTGCGTTTAGTACCTAGCACTTGGTACCTTTTTTTAGTACCACCTCGGTTGGTGCCACCGGAAAAAAGTGATGTATAAAAAACACTGCAGATCACTGACTGGTTCAAAGGTATCGACAATACCAGTGTCACTAGATTTGTAATGAGACACCAATCCTGCTAAATTAAGGGTGCTTCTCAATTTTTATTTGTGCATTCTTGTTCGCTTTCCTTACGTGTTAGCTCCACCCCTTCAGGATGAAAGGGAAGGACGCAGTGAAAAGATAGAAGGTCAGAGAAATTAAAGCAAACTTGCATGTCCTTGCTTTCTTTAAAGTCATTTCAAAGCTTCCTCATTTAACGAATACTCTACACCACTGCACCACAATTATTATTTTTGAATAATTATATTCAAACAGCCTACTACTACATGCTGGGATATTGATTTAAAAATCTGTGGTTATTTACAGGGTTATTGTACTCTAACGCTGTGCAATAAGGCTCCAATTTTTCACAATAGTTAATTTAACTACACTCATCGTGAAAACTACAAAAACTTTTGTTAATTTCTTAATACCTAATGATGTGTTAATCATAGCTGTAATCTGATTACAAGTTGTGATTGTTTTATTAAATGCAGCTAGTAACTAATACAGTAGAATTTTTATTTACTAATATTACATAGTACATACATAGTAACTGTAATAAATCTGTTGTTTTCTTACAGTTGATTTTAATGCATTAACTAAAGTTTACTAATGAGACTTAATTGTAAAGCGTTACCTGTTGTACTTTACAAGCCTTTTGCAATAAAAAAAAAAATATATTTTTTGAACATTTTTGTTTGGTGTGCTATCAGAACTAACAGATTAAATAAGACTATCAAATTTGATTCCATGTTTTTTGTAAAACAACTGCAAGCAGGATTTAGTTGGCATTTTGCAGACTGGGTTGGACAAATTGGTCAGATGCATCACAGACTCAAGCTAAAACAAAAAATGCGATACCATGCTTCATACGCATTACTGATGCTTTAAAAGATCAGTTCACCCATAAATCAAATTTCAGCTTCACCCTGATGTTTAACAACGCATTAGCCTTATTTCAACCAATAAATTATTATTATTTTTTAAATTATGTCAGTTGGATTTGAACTTTGAAAATGAAAACAGCTAATGGCAAGATTTTTGGTTAGTTTTTTTTTGTTTTTTTTACCAAATCCAACTGTATTCTATGATTGAGGTCTGAAAAAGATAGAAGGCCAAACAGCGTTAAAACAACACCAGTGTGAGTAAATTATGTGTTTATTTTCAGGTAAACTACCCCTTTAAATTAGCAAACGCTGAACCACATTAATTAACAGAAGCTTTTATAAGACCTCATGTTTGGGCTTTGCATGGATGAAATGAGTCTATCTATCTATCTATCTGGTTTGCTTCAAAATTTACAGATGATACATTTCTACCAATGACTACCACACACAGCCTTTAACATACAGCCAGAAAATGTCCCAACATCTCTCCGTGGATATGCAACGTAAACCTGCCAGGCCAGCAGCAAGTAACAAAGAGGGAAAGATGTGTTAAGAAGCCAAGATTAGAGATGGCCCTCTGCAGAGAAAGAGGATGGGGGGGGTGTATAGGCTATACTCAGAGACCTGTTGAGAACAGCGCTGGAGAATTTGGCCTTTACCGAGCGCACCAGCTCAGAGTTCATGAGGTTGTGACAGATGCAATAGGTGCACCTGTTGCAGCCGCACATGCAGCGTAACTTGGCGTGGCTGCAGAAACACACATAGACAGGAAGAGTCATTGTCATGTGGCGCAGTTTAAAGAGAGCTCCATCCTAGGCTCAAACCTCCGACTTGGGACTGGAGGTGGAGGAGGAGTGCAGGGAGGCAAGCAAAGTTACATGTAAAAGACGACTCAGTTGCTGGGAGTGGAAAAAGAACTGGAATATAAAGAGCACAATTGGAAGCCTTGCAATGAAAAAATAAAAGGTTTGCTACAATCTAGCAAAAGAGACTCAAGCAATAGGGCTGCACGATTGATCTAAATAAACCAGATATCTCAATACGGCTTTTAAATCCAAAAGACAACAACATAACTGCATACAAATTTGTGCTGCATGTTTTAAAGATTGATTCGTGACATTTTGTTCTTTAATACATTAGCAACTGAGATGGTGGTTTAAGTGTCTTTAAACAGCAGGGATCCCAGTAAATGCTGCTCTTCACAAACCTCATCTCTACATGCGATGAGAGTTTTTTTTGTTCACTTAAAATGTGCATTTTGGCAACAAATTATCATCTTAAACATGTAATGAGAAGCATCAATCACATCCCCACTGGCTGCCGTCAACAACATATCAAAAGTTGTAGAAGCTCAGAAGAAGAAAAAAAAAAAAACAGTTAAAGGTTTGGGGAAAAGAAATGATGTCAGCTAAAAACAGTATGGTAACTTTAGAGTTATACTTTGAGCTGTGGTGAAAAAAAAAAAATCGTCAAAAAAATAGAATCTCCGATTTCTAAAATGCATCGCTATTCTCTCTTGAATAAATTCTGAGCTTAGTTTATAACAGCAATTGGTGATTTAGGCTTTACAAACAGCCGCACTCTGCTTGCATCCAATTCCTTACAAATACCACTTGAACCTAAAATAAGTAATAAAGTTAGGACAGTTTCTAGCGAATTACAAGACTGCTCAAATTGAGTTTACGTTAATTTCATAACATAAAAGTCAGCTTACATGAACACCGAATGCACAAGCGTTTTTTTTCCGTGAGCATTTGTGTCTAGTTAAACTAGCAAAGCGCGCCATCTGCTGTTACAAACTCTGAATCAAATCAAGAGAAAATAACGATGCATTTTGAAAATCTGAGAATTGATGGAGAATTAATTTCTTAAAAGATTTGCCACAGCTCTAGTTACACTGCAAAATATTTCTTAAAATCCCGGTTTTCTATTTAACACTGCACTATATCTTCCATTCAACATTTTTATTTGTAAAAATACCTAAAACTGTTGCATTTTATTAAGATTGTGATACTGATATATTATTGTTCTTCTTATTTATTTTTTTCACAATTTTGGGCCAAATTGTGCAGCCCTACAAAACAAACAGAAAACCTGGAGCTTTTATTCAAATTTGGGGCAAAGGAAATTAAATTTGATAAATGAAAACTTTAAGTGACCGGTTTCCACTTAAAGTTCTTTTCTAAGATTCAATGACCAAAAACAAAATTGACTAGTATTCTGTATTAAACAAACTGTTCCAGATCATTAATAGGCACTTTCACACACAAACAGCTTTTTCTTAAAAAATATATTTTTTTAAATTGTCATTTCCAATATCATAATCAATTACCATTTAAAATAAAGATCACACACACAAACTTAGGAAAGAATAGCTAAGATCATCAACAGCCACTACAAAATCACATTTACTAGAAACTTTTATGCACACTACGGTTAAAGTCCAAGGAACAAATAATACTTGATACTTTCCGAAACTCTAACACTAAATAAAATGTAGAAATTAAAAAAAATAAATAAATAAAATAAATGTAGCTGCTATTTCAATCGTGCTGCTATGATACATAAAAGCTTTAAAAGCACAAAAGGGTACAATAACTAGACAAACACAAAAGAGATGAGCAGGGAGAGCTGGAGGAGCCAATCACCATCTACCAGAAGAAGCAGTCAATGGGACAGAACGGTCAGGTTAAGAAGGGTCTGTATACTCACGGGTACATGGCCATAGTGGTGAGTTTGGTGTAGAGGTCTTTGCTGGGAGCGTCGGTGGTGTTGCAGGTAAACATCTGCGGCGGGTGAAGCTTGTGTTTTCGGCAGAAGTCCAGCGGGGACAGACTGTAGTACTGACGGGCTTCGTGCAGGTCGGACTTGGCAGCAATGATCACACACGGGGTCTTGCTGTCCATGAAGTGTTTCTGTGAATAACATCACAGTGTTAAATAGAAATGAAGCCTCAACTGTTTAACTGTGCATATTTAGAGCTTTTGTGTGTTTTATTATTGGCTTATAAAAAAAATAACATTGTATTTCTTCCAAATGTCATCCTAAAAAGGTGAAGGTTGATGCAGAAACATATTTTGCATGTTTTTGCTTCACTCGACTTTATCAGTAAATTCACAACAATACTGACTATATTGTTCTAATAATAATAATAATAATAATAATAATAATAATAATAATAATAATAAGTTTTGGCAATGGAGAATCAATCAAGTCATAAAATTATCATATATAATAGACTATATAAATATATAATAATATAGTTTTTGCAATCATAACATTTTGTTAATATTATTTTGGTATTTGATTAGACAAAATAAGTAGCCAAAACATTATATTGAGCTAAAGTCATGTAAATGTTAGGAGTCAGTATGATTTATTTTTTTAATAAGAAATTGTCTCATTCTTTAAAAACAAATTAAATAGATTTTTTTTTTTAAGTGACATTAAAGACATTTATATTGTTACAAAAGATTACTCTTCAAACTATTCATCAAAACAAATCCAGATCACGACATTAAATTGAGTTTTGAAGGATCTCGTGAGACTGAATACTTCTCAAAAACAGCTTTATCTTCACAGGAATTAATTACAATATTAAATATGTTAAAATACACAAACCTAAACATACATACACATACATACATAAACAAACATATATTTTTTTTTTTTACTGTAATAAATTTAACAATATTGAAGATTCACTGCATTGTTGATGCAATAAACTTATTGATGAGCAAATGATAATTTTTTTTTTACAACGTTTAAACATTAGTCGGTTGAAACTTTATTTTACAGTGTCCTGTACACACGTTCCATGTACCTACTATAATAATAATAATGAGTTAATTAATATTACTCAGTACTATTATAGATACGCACTGACCTTGTAGACTTTAGCGCAGTATTCAAAAGAGCGTGGGTTGCTGATGTCATAGACCAGACAAACGACGTCACAAGCCAGATCAGCTTCAGAGAGAAACTCAACGTCTGGCAGCACCTCATGGAGCTGAAAGGTTAAAAAAAAAAAAATAAAGAAAAGTTACTCAGCACAGGTCAGATATGAAGACGACTTTACATTAAGCGTACAAAATAACAGACAACTTACGAGCAGATATTTCTCCTGTCCATAAACGTAAGTGGTGCTAATGGCATAATAAGACTTGTGGTCTTCTCTTATCCTCTTCTGACGCTGCAATATGATGAAAGAGAACATCAAATCAATCCGAAATGAAAATGCTAGATGCTCCTGTGAGGGATTTGTACTCACCACAAGGTTTCTGCCCAGGAAAGCCTGCAGAAAGCCACTTTTACCACAGCCTCGAGCCCCGAGGACATTACAGTGGAAAACACTGCGCTGGGTCTGCTTCTTCTGCAGGTCAATACGCTTGTTCCTGGTGACTGCACAAACAAGGACGTATTAAATGGATTATAATCTTTTTCCCTATGAAGCTTTGCATAAATTTTGGGAGTAACTAGTTTTAAACTGTAAACAATCGGTGTAGTTTAAAAACTGGGTACAATGAGGTGTCATTATTCTCCTCACAGTTCTTCCATCAAATATTAAAAGGCAACTATTAGAATTAGCAAATAGCTTTCAGCAGCAAGCCTTATGCACCAGTATTATGGGGTTATACTACCTTACAGCAGAAATACAAAAGAGAAAATAATCTGGAGCAACTAATATTAAAAATATATCTGACCACAGATATGCTTGGGATAATAATAATGTCACAATAAAATTCCAAGTGTAACATTAATTTCATGATGTATACAAAAATAATGCCAAACATACATCACACTCAGTTTTCACTATGTATATGGATTATTCATTGCATACCCTTTTTTAAAATCATGTGTATCAGGCACTGTTTACACTAGCAAGTTTTGTAATATTACGACAGGCGTAAACTACGGCATCTTCAACCAATGAAAATAAAGGATTTCGAAAACACTGAAGACCCAGTTTTAGTTTGGAAAGGCTGGTGTTTTATTTCAGTATAGAGGGACTGAAACGCACGTTTGAAAACAGACGCACAGCTATCCGCAATCACTATCTGGCTGGTCTTCTGAACTACTGCGTATCATTTCCTGATTTAATAAGCCCATCTCATATGACCATTACACAACCAGTAGACAGCAAGTATGGATGATGGCAAATATGCGCATTCCCAGTGAGTGTGAATGGTCATGTATCATGCAAAGGGTATATGCAGGAATCAGAGAGTCAAATTCAATACCTTTTAAAACCTTTCAGACTCTTTCCATACATTTTAAGACCTCATCACCACTTTAGATTTCAACCGGTAACATTGGCGACATTTTAACTTCTAGTATATTTACTAAATATTGATTGTAAGAAAGTAATCCTAAACTAAAACATTATTCATATACTGAATAAAAACGCTAATCCTGCAGATGCCACCTATAGCAGCAGGAATAACGATGTTGCCTTGGTTACTGCAGCAAAGAAAGCAGCGTGACATCAAATCTAGCTGGACTTTATCGATTTCATAAACTAAACAGCATCCCAGTATTCACAGATTAAATTCAAGCAAATTTTAGCACACTGATACAAAATTTTGTACCTTGTAAAATAGCATTTAAGACTTTTTAATACTTCTTAAGGGTCTTCAATTTCTCAATTAATTTATCAACTTTTAATACTTTAAGACCCCGCGGACACCCTGATGTATTTTATGCAGTAAAGTGTGGATGGAGATTGTTTTTCCTAAACGCAGTAAAAATGCCAATCTGGATCAAGGGTTCATTCTAAAACACTGTTTTTTTTTTATGCCCTAGTGTAAACACAGCCTCAGTTCTTTTCAATGGAAGTTCTCCAAAAGTGCAACCAATAACCTGAACTGCAGTAGTCACATGTACAAAAAGGTAAATAAATTAGCTTTCCAGACAAATGAATGAATCATGACATCTTTGAAAACACTTTTACCTGTGATGGCAGCTGCTTGTGACTCCTGCTCTTGAATAATAGAGTAGCCAAGATATCCCAGGTACTCCAAACACCGCTGCACATCTAGGTATGTTGTAAGTCTAAGATGGAGATAAAGCATTTAATGAATGACCATCTTATTAGTGGTGTATATTTTCAAGTGCAGATGGATGAAGGCCACACTCACGTCCACTGGGAAAGGTAGCCTTGGTAAGTGATCCAGCCTTGTTCATTGGTGCAGACTGTGTTGTTGACATCGGGACCCCAGGGCATGTAGGGAAACACCTTGAACAAATCCTTCAGCTCATCTGGAGACAGGGCACAGTCTCGATCCTAACACAAACGTTCAGAATAGGAAAATTAAAATATAGATTCATTCTACATTGGAGTAAATTGTGAGAGATAAATAAAATGATTATAGTGCATAATACAAGACTTCCTGTGAATATTCTCTGACGTTTTGCCACTTAAGTGTGCTCTATATAATTCAAGTTTACCAGTAAAGTGTTTCTCAGAATAATTATCATTCCAACTGATGGCCAATGCAGTTTCTACATGCTGAATTGGGATAACTGCTGCCGAAGTGAGCCCGACAAAAGGCAACATGTGGAACACACCAAACAAACCCAACAGACACACACAGACAGCGTGACGCTGCCCAAAAGCCAACGGTTGGCTTGATATGTCCCAGGCTAGTTTGACTCTGTTAATAATTACTTGAACACTGTTTGCTAAATAGTAAAATTCCCTAGCAGAATTTAAACTTCTGTTTATTTTCACTGGTGAATGAAATCCAAAATTGCACAAAGTGCTCATGTCACTCCAGAGGAAATCCCTGAAATTTTTCATTAAATATTTTGTCATGCTCAAAAGATGAATGAAGGACTAATAGATTTAGAATGACATTTCTTCATGTTTTTATGAACTAACCCTTTAAAACATTTTAAAATGCTTTAAAGCATTTATTGCACATATTTTGATCTCTTTACAAACATCCTGAAGAGTCAGAGAGTCTTAGACTTCCCTCACACTTCATTCAAATATTTTCCTTTTGTGTTCTGAAGATTGAAGAAAGAGAAACACATGGGTTTAGATTGGCATAAGGTTGAGTAAATAATGACAGCATTTACATTCTGGGGTGAACAACCCATTAAAAGTGTCTATTTGATTCTGGAATATTCTATTTGCCTTTGTGTATATACAAGATCCGCTATTCAATACAATCAATAACTGCGGTCTTCAATTAAACAAATGGCCAAGGCAGTTTATAATACAGCATGCTCAATCGTTTTCATTCAAACTCTGACATATGTTACATAACTGTCTTTAACAAATGCAGATGGGCATTTTTGCTGTGCTTACTTTGTCATGTTTGTCAAACACACTCTGAAGGAAGAGGTAGGCATTGTGGTTCAGCTCTGTTGTGCAGTCTGGAGGTATTTTAAACCTGGAAAAAAATACAAAATATATATAAAATCATAGCTGAGTAGAAAACCACACTCTAAATTTTCACGTTTCTGTATAATAACAGGAGTTCTTGAGAATGATTGTGCAATCAGACACGATGAACAATCTTGAAGAGCTAGATTTAAGCGGCACTCACAGTGGAAACAGGTACTCCTGTGTGAGCTCCAGATCATCATCATAACCAAACCTCCTGAGCACGGTCCATGTGGTCTCATGCCTCCCCCTCTGAATGAAGAGTGTGTGAAGAAACAGGAAACCTAGAAAACAAAGAACAACCGTCAGACACAACCAGAGCATAAACGATCAAGGAAAAAAAAAAAAAAAAAGAGATAAACATGATTCAAATGCATATTATAAATTGGAAATATTGTTCATTAATAAATAAAACATCATATCCTTTTACAATTTAATGTATACGCTATAATGTACACAATACATTATAAATAAGTTAATTTTAAAAATTGACAATCATTTAATTTCATTCAGAATTCATTATACATCTTTATATACTTATAAGTGACAAAAATAGGTAATATATATGGAGTAAATAATTTCAACAGTAAAGTTTAGCTTCCCATATCACATCGTTTTAAACAATTATTACTATCGCAAATAATTATTTCTTAACCTTTTAGACGTAATATAAATTACACATTTATGTGGTTTCCCATTACAATCAAACGACATAATAACTCAAATTTAATTTTCATTGGTTATTTTTTCTCATAAAATCATCATATTTATTATAAATAGCTATTTATATACACATTAAAATGTTACATATTAAATATGTTAAATATATAAGTACTACACATTGTTTAAAAAAAATTATTGGCTTTCCATTACCATCACATTGCTTTAAATAAATTTTAAATTTAAATAAATAAATATTAGTGTTGCTACATAATACATTTATCCTAAATAAATATTTATACGTTTAATTTTATGCTGGAAAGATTATATTAAACAAATTTACATTTATATAAACAGAAATGTCACTGTATTTCTTTATATGAAAGGTCGATGGCTTCTGCCTTTGTTTTCTGCTCACCCTTCAGTGTGAGGCCATTGTCTTTGACTCCATCTGTCATATTTTTCCGCACGACATTCTTGACATCCTCCAGGGCTTGAGGTGCCAGTGGTATGTTAAAACATGTCCTCTGTGAGGCAGGACCACAAAACATCAACAGTGTCACTTGAGACAATCTGACAACCATCTTTCACTCTCATTAAGATGCATTATGTGCACAACTATGTGCATAAACAACCTCCCCTCTCATTTATTTGGGGATGGAGGAAAATGCCACAGCAATTTGAGCACCAAGTGTTGAGACAAAATGCACTCACCTGGAAGAAATTAAGCTCATTATCATTCAGAATGCCATCATTATCCAGGTCTGATATTTTGAAAATGCGAGTAAGTGCTTTGATGCAAGACGGCTTCATCTGAAGAAAAGAAAAAAAAATACAGCAAAATACTTGTTAGTGAATATTTCAATGTTTTGATGTTCTTTGGAATATAACGCAGTCAGAATAACAGAAGTGCTAAATGTTTTACCTCTTTCTCTTCTGGAGAGTACAGAGGTCCTGTGGGGTGAAGAACAGCCTTCTGGGCGTAATAAAACAGCTCAGAGATGTTCTTCAGGTTTTTGGCTGAACACTAAGGGAGAGAAATACAGCAATTCAATGTGTATCAAACCATGATGTGCTTTCTTGATTTCTATTTTCAACAATCTAAAAAATATATATAACAAAAAGGAAAAATGACTTTTAAGTGCATTTTCCAAAAAATTTATTTAATATGACCAAGGTTTAATAAAACCATTCTTCAAAAAACATGACCAAAAAATTTAATTGCAACACTCAATTCATTTTGACTTTTGGACCTCTATTCTGGGAGACACACAGAGCAAAGACCCTCTAAAAATATTTACAAATATTAAAATTATTTTTACAAACTTTATGATGCTTACATTGGAATGTAAATTGGAATTGGAATGGGTGGTAAAAGACAGCATCCAACAAGGTCCCGTTAAATAGCATAAGTTAAAGTATAAGTTCAATTTTTACATTTTACTTATTTACTTAATTATTTCACTTGTCTACTGCATCAAATATTTTATTTTTTAAACAAAAACATGTTTGTAACAGTGCACATTGTTGCACTTTAAGACGCCTTTGTTTATTTGTGTATAAATAAGAATTGTTTTGTATGAAAAAAGGGAGCCATTGGAACAAATGAAATGTTACGTACGTAAATTATTTTTCAAAATAAATATCAGTTTGGGATATATCAGTTGCTCACTAGTTGTGAGGAATCTTCTAGATCACAGCGCTCACCTCCACACAGGTCTCAATCTCTGAGTACTGGTTCATGATGGGCAGTATGGTCTCCATGCTGCTGTGCTCCACCAGGTCAGATTTATTGCCCACCAGGATTAGCGGCACTCTGTGCAAAGACAAAGGGATTTAAAACACTGTTCGGCTTTAACCATGGCACAATTTCAATGCTACCAAAATCATCATACAGACCACCATAGAGCAAAAGCAAAAAATAACAAGTATGATTTCATACATCCACATTAGTCTTATAAAATACTTTCTTAAATACCGGTTTCTCATGGCTGTAATTTTAGGTGCATGTTTATTTTGTATTAAGAAGAAAACACGCTGCACATATTAATATATTCATCTAAACTCAGATATTTCAAACTTTTTTTAATACCCCTAAATCAGAAAATAAATGAGTAAATTGGACACTTAAAGTGAGATTACCCAAAAATAAAAATTCTCTCATTTACTCTCAATCCACTTATTTTAAGCCTGTTGGAGTTTCTTTCATCTGATGAACAGAAAAGATGATATACCGAAGAATGCTGAAAACTGGTATCCATTGACTTCCATAATATTTCGTTTTCCTACTACTGATACTACCAGTTATCAGTTTCCAACATTCTTCAGAATATCTTTTGTTTTTAAAAAATAATAATAATAAAAATTGGGGTGAAATACAATTTAAACACCCGATTAAACACATTAAGCAAAAGTTATACAATGACCACATGGATTATTATTTATTATACACAAAACTATATTTAAGATTGAGTAAATAAAATTGATAAAATTATTATAAAACTACAAAAGACAGTGTACACATAACCATAATAATGGTTCAATTTTATTTGCTTTTCTGACAATAAAAACCTGTCAGACTGTTTATATACATTTAGAAGACACTTATGCAGATATGATATTTGCAGATGCAATATTTAGCAGATCTGATATTTACATAATTATATTTATTCAAATATAATTATGCAAAAAAATAAAGTGCATCTCATTTTTGCTGTACAGGACACGTCAATACTGATTACATATTACTTCATATTATGTAAACCATGAATAATCAAATCAAAAAATTATATAGCTTAGTATATCCATAGATATATACACTAGATATCGCATACGGACCCTCAGCATGCGTCAATAGCGCCGCCATATTTTTACAGGGCTCCCAGGACAAACATCATTCAACAGCACTAGTCAAGAGTGTGCCAATGTGAAGATGCTGGACTTTAGCGCTGCTTACAGGTGTAGTAACGAGCAAACAAAGAAAACAAAGCACAAAGGCAGAACATTTCATAGGTAAGATTTCGTTTTTTACATGTTACAAACTTTTGTGCTCAACAAGTAACGTTATTGATGATAATACAGTCTCTTACTGCACTGATCATAAGGCAAAGTAGCATCAACTTGCACTGAATTCTAGGCTTATGCTAGTTTTATTGAGTAAAATAAGCAAACAATATAAGTGAAATATGACAACAAGACGCTGCGCTGCTAGAAACTTGTATTGTTGTCGGCTAATTGAACGAGATGTTCATAACGGAGATTCATTCACAAACGAATCGCTCCCTCCGTTAGAATGAGAAGTGAAAGCAGGAGAGGGGGTGTGTTTCAGAACACGGATTAGATCAAATTTAACAGGGAGGGAGGATAATACATTTCCATGCACACAAACACACACTCTTTATCGGCAATGCCCGTGCGGTCACTGATCCATCGGTGTAGAAAAGTGATGTAAAATTATAATGTTCGTAATGAAATTTTTTTTTACATTTTTTTGCGTACTGACCACTGGGGAAAATTCCCGATCATAGATTATATGTATATATGTGTATATCTCTGGTTCTGGATGGCCACAGTCCTCCACTGCACCTTGGTCCAGCATTCATTTCAAAGGAGCGCTACCCTGTACTAAAATGGCGGCTCTATTGACGCATTCCTTCCAATAGACAACAATAGGCCAGGCGACATCTAGTATATCTATGAGTATAGTCAAGTCAAAAGGCACTGCTTTCTGTGGAATAATAACAAATTATTACAAATATAATTTTTGTAATAATATTTGCAATAATCTGTAGCCAATCCTCTACACATTCTACTAACTACTGAAATTTGAGTTTCAATATTTATTTACACTACAATCATTGATGTTGTCTAGTTTTTTGTTGAAGTGCTTAGATTGTTTGTGAAGCACTAACATGGCTCTTACTAACAAAATTCATTCATTTTCTTTTCGGCTTAGTCCCTTTATTAATCTGGGGTCACCACAGCGGAATGAACCGCCAACTTATCCAGCTACTAACAAAATTAATATAGTGTATATAAATTGTTGCTTACTTTTGATCTCCACTGTATATAAAGGTGACTTGACTTTAAAAGCATGAGCAAATAAGATTTACAGAGACCAGGTTGTCCAAGAACCTGTCAGAAAGCCACACACCTGCTGTCCTTATCCGTTCTTTCATTGATGAGTGGAATCCAATGACTCGTCACCTACAGGAACACCAAAATAATGAGACCCAACTGAACCATTCAGTAACAAACCATCAAATTGTATTTTGTTAGATAATTGCACAAAACAGAAGTAAACAGAACTTGCTTTTTCGATTGATTTCTTATTGTTCACTGAATAGACGATGCATATTACATTGGCCTGTACCAAGAGAGAAAACACAAGGGGGTAAGTTAAACAATAAAATTATAAAATAAAATTGAATTAAACAAGCCCCACCTTTGTTATTTCTTGGTAAAGCTGCTCATCTGACTGTTCTGCTTCTGTGGGATGAATAAAGAAAAACATAATAAAAGGAGAGAATACAGCGGAATAACCAGAGCTAAACATCAGTATTTACATAAGAACAGAAATGCAGGCTTTATTAATCTCATCATACAGAGATGTGCATACCGGAGTAATCCACTATATGAGTGGGCACTCGCTCAGGTGTGACGTCTGCAGGAATAGTGATCTCTTCGGCTCTGGGAGGAACCTTCAATGGATACACAATACAAGTTTGAGAACACAAGTTCTCTTAATGGACATCTGTGACTTTAAGAGTTTAATGAAATGGCTGTACCTCATCAGGAAATTCCTCGCTGACGAGTGACATGATCAGAGAGGTCTTCCCCACTTTGGCTGTGAAGAAGAATTATTTCAAAATGACCACTGGGTTCTGCCTCTATACATAGCTCTGAGATTTGAGTGCCTTTACAAAGGGGTAGCTGATATGATATTGAATTTCTGCTGTTATTGCAATATTTCTATGACAAGAATCAGGTTTAGTTATTTCCTAAATTAAACCCAGATGTAAACTATTTATATTTTCTAAAAGCTTTATTACAACATTTGGATTAATTTTTTTTTTTTTTATATCAAACACCTTAATAACCGTATACTAGCTAAATGAATTAGCAAACAGGATTTAGAAAGTTGAAAACTGTAACCTAAAATTCTAATGATGAATACAGAAAAAGAGCTATTAGAATTAGCTTTTACTTTCCATGTTTCGCTTATAACTGATATTTTTCCATTTTCACATTCATTCTAATGTTAAAGCTGTTATGTTGAGTGTTTATATTTTCAATTTAGCTGACTTTTTTCCATTTAAAATTTTTCTTCTTTTATTTAGATAACATTTCTCATTTTCAGTATAAATTTAGATAAAGCAAAAGCCTTTTGGCCGACTGTTTTAGTCATATTTAAAAGACAAAATGTCTATTTTACATTATATTACTTATTTTAGATGTTAGAAAATGCTTATATATTTTAGAATTGCGCATGTTGCGTCATGTTAAGTATAACTAAATGAAAAAAGCAAAACATTCTTTAATTGTTTTAGTGTAACCATAATTACTCTTGTTTGTAACATTTTAAAATATATACCAAAACAAAAAATCATAATCATTAGGTTATGTTCTCACGTAAATCTTTAATTATGAATAAAGAGAAATACTACAGTCTGTTTGGCATTGGAGAACAGTACGTTTGCATAGACACGTACTGTTTTGGCTGACCCATCTAAAGTTTGGCAGCTCTTAGAGTCTGGAGGCCCGTGAGAGCTGCCCCTAAAACTGCTATAAATAACCCTGATAAACAGGGCTGAAATTAACTAAAACTATCTCCAGAGAAGAAGGATGACACTCCCATCATTAATGCCAGTGGCTGCTGATTTGGTCAATTAAGGCGATTAAAAACTGCAGTCCTTCCAGCTATTTAACACCCAATGAACAAGCTTTAATATAATGTATCTGATGACTGTACTCACTTTGGACAACATTTAAAACAAGTACAAAGCTTAATAACTTTTATCTGCTTATTCTGGGACATCTTTCATTCTGTCACTTGTCAATATCGAGCATTACATAACTGATTAAGAACATTTTAGAAATGCTAATCTAGAGAATGGAAGAACCTAATTATGCGAATGATAGTAAATAGCTGTGCGTATTAACTAATTTAAGATATGAAAAATTAATCCAGCAATTGCACAGTTGACACTCATACGACAAACAAGAGGAAAACACTCAATTAGTTCACTTACGTTCTCCGACCAGTAATATCCTCACGTCCTTTCTCATCGTTGTAACTTTAATATGATCAACATAAAAAACGGACAAGTCCTTTGTCGACGATCATTGATCCTGCTGCTATATGTAACAGCGCAGGCCTCTGTAGGGCAAAACGGACGGATCAACTATTGCCCGTTTCTGTCACAATAAAACGTCCGCTCGCAACAGCTTAACACACAAAAGAGATTCACGCCATGAAGACAACGCGATTTCGCGTATAAGAAGGCACTGATTGCTTTCTTCAGATTCACTTCATGACATTTCTGGGTTCACATTTCAAGCTCACGCCACAGGAGGCTGACCTCCAATAACCGGTAAGTACGGAAAACGGCTACAGACAAAACGCGGTTGTCCTTTCGCTGTCATTTTCTTGTTTACAGCTCGCAGTGATGATTTTGCACCGCCTCCTGCAGGACTGGAGAAAAAAAACACGCGCTAACTGTGTAATATTACAGAGCTCTGTTGTGAAAATTATATGGCTTCAACTGCATTGAGGCATGTAGAGCTGTTCAAGACGACCAGCTTTGGTTCAAAATGAGTAGATTGGATGAAAAATTACTCACTTTACTCGCCCTCACGACGTTACAAGCCTTTATGAGTGAATTGTTTTTCTTTTGAACACAAAATGCGATGTTTTGAACGTTGACCATGCTATTTGAGCAGATAAAAAGACAACAATAACGTTAGTGAGCTTACAACTGATGTCTGCAGAAGACACAATGTTTACTAAAAAGACTACAATTTACCAAAAAGAAGTTTGAGTATAAAGGAAAAAAAGTTGCTGAGTAAATCGTGTACATTGATAAAACTATGCCATGCAGTATGTCTATTACACATGCTCACAGAAAACTGAAAGGTGTAAAATGGTGAAAACCGTAAATAGTAGTGTGACAAGAAATGTATCGACATTGTGAATTACCTCTGTATGTTTTAAAAGTTCCAGTGCAGCACATGTCTGAATCCTGAGCCACAATTTTTATTTTGTCTTCTTTACTCGCAACCATTTGTGGCGATATTTGTGGCAATACTTCTTAGTGTCCAAGTCACTACTGACATGTTGATTTTTTTTTATCTAGCCTGCTTTTTATGAAACACTAATGCAGATATAAATGTGGAAAACTGGTGAATCTGACTCCTTTTGTTTTGTATAGTAGTGGAACCTCTTTTTATAGCATTCAGCAAAAGGACTTTGACCTCAATGCCATGAATTATATGAAAGAAATTGTTATAATCACAAATAATAAGTATTCAGAAGTGATTAAAAAGTCCCTGTTTTAATGACGCCAATAATGGCAGGTTCGTGGTTCATCAAATCAAATAATTCTTTTAAAACAGTAGATTTGTTTAAAAATGAACCGAATTTATTATTAGTTTGTTGACGTGTATGATGCTTTTTTCATCTTTTTTTTTTTCATGGCGACTGATAATTTAAAACAAGATAATTGTGTTTAAAATGCAAGTATGTTATTTTTTTTGTTGTTGATATGTGTCATATTTATGTGCTTCATGTGCGATCACGCTGGGGAAAAACTGCACACTGGCAATAGCCTACTAGTTACTCAACTAAATCGTATAATTAGTAACAAATACGATGCATCTTTTCTCCATATCTTGAATTAATAACTGCATTTTTTATTCATCCCGCAGTGAACATTTGTCTATAGATTTTCAACTGGCGGATTGTTAATTGCAATAAAGCATTCATTATAGCAAATATGTAGCGCACAACTGTTTTATTTATTATTTTATATCATTATTGTTGTACGTTGTTGTTTTTAACATTTCTGATGTAGGTTAACTATTGACAACAGCGTTTAAGTTTACCTAATGTTTTGGTATACCTGCACTCTGTAACTGGGCTCTTAAGCATTTTTTGAAAAATTATTGGAACACGCGATGACGCGAGATCTGGAGCGGGTTTATACAAGCGTTCTAAAGAAATCTCTGTTGGGAGTTCTGACGTGTGGTGTTTGTTGGCGGTGTTTTGCGATTATTTCGATTACTTCTGCTTGATTCACGGTTTTGACTTATGTTCGGACTTGACTAGCGACTTTGGATTCTCCTCCTGTTTTGGCTCTCGGGTTTCGACTCGATTTTGGCTCGGCTTTGAACTCCCAGTTTTGAACCTTTCCGCTTTGGCCCTCGGTTTTGGTCTCACCCCTGATTGGTTGACCAATCATCTCTTTAAAATGACTATTTTTGTCAGTAAGTGTAAGTATGCCATATGGATATAACAAAATTGCAAACAATTCACAAATACCGTCTGTTAATAAAGAGCTTGTTGCTTTATAGATATTTTATATTCTTCATATTTATTGTTTGCATTGACAGGTATTGTAATTAACAGGCAGCATTCTGTAAATTGGTAAAAAAAAATGTAGACATATTAGGATACATATAATAAATGTGATATTCCCTGACTATACACTGTTAGAAAACACACTTGTGAAACAGAGTAAACTCACTTCAGCCTTGTACAGATGGAAACACAGTGCTATTTGGTGTGCCTCTGAGTCACATGAGGCGATGTGGCCAAATGAGGCAAGGCCTTTCTCTAGTCCTGACACACATTGTGGAGTTCCTGGACAAGCATGAGTGTGATTCACTGCATTTCTCTTTATCACTTGAATGTTGCATTCATTCATTTTCTTTTCGGCTTAGTCCCTTTATTAATCTGGGGTCGCCACAGCGGGATGAACCGCCAACTTATCCAGCATATGTTTTATTTCCAGCTGCAACCCATCACTGGGAAACATTCATACACACTCATTCACACACATACACTACGGACAATTTTAGCTTACCCAATTCACCTATACCGCATGTCTTTGGACTTGTGGGGGAAACCGGAGCACCCGGAGGAAACCCACGCGAACACGGGGAGAACATGCAAACTCCTCACAGAAATGCCAACTGACCCAGCCGAGGCTCGAACCAGTGACCTTCTTGCTGTGAGGCGAACGTGCTACCCACTGCGCCACCGCGTCGCCCCTTGAATGTTGCATGTTTGTAAAATGTGTATTTCTTCAGGCCTCATCATCAACGGCCTCTTCAGGGTCGGCGGGAAGGTGAAGCAGTGTCACAGTAAACACATGTAGAGCATAAAACTTTTATGTCTGTTGGTAAAAAGTAAAAATGTACTAAAGAATATAAGGCTTGAATATCAGGTTGATTTAAAAAATAACAAGTGAGATTATTTAATTATATTTCTCATACTTTGCCACATAATGGTGACATGGACTGAAGAGACCTCTGCAAGACTGGAGGCCCAGATGTAGGACAATAGAAGACACTGGGCCAGTGAGGGACATTGTGAAAAAAAACAAAAAACACTTGAGCATGGTCATGGTCATTTGTAAGAAACTGGGCATGGTGAGGGTCGCCGGCAGACTTTAGGCATAGTGACGGTCACCAGCAAATACTGGGCACGGAAAGGGTCACCGGCAAATACCGGACATGGTGAGGGTCACCTGCACACAGTGGCAATTGTGAGGGTCACTGGGAGACAATGGACATGGTGAGGGTCACCGGCAAAGACAGGGCATGGTGAGGGTCCCCGGCAGACATTGGGCATGGTGAGGGTCCCCGGCAGACATTGGGCATGGTGAGGGTCACCGGCAGAC
>CAIGQV010016547.1:9552026-9571257 GCA_903798115.1 Danio jaintianensis | reverse complement strand
TTTGAGATTCTATATGGGATGGAATATGTAAGAGCAAAAAAAACATTGTTGAAGTGAAGTTAATCCTATTTGGTAGTGTAGAAAAAAGAAAAAGATTTAAGAACAAGCTCAAACTTTAACATAAACAAGACACCACTCACCAAGTATGAGGATAAATTCTTCAACTTATAAATGAATTAAGGGACTTAGCCGGAGGAATGAATGAACTTCTAAATATACTTAGAGAATATACTTCAAGGTCTTTTTCTTCCATTAATTATTACAATTATTTAACAACTAACAAACAGTCAGTATACATACAGATTAATGCGTGGTATAATAATTCATTGCAGAACAACAACAAAAAATTGATACGCTGTAAAAATATTGAAAAATTATTTTTAGAAACACTTATTTTTGTACGAGGAAAACAGTTAATGCAAAATAAGTTTAAAATGTGATTTTTCAGGTATGACTTACAATTACGAAAATGTCACAGACAGACGTTGGGTTGGGTTAATTTCAACTAAATGTCGACAAATGCCTGTTAGTTTTATGGAAGCCATAGTTGCGCTGGCAAGCGGTTTACTGATGAGGCTTTACTATTAACACTAACATTTTCGCTTTAAACTTTAATAATCGGGATGTCAATGAACAATATGAGAGAACATTCTAATAATGCTGTGCACTCCAAAAAGATTGTCTGTGAGTGAATACAGTTTAAAGCAATGGATGTCTGTGAGTGAATGCAGTTTAAAGCAATGGAGACAAAGGCTGTTAACTGTACTCACCTGCAGCTCCACAGTCAGCACAGCAGTTATTCTCTGGTAACTTCACCAACTCTAGAAGTATCTTTTTGTTCTTTTCCCGATTTGCCATAGGCAATTTGCTTTTAAAAACATATAGGTATTAGTTTTTTCTCTCTTGCCTGTGACTTTAACGTATGGAGGGTGCGGTTTCGCGGTTTATTTCAGTCACACGGTCTCTGAAACACTCCGGCCGCGTCAGAATATACAATCAAATGCGCCTCAAATGGTGCGGTGCAGCGGCTTCAGCGAGGTCTTCCGCAAGCATTCAATTACCCAAAGAAAATCCCTTCGTGTTTACTTCCTGGAGAAAACAACAAACACTGAGCTGCACCTAAAATACATGCTCTTTTAATAACAACGTTAACATCGTACGCTAGTTATATAACATTATAAATGAGGATTGATTGCTAATGATAGCGAATTGTAAACAGTGACTGTTTATAAATGTCGTGAATAAAGATTAAACTATTAAACAAAAAAATAATAATGTCAGATTAAAGTTATACACTATTTATACAGTGTACTTATTACAGCGTAATTTAAGATTACTTACCTAAATTTACTGTATATGAGGTAAAACAAGAACACTGAAAATTTAAAGTCATCTAGATTGATAATCAAGAGTGATATTAGTTATAATCTAAAGTGCTCCAGTTGCATACTGAAACCACATACAAAATGTGCATTTACTGGTTTAACGGGTATAGTAATCTTCTAAAATTCAAGTAGACTATAAAACCATCCCATCCCAAGTTTCACGAAAAAAAAAGGTAAGGTCTTCTCTCACATTAAATGTGAAGAAATGTATATGTTGGGGGAAATAAATCATACACAACCTGCACAGAAATTCCAGTAGCACCATCATGTTTAAAGATCTCATACAATTTACATACATATTTTGAGGAAAACATTTTTGCTGGCAAATAGCAAATCCAAATTTATTACTTGATAAAACATTTCGGAAAATGCATGACAAATTACAAAACATAAATGATCTTCATAATGAGCAACAGCAAATTTAAAACAGTACAAATGCGTGCTATTCACACAACAACATAAAAGCACACTCCTTCTGAGTATATATTACTGTACAAATGCATATTCACAACAGCCCTCGACCGGCTGCCTGAAGATGCATGTCATTTAAGGGAACTCGGATGCCAGGAACTCCACTGTGTTTTTAGGAAGAGTGAAGTGTATAGCATCCAAATAGTGCAAGAACCTGCAAAAATAAAATAAATAAATAAATGCATGATCATTTTTATGCTACATGTGATTTTTTTTTATGCAACGTGAAGAAATGGGATCATTTGAAACGTCCACAAAACAAATGCTGACAAAACGTAAAGGGCTGACACAATTATAAATATGAAGAGGAGAAACAAAACCTTGTCTGTCAATTTGCGATCTCATGCCATATTTAAGCTTGCTAAAACCACATCCTGTCCCTTTGCTGCATTTCGTTTTTATAGACATGTGCACTCTGACCAAACTGAGGTGTCGCTTTTTTTTTTTTTTTTGATAGCTCAGGCCAAAGAAAAACAAAAACTGCACCAGTTAACATTTACTTACAGGTTGTAAATATTTGGTTGAAGGATTTACCCTTTGCAATTTTAAAGCTGTTCATTTCATTTTAGTTTGCCCGTTGTGGTAAATCTAGTACGCAATCTTTACTTGTGAAGTGTGCCCACTGTGTAAAAGGGCATTTCCCTCTGATTAAGTGGAAGTGATCTCACTTTGGGAAAGAAACAAAGGACAAAGCCTCTGTGCATAAACAAGGGTGTGACATGCATTAGAGGCCCCCAGCCTTGACGAAAATGTCCTATTTTAAATACTCTTAAATCGGTCAGAATTAATGATTTATCATCTAATCTCATTAATGTGAGATACAGTAATACCTTTCAATTTCTAACTAGAACTTTTTTTCCATAAACAATTAAAAATTACCTTATAATAATGGTATAACATATAATGGTAATGCTTAATTTTCAAGGTCAAATAAGCCTACACTTTCCTAAAAAGGCACAGAACTGGTTGCCTGATATACAGTATTGGCAGTTTGTCTGTGTGGTCTTTGTCCCGCCCCTCCTCCACTGTGATTGGACAGATGGCTTAAAAATGGCATTGATGTGCAATGGTGTGCACTTGTAAACACCAAGCACACAGCACATTTTTCGTATTATTCATATTGCTTTTGTGAAAGTGCGTCAAAAACTGAACTAAAGTTTTATAAAAGTTGTTTAGGAGTTTTTTTGCTCACAAAATGCATTCAAATGATCTCATAAAATTATGGTTGGATCCCTGGAGCCAGTAATGCTTTTACTGCCTTTTTTTGCCTTGAAAGTGGTAGCTGTGTAAGCTGTCAATGGATGGGTGGACAAACCTTTTAGAATTCATCACAAATATATTCATTTGTGGTTTAAAAGTGAATGAAAGCCCTATGGGTTTAGAACCACATAAGTAATTAATGAAAGAATATTTATTTCTGGTTGATTTATCCTTTTAATATTGGAAGAAACATTCTCCAGACTACTCTCTTTGCCTAACATAGAAAATGAATGAAAGCAGTTATAATCAATTACACAATATGCTTGATATAATACATCAGCAATGGGAAAATAAACCTTTATCATATTGAAAATGAAAGTGAAAAATAAATGCGTGTGAACTGACCTGCGTTTGATCTTTCCCTGCTCCTTCAGTCTCTCTGATCTGCAGATGGTGCGCAGAAAGGGCAGGTAATCCAGAGCCACTGCTGCTCGGCTGTCCAGTGTTCCAGAGGACCTAGTGGACTTCAGCACCTCAATTCTCCTCTCCATCACTCTGTACAGGAAAACATAAAAAAAAGATTACCTTTTAATCATACGGTAACTGAAAATGAGAGATCAGTGTATTAAACACGAAGTTGTCAGTTTCAGTTTTGCAAAATTCATGCAGGAATTCACATGCTTGAAATTTGAATTAAATTTTGGGGTGAACTACCCCTTTTTTCTTTTTTTATTATGTTAATATGGAAACATAAAGAAAGGCAACTAAAGACTCAGCGCTCCTTAAAAAACACGGTTAGCTTGGGATTGATAATGGTCAAAGGTGACCGAAATAATTGCCTATTTTTCCAGTAAATTGCTTTCTGCAAAGATTTAACCTTATAAACCTAACTAAATCAATGTATAACAGGTGACTTATTCATTCAGAGGGGAACACTGCTGTGTTAATGCATACTTCTTTCCATGACTAATTATATTTAAATGTTAAAATAAAAAAAAATACAGAGAATTCTCATTCCTACCTTGGTTCACAAGGTGTAGTCTGTGTAAGGCTAAAGCTCTGTCTGTGTGGAGGCACCGGTAGTGTGAGTTCCTCCTCAGCCTCTCCTCTGATCTCGTCCTCTAGCAGCTGCACTCTGTCCCAGGCCTCAGACACTATAGCCTTGCACTTCCTAAAACTCAAATGCCCCAAAACAGCATGCACTTCTTCAACACTAACACCACTGGCCTGCTTGACGGACTCTAACCGAATATCATCAGTCATCCCGCTCTTGATCTCTGCACCGGTCCAGCCAGAATCCTGCGGTCTGCAGAGCCCCTCCGACTGCGAGGGCTGATAGTGCAGTGAGGAATCCAGGAAGGACATGTGGTCCAAAAACTCTGCCAAACCACTCAAGCCCTGCATCACTGGCTTGCTCTTCTTCTTTTCAGCTTCTGTTAACACAATGTGCCTTGATTTTTTCGGGGCAGCTTCAGGCACGTCGGCTGTTTCTATATTAGTGCTTTGAGCAGGATCTCTGCTGTTTTTTGGCAGTGAGAGGAAGTCTTCCTCAGACTCTGAATCAGACTGGAAAATATCTTTGTGGCCTATGCTCATCTTCTTCCGCCCCTTCATTCTGGAGGACACTTTGAGAGGACTGCCATCATCAGAGGGCTCGTCCAAATTTTCTAGTCTTACAGTCTGAGGTAGTTGCTCAGGTTGGTACAGTGGACCGGGTGCTGCTTGTGATTTAAAAGTGGACTGGGGTAAAAGACGAGTTGGCAGAGGAAGCAGGTTCTCCATATTTGAATGGAGAAGATTCACTCCTCTTCTGTGGACCTCAGAGAGAAGATCCCAGAACTTAATGCTCTCTAGATCGGAGGATTCATGCTGTAAAAATTAAGTCTGATCAGTAACAAATTTTATATATATAATATATACAAAGTGCTTGACATTAACTTCTTTGATCACCACCCACTGTGGCTAGTAGTTTTCTAACATTACTAGCCACAATTTTGTTGTTTGGAAAATATATTTTATATGCATAAATCTGACTTTGGCATGCTAAAATTACTTAATTAAAATTTTGTGTTACATCCACATGGCTCCTCGTTCATTCAACTTTTTGTGTGTGTTGTATGACCTTGCTCAATGAGCATGATCAAATGGGTTTTGGTTTCATAGTGTTCCATTGCAAATTGTTTTATTTCACATGACATTTCAGGGCTCAACACTAAGGATTTACCAATTTTTTCTCTGGCCATGCCAAACTAATTATTTCCTTACCACAAATAAAAAAAAAACGTGTCAAAACAAGTAAAATATAGCACTATAAATTGCATTTCCAGAGGATAGCCCGTGTCTCACCATGTGCGTGATCATCTCATTTGGTATTCACCTGCTTTCTTTTGCTTGCGCAAACAGTTATTTTTGTAAGTTGCGCTGCTTCTCGAAAATAAGAACACATTTGGATGCATATTGACAAACGGTCATAAACTAAAATTCTAATCTTTAGGGACGAGCCAGCACTGGCAGTTTAAAAATAATTTTTTGACCAGCCAAAGTGGCTAGTTAGGCGGGCTGTCTAACCTGCCACAGCTGAAATCTACCCGCATTGGAAGGTATATATATATATATATATATATATATACACACACACACACATATATACATATATATATGCCAAGAAAGCATAAGACACTAGTACTACATCAGTTATTCCATAATATTTGGCTGTGTGGGTCATTTATCCAACATTCATGTGCATTACCTCTGACATAAACACTCATTCAATTAATATATATATGAAAAAAACACTAATTAATTTAGAGCACTCATCACATTTATCATACATAAAAAATATTTTGATTATTTTATTTTACAATTTAATTCTTTTACTTGTAGCCTTAAAGGTTATTGATTTATTGATTGTATTTATTAGTTTTTCTCATCAATTCTGGATTTTAGATACAAATATTTTAATAAAAATAATGTAAAATATTTATTTTCAAATATATTTTAATATTCAAATTATTGATCTAAAAATAAAGTATGCATAAGTGTATAACATCAACTTTTTTTTATTTATGATTAATTACATTCCCTTTTTTGTTTGTTTTTGGATGTCTGCACTTCATCTGTACGTACATATTTTAGGGAGAAAAAAAAAAAAACTCACCTTCAACAGTAAATCTGCAATATTTTCTGTTTGCATATTGCAGACCCCCAACAAACTCTCTGTAAATGCAGTGTGGCAATGTGGCAGATTTTCCTTCTTTACATCCTCAGCTTTCATAGACTTAAGATCAGTGCCACTCTTGGACTTCCTTTTGCTTCCTGTAGTGCGAAAACAGATGCATTTCATATTATCATACACAGCCAAAAGTTTCTGAAGCATGTTTTCATGTTCAAATGAAATACATCCTTGCCTGATGAGGGCAGAGGCCTCTGGATCTGCTGTACTCCACCACTGCAGGCCCAAAACTGCAGCTGCAGGAGACTCTGCCTAATATCACAGTCGTTCCAGTCCAGCAAACAGGACACATCCGTACTGTCAGTCCTTAGGTTTTCTGCCAGACACAACAGCTGGGCGTAACTGGACACATCCGCCTGAAGAAGCCCAAAGCAGTTAATATCACAAAACCAGACATATCACAAATTAAAATGTTTATGAAAAGAACAAAATTACTGTTTAGTTACCACTGAAGGAGATTTAAAATGGATCTCCTCAAATTGCCCATCAAACATGGCACCGAAAGATGAATCTGCACACAACAAAAGCCCATGATGGCTAATTTACAAATGGCACATTATACATTTCTGTTCAATGTCGACTTGACTCACCACTCGTTGTCAGAATAACTGGTCTCTTAGTTGTGGTCATGAAGGTTTTGATTGCAGCCAGGAATCCCAAGTCATCATCAAAAATGATGTCCACTTCCTCAAATAAGATAAGAGATGTGGCCGTCCTCTTGGCCTGGTCTTCAGAGGAGATCTTGGTGCCTGCTGAAGTTCCACTCAGGCACTCTTTACTTTTATTGTCAGGCTCTTTTGCTTTGGCAGACTTTTTTGGACATGCTTTAAAGAAAGAAAAAAAGTCTCAAAAATGAAGCATGAAAACAAAGATATGACTCACAATACATTTCAATATCAATTCAACATTTGTGTTAGGTAACGTTGACTTCTGGATTCTGAAATATTATTTACCAGGTTGTGTTTTCTTGTCTTGATTGTTTGCTTCTTTACCAGAGGATCTTCCACCTGCTTTGAAGAAACTGGCTAAAGATGTTGGCGCCAGTCCTACTCGCCTGGATGAAGCACTTCGAGGAGACTGAGGCGGCTTTCTTGGAGATGATACAACCCTTCTGGGGGAGTTCAGCTTCCCTACGATTAGAGGAGACAAGGAGAACTCGATCAACAAGTCATGCACAGTAAATGCTTTGTAGCATAAAAAAAAAGAGATAAATAGAAATGTATATAAATATATAACAGAAAATTAGTTTTATGTTTATTAGTTATAAAATGTATTCTCTCAATGGCCTTTAGAAGAGCCCACCCTAAAACCAGCAAACCCTGAAAATTTGGAGAATGCATATTATGTCCCCATAAATTCTGGCCTATAATATTTATTACCATTAGATGATGTGCTAATTACATTTGATAGATTACTTTCAAATAAAACATTTGTCATGTGTTTGTAGAAGCGGTTTTTAATGCATGTTTGGCGTTTTTTGTTGCACTTACACAGTGTTGACCAGCAGGTGTCCCTAGCGTACATTGTTTCAAAAATTCATTCATTCATTTTCCTTCAGCATAGTCCCTTATTTATCAGGGGTCGCCACAGTGGAATGAACCACCAACTATTCCAGCATATGTTTTACACAGTGGATGCCCTTCCAACCACAACCCGGTACTGGGAAACACCCATACACTCTCACACTATGGCCAATTTAGTTCATCCAATTCCCTTATAATGCATGTCTTTGGACTGTGGGGGAAACCGGAGCACCCGGAGGAAACCCACACCAACACAGGGAGAACATGCAAACTCCACACAGAAATGCCAACTGGTCCAGCGGGGACTCGAACCAGCAACCTTCTTACTGTGAGGCGACAGTGCTAACCACTGAGCCACCGTGCCGCCCTTGTTTCAAACATTTCAGAAATTTATTTTTTAAAGCAATTTTTTGGCAAAGTTAACAAAAGATGAAGCACTCTTTTTTATCTATTGTGGTTTTCTGTTTTTGTCAAGAAGTAACTATAATGTGTAGTTGAAGATTAAAGACAGATAGATGTCATAGATATCTGCTGTGGCTGAAATTAAAAACCAAATCATTGTCATTTAGGAATAAGATCATTTATTCATTGGTGTCTGAACTGAGATTGCATCTTTTAAATACGAATCAGTCAGCTCTAGCAATCATCAAAGAAAAGGAAATTCATACTTGGAGATGTGCCGGGTTTGACAGTGGCGCTGTTGCTGCTGTAATTGCTGAAATAGGATGGTTTGTGAGCGTTGACACCCTGGATGTCCACCTGGTGGGACTGAGTGGCTTCCTTCAGCTGGGATAAGATCTGACGACCACTTCTCTGAGAAGAGGAGTTTACCTCAAATACCTTGTGGAAGAAAACCAACAGCACAGGTAGAAACATTGCTTTTTCCAATGACAATAGACATCTTAAAAAAGAAGTGCATTGAAATTATTCAGTCAGACCTTGAATCCTAGTTCTTGTGCACAGGCATAGACTGCAGCAGTTTTGCCCACTCCGGTGGGTCCAGTGATGAGGAGTGTGTTACACAGAAAATCTTCAGTCTCATCCAGGTCTTCGCCCATGAGCCAGGAGTCTGCATAGAATTAGTTGAGACAATGATTTCTCAATATAGCAAGCAAACCAGAAAATACAGCGTCATTTAGCTTCACATACCATTACTGTCCCCCTCTTGCTTCTTTTCCTGCTGTTTCCTCTTTTCTTCTCGGTCAGCTCTCAATTTCCACTCTTTCAGCCAGCTAAAAAGAATTCAAATTAAGAGTAACAGAACAAAAATAACTCATTAATGACAGGCCGATAAGTGAACCAGATCTTGCAGTATATTTGACAGACAGGATAACAACCTGTGTAGTCTCCTGACAGACTCCATATTCCCGATTATTTCACTGGAGTGCTGTGGCTGATATTTCTCTGTCCAAAGCACATCCTCTTTAACTCCATCTAGAAATTAAAAAAAAAACAAATGTATGAAACATGTATCAAATCTTTGAAACAAATAATACTTTACTAAAGCGTAAACACATATTTGATCAAAAGTGACAATAAATCATATTATATTTTTACAAAAAAATGTAAATTCTATTTCAAATAAATTCTGTTTTTTTAAGTTTTCCTCAAAGGGTTCTGAAAAAAAAGTAAGTAAAATATTAAAACCTTTAAATATTAACCGTTTTCAACATTAAAAGTAAGAACTGTTTTTTAGTCAATGAGCACATAATAATAATAATAATAATAATAATGATTTCAGTATGGTAGTGTGACACTGAAGACTGTAAAAACGCATTCACAATCTTACTGTTTTTCTCCATTTTTGATCATTTTCCATTAAATTTAGATTTATTCTTTGTTCACCTTCTGTGCTTGTTTTTCCTGGGACAGCTGGCTCCGCAATCATGACATCATCGTTCACAGGTGAGATCAGGTCTGCCAGTTTGGACTCTTCTTTCTGCTTTTGTCTCAGCGATCGACCTCTTCGACCTCTGACAGACGGCTGTGCTGGTTGACCTCTTGACGGTGGACTTTCTTCAATCACTATGACATCATCATCTGTATGACTGGATTTCGTTTTTTTACCCATTTTGCCTGTTGTCTCTCCTTCATCCACACGTTTCCGTTTTCTCCCGACAGCATCAGATGATCCAGCACGGCAGGACACCTTAGAATCATCTTCAAGATCTATAAACAATCACAGAGCAAAATCATATGAAAATCATTCATAGTCAGATGTCTCAAAATAAACCTAAACACTTCTGCCTTTGAAAAATACAGGTAAACTAATAAGATATTATTCTGTCACCTGCTGCAGAGGCCTGGAGGATGTAGTCTTCACGTCTCTTAATGAACCGAGTAAAGAATCGTTGATGAGGAAAGGAGGGATTGGAGATTCTCATCTTCTCCAAAAGACACTGTCTGATTGGCTCAGAAAACTCAGTCTTCCGACAAAAAACCTAAACGACAACATTAAAAATTCATACACAAATACATCTATCATATGCTAAAATTCAATAGATTTATTCAATACAGTAAAAACTGTACTACTGTGAATATTTGAATTGAGTAAAAAAAATTCTATTTGAATACATTTTAAAATTACATTTATTTCTGTGATAGCAGAGCAACATTTTCAGCATCATTACTCCAGTCTTCATGATCCTTCAGAAAACATTCTTATAATAATGCTGATTTAACATAATTCTCTCTTATTATCAGTGTTAAAAATGTAATATTTTATGGAAATTGTGATGAATATTTCAGTATTTATTTTTTAAAAGCTAAAAAAAAAAAAACGTGTCACAATTTCCACAAAATATCACACAAAATAGAAGTAGCATTATAAAAATTTCAATATATTCTTGTTGAATAAAAACATGCGTTTAAATTTAAAAGTTATAATAACTTACCACAAACTTTTGAGTAGTAGTCTATACAAACAAACCCTAAAATATTCTGCCTTTTGAACAGAAAATGTGAAACACCGAAATCTAATAAATGTCATCAAAACACTGCCAATCTAATAAATGTCAACCAAAAACTCCACCAACCTGCTTGCATAATGCTCTCTTGGCAGGAACTGTAGTACATCCTAAAGACTTCTCCAAACACATCAGTGGTACAGACGGCAAATTACAGAACTCCTTTAAGCAACTCAGGAAAGGGTGTGTGGGCCACTGTAGGCTCCAGACAGAACAATCTGACATGGAAATCAGACATCAGGCCAGTCAGTCCCAACCATACACTAATAATGCATGTAGTACTATAAACTGGAAAAGGTCTGCAAGCTCACCGGCAGCCCTCTGCTGGACGTGCACCACTGTCTGGAATGACGCACAGGCCTGACTGTAAGCCTCTCGATTGGCTGCAGTCTTTGTGATTTGTTTTTTAAAAGACTCTGGAAGGCCACTCTTCAGAAACTCTCTCTTTGCTCTGAACTGTTCATCGTCTTGTGAGTTCTCAGATGCGTCACGGCTGAAAGGGTTGCATTTAGAGACGTGCATTTAGTCGTATTTTACACTGGCGAGCATATGGGAGAATTCAATGAAAGTCAATTGAGGTCGTCTTTGTTTTTATAAACACAATACCTGCTGTCGTCAAAAATGGAGATGACAGCTGAAGGTTTCTGAGCTTTTTTCTCAACAAACAGAGGAGCCAGTTTAGAAGCTGAAAAAGATAATACATTAATATTAAAATTATTATATATTACAATTAATGCATTTTTAAATGAGTAGAATGTTGAATGAAATGCTGAAAAAACTAATATTTATATTGTTAAATCATGTCTTAATTTAATGTAACTACTCGTGTATAATTTACCTGCAGGAGACTTGGATGTTTTGTTTTGAGATGCATTTTTACCCAAAACCTCATTCAAACTTCGAAGCTTTTTATTGATCTTCTCACTTTCCTGTGAGGAGATTGGATTGCTTTTGCTTGCCTCCAGAAAAACTATAGAGTCCTAAAGCAATAAAAAGATGTTGATATAAATAAGAAAATAACTTAATAGTGGCAGTTCTCAAAAGTGTGCACAATTTACAACAGTTAATGTATTTCACTGACTTACCTCGTCTTCACAGTAATTTACCAATGACTCTTTGCTTCTTGTAGAGCGTCTTACAGTCTCTTTCTCCTTCTTAGTGTCCTTTTTATTTTGCTGAAGTGCTTTGGCTTTCTGAACAAGCTTTTTAGCTTGCTTTCTTTTTTTAGCTGCATTTAATTCCTAAAAAATAAGAGTTTTTGTGAGTAACCTTTAATCTTAAAATGACACTAATTGTTAATTATTCACTATAAATATATGGGGTTAAACCAAGGTTGTAAACCTTGGTCCTATTTTGATGTCTGGGTCAAATTAAATTTACTAACTGATAGAAAGTGTATTTAAACCAAGTAAAGTTTCAAATAACATTTGCAAAGGAAAAAATACAGATAAATTAATCCTCAAGTGTTATTCAGCGTAGCAGATTATTTCAGGTAAAAATGAAGCATTTGATGTGGACAGCAAAATGCAACACTGTCTTTGACCCACATAGACTTATTTACACAAAAATATACAAATAGTGTTTTATATATTATTTTGAAAACATTTTTGGTAACATTAATATGTTACATCAAGTTAATTACCTGTGCTGTGAGAGGACTTGATATTTCAAAATCACCCGCTTTTGTAGCAGAAGTTGGAAGTATTCTGCTGATTCTCATCCTATCGAATTAAGCACAATGATTTTTTGCCTGATGTACTTTACAAACAATGAAAAGAGGTTAGGAAAAAAATGTTAATCTTACCTGATAGGACTGCATTTTGTGTCTGGTGGACAGAGTATTTCAGCTCTATAAATTCCCCTTTTGGGTCTTTGAGTTTTCGGGGTCGAGGCCAGAGAAGGAGACGGTGTATTTTGGGTTTCATTATCTTTTATTGTGTTTTCTTGTTTCTCTTTCTTCTGTGGAGCAGCAGCTGATTGTCGACGTGAAAGATCTCTGGTTGACCTCCTCAGCTCTCTGACAGCCTTTTCAGGGTTGTCATCTTCAGTTGGGCTGCTCTCTTTCTCCACCTCAATCTCTGTTGGAGTTTCTTCAGGTTTCAGAGTTGTATCTTGTTTGCTTTGAGCTTTCTTAGCTTGTCCCTTTTTTCCAGATTTCCGAACGTGCTTCTTTTTATCACTAGAACAACTCTTTGTTTCTTCATTCTTCTCCAAGCTTGTAACTTCAGGTTTCTTCTCAACTGTTTTTTCTTCAGGTTCCTTCTCTGCTGACTCCAGGACTTGCTCTTGAACCTGGCTCGTCTTGCTCTGACCCTTGTTGGGTTTGTTTTTAACTCCATCAAGGCTCGGCTGCTTAAAGGCATTCATAAACTGCTTTCTCTCTGCCTCAGTGCTTTTAGGATTGGAGCTAGACTCCACCACATCCAGTTCCAGATCTTCCTCAAGAAGAACCACGTTTGACTTCCTTTTGAGGTCATGCAAAACATCAGGTTTAACCTCAGGCATTAGATCAGACAATCTCTTCTCATCTTTCGATTGACCTTTTTTATTTCTACTAAAAATGGATGCCACTTTGAACTCCTTGGACACTTTTAGAGACTCGTGGTGATCCGGGGAAATGGGATGCACCTCCGCTTGAACCGTGAGAGTTCTGGGTGACACCTGCAGCGGACCGACGGCAGAATCACTTGTATTATTACAGATCTTCACTTCAGTTGAAGTCTCAGTGGTGTCAGTCTTGGGAACTGCATTGCTCTCCTCATCCTTCTCCTCTAGACTTTGATTGTGCATAAAATCTACAAATGAGATGGTGACGGTGCTGCTTTTCTTATCGACACATTCCTCAGGTGTAGCATCACACACCGGCTCTTGAGCATCACCAACACATTCCTTAGCCTCTTCACAGTCACCTTTCACCTTTCGGTTTCTCCTCACAGCAGATTTTTTATTCCCACCATCTTTTTTTAACAAAGGTTTCTGTTCAAAACTTTGCACAGAATTATTAATGGTCAGAGCGTTTGAATCACCCTCTGTGGCATTTTTCCTCAAACTGGATTCTTTATAATCAGGACAGGTTTGATCTGGAAGTCCAGCAGTTTCACTTTCCTTTGAATCACCTGGACTCTCGATCAGCACAACATCTTCTGTGACCACCTGCAGATCCTCCTCTTTAGATTTCTTCTTGTCTTTAGTCTTCCTGGTTCGTTTCTGCCCTTGTCCTCTAACAGGTTTCCCAGAGACTTCATGACTTACTTGCTCTGAAGCTTGCGGGGAGTTCTCTTTAGCTTTCAGAGAGCAGTTTTTTATTTCTTGCGCAGGCGAGGTCTTCTTGAAGTAGTCCATGATGTTGTTGGACCGGGGCGGTGAGAAAGGTTTCTCCACTGTCTTGGGTGCAAAGTAGTTAGTGATAGTTCTGACCGATGGTGCATCGCCATCCTTTCTCATTTTTTTGCATGGCTGGAAAAGCAACAATAACTTTTATTTAATATAAAAAAATACACTTTTCTGATTATGTAATCAAAACGCTGCCATAACAGCATATACACTATTTATATGACACATACCTGACCCTCAAAATCCTCCATGACAGCTGGTATTGCAACAACCCCAGCCATCTTTCACCCTAAAACTAAAGATCTGCATTTAAGAAGGATTTTAAAAGAGTTTAAACGCAAGCACACCAAACAAAAGTGTCATGAAAGATTATTTAAAAAGATTTACAACATGAAAGTTTACATGTTATAATTCATAAACAGCTACTGTAACCGTTTGAATGAACGTTGTTTTTATATTTTCATATAACGCTAGCAAAAGTGTAAGTTAGTAAACTGTGTGTTTGTAGAAGATTTATTTAAACTGCAGACACTCACCGGTTTTATTTCCTTCGGAGATCCGCTGAAACATACTCCATGTATTACAGTTTAGAGTGCATAAATATGAATAAGTTACAGCAACGACTCTGAGTAAACACAAAGCCTATCTATCGACACATTTACCAAACTATATTCTTTCCGGCAAAAACAAACATAACACGTGGTAATGGCCAACCCACAAACACGTCTCGGGTGGAAATATTACTTTTAAAATCCGAAGTGCATTTGAACCTAATATTAGGATCCCATTATCTGTTATAATGTAGGTTTTAGTGTAGTTGAATTGTTTTCGACAAATGGCGCCAAATACCACGGACGGCTTTCGCCGCGCCGGTTCGGCCAATCACAGTCCGTGTCGTCATACAGTCTGAAACAGGAAAAAGCACATTATCAAATTTCAAAATAGGATCATTTTTTTGGGAAAGACGTGTTTCACGAGCAAACAGGTGTTTTTCGGGTTAATTCCGATAAAGTGGTTATTTTGTCTTCTTAACGGCAATTAAGTTGACGCATAGGCTAAAGTATTTCTTATATGCTCACTCACATGTCCCACATTCAAGGTTTAAACGATAAAATGTTTTGATTATTTAAAAAATTTGATCTTACTTTTTTATCCATCTTACTTTTTCAATAATAAGAAATAATTAAAAACAGCAATCAACAGACAGTGTTGTGTAAAACAGGTGATCGGTACCTTTATTTTGAAAGATGAGCCGAACTAATATTTGCTGCAGGCTTGTTGATGCACACTTTTAAAGGCTGTTTTCCCAACTTAACATCTACAAAAGAAACAACGGATGCCCAAACGAGTTTAACCCAAAACCCAAGGTATTTCATATACATTTTGCATTAATTTCAATGTGAGGAGTTTAATTTTTATATCAGTTGTATTTTAACACAGAATTCAGCCAAATATGTCAGAGTATGACTAGCATTGACGCTAACAGCTTTGTCCGTATGTTGTATTTGTAAGCCAGGTTTTGTAAATCGATTAAAAGTTCAAATGTTTCCAATACAATTAAAAGGGTTTCAACGTTTATCAGAATTAGTGCCTTCGTTCCTCCAGGAACCGGATAATTTCAGGTAGTTTAATTTGTAGATAATTTCGTGTCTGATTTGATTTTGATGGTTTTTTTGTTGTTGTTGTTTTCCATTTGTATCTCTGTTTTGCAGTTGTTGGCATCTTTCGGGATCATCTTGGTGTGTGTAATTAAAATGCACAAGCTCATAGTCTATTAATTTGTCAGGAGGGCGAGTGTGTTTGTGGTCTCTGTGAGACTAACCGAGGACTGGAGAACCAGAGGGGTTTTTTTTAATCATCAGCCTCACATTGAGGAGTGTTTCTGCCAGTGTGTATGCATGTGTGTCATCATGGGCGACTTCATTGACCTGGACAGACAAATCGAGCAGCTCCGACGTTGTGAACTTATCAAGGAAAATGAAGTCAAGGCGTTGTGTGCCAAAGCAAGGTAATTCATTTTACACCCCTATAAACAACCAATGTCCATCTAAATGATTGTTGCTGATTCTTGTGAAATTAATTAAAAACAATTACCTTATTTATGCTGTTGTTATAATTGTTTTGCTTTTATAGGGAGATTCTGGTAGAAGAGAGTAATGTTCAAAGTGTAGATTCTCCTGTCACTGTGAGTATTTCTATACAAATGACCTATATAATCTTTTATAGGATTACGCAATCGTGAAACCAATCCACCTTTTTTTGCAGGTCTGTGGCGATATACATGGCCAGTTTTATGATTTAAAGGAGCTCTTTAGGGTAAGCAATTAAGAATGCAGCAGCATACACTAATTTAGAGGGATATTTATCCCAAAATAATGTGTGGTTCATTTACTTAAGCTCAAGTCATCCCAAATGTATTTTTTTTTATCTTTTTTTTTTCACTATAACATTAAAGGTGATTTTTAGCTGAAACCATAGTCTTTGGTGATTGGTAAAATGTAAGTCAATGCTACTTCCACCTTTGGCACTTTTCACTGAATAGTATGACTCCTTTAGGGTCTTTCTGTTCTGTACCTTGTACTTTTTTATTACTACCTCGGGTGAGGTTCCATGCAAGCCGTACCATTACCATTCTAGACTGACAATATTCTAGACAATATAGGTGATATGCAATCTGCATTGCAATATATAATATTTGCAATATCCTAGCAAAATGTATATATTGGTTCTAAGAGGATAGTGACATTATTTTATCTATCATACATGATTTTAATTTCTTTTTACTGTTAAAGTGCCATTAGGTTGTGTGTTACAAATTACTAAGGACAAATCACTGAAACTCTTTAATGTTAAACTGAAGAAAAATGTCACAAATACCTTGAATTGTCTAAGGGTGAGTAAATTAACAAGAAATCTTTGGGTAAAGTGTCCTTAAAATTTGTATGGACCTTGGTAGATAAATTTTGGAAAGCTAATGCATTGTGCTGTGTTTCTCTGATCATTGTCTTCAGGTCGGGGGTGAAGTCCCGGAAACAAACTACCTCTTCATGGGAGACTTTGTGGACCGAGGGTTTTATAGTGTGGAGACGTTTCTGTTGCTGCTAGCATTAAAGGTGCAAAAACTGCCCTGAAGTTAATCTGGTTTCCTTTGTCATAGTTACATTAAAGCCACTCTATACTGTTCCCCTATTCTCCATTCTTTATTTATTCCTTCAGGTGCGATACCCTGACCGAATTACACTGATCAGAGGGAATCACGAGTCTAGGCAGATCACACAAGTGTATGGCTTTTATGACGAGTGTCTTCGAAAATATGGCTCTGTTACAGTGTGGAGGTACTGCACCGAGATCTTTGACTACCTGTCCCTCTCTGCAATTGTTGATGGCAAGGTAGGTCTTCTTACTTTTGATAAATTTTCACTTTTGATGAATTAAGTGGATCATTAACAAATCAAAAGTCTAATGCTGGGTTCACACACCAAAAAAAGCCAAATTAAGTATTCATGAGACTAGATTACATGGTCAATGCAAAAGTGCAAATTTCTGTCGGGTGGCATGAATGACGCAGAATGCATGGAGCATTTGCAGTGAACGTGCAGAATTAGCCTCAATTACATCTTCCATGCAAGTTCAAATTATTCAACTCTAAGTGAAAATTAGCTTGAAGTGTAAAAACATCCTGTGAGTAAACTAGAGCTAGTGACGCAGTTCTCTGTGTTTGTTGTGAGCCCAGCATAAGGCTGCTTCCAAAACAATGATATACTGAAGGTGGAGAAGTTTTTCATTTGTAATTTGAAAATAAACATTTAAGAATGCCGTATTATGCATGCCTGGCCAGTAGTAGAGAAACACTCTACACACTTGCGCGCGCGCGCACACACACATAGTGTGCCAACATCACTGGTTTCGCAATCATGTTTTTAGGTAAAAACTGTGTAAACAGCCACTGATTTGATGACTCTGTTTTTGATCACCAGATATTTTGTGTGCACGGTGGTCTTTCTCCATCAATTCAAACCTTGGATCAGATCAGGACTATTGACAGAAAACAGGAAGTTCCTCATGATGGACCCATGTGTGACCTACTGTGGTCCGATCCAGAAGGTGAGAGAACTAATATCATACTATATAAAGAAGACCATCAATATGTTGATGGAAAGACCTAAGATTGCTCTCTCTCTCCCGTCTCTAGACACCACAGGCTGGGGTGTGAGTCCGAGAGGAGCTGGATATCTGTTTGGCAGTGATGTGGTGGCTCAGTTTAATGCTGCCAATGATATCAGCATGATCTGCAGAGCGCATCAGCTGGTTATGGAGGGCTACAAGTGGCATTTCAATGACACAGTGTTAACAGTGTGGTCTGCTCCAAACTACTGTTATAGGTGTGTCTTTTCTGTCTTACACTGCTCCCACAACTTTATTTAAATGTAAATACATTGGTTTGCATCACTTATTTCACAGATCTTTAAATATCTCACCATTAACTGTTTTTTTTTTTTTGTTTGTTTTTGTTTTTTTTCTCCTTTTGCGGTATTTTCTTAGATGTGGCAATGTGGCTGCCATTTTGGAGCTTGATGAGCATCTCCAGAAGGAGTTTATCATATTTGAAGCTGCGCCGCAGGAAACCAGAGGCCTCCCTTCGAAGAAACCTGTTGCTGACTATTTCCTTTGACTCCAGTTCATAATCTTGATGCACATGTATAGACTCCTTTTTTTTTTTTTTTTCTCAGGCTTTTTTTTTTTTTTTTTTTCTAGCCAACTTTTATCTGCACATTATTCTGTGAATGAACATGTTACAGCATTTACTGCCCGTTTCCAGTTTGCTTTTTACATTCCTTCCTCTTTAAGGTTTTTTCAAACATCTTGTAAAATGTAATTGAGCCTGTTTTGACTGTCTTAATTATTTGGTAGTTTTGTATTTTCAAATTGATCTTTTTTCAAACCAAAACAATAAAATGAACGGTTTTATATATTTGCATATATATATAAATCTGTGCATAAATCAGCATATCCTTGAACTAGTGGCTTGTTTTATTTATATATTATATGCTTTTAAAATATTATATTAGCATAAATATATATTATATGCTTTTGTATAGTTGAAATATAATTTTTTTTTTT
>CAIGQV010016547.1:9514297-9552016 GCA_903798115.1 Danio jaintianensis | reverse complement strand
AAAAAAAAATTTGGCCTTTCCCATAATGACAGTACATAATATTTTCCTACATGTTTTAAGTTACTTAACTAGGTTGTTAACTAGGCAAATTCAGTTAATTAGGAAACTCATTAGATAACAGTGGTTTTTGTAGCCAATCGAAAACAAATATTTCTTAAGAGGGCTAATAATATTGACCTTCAAATTGTTTATTAAAAAAAAGAAAAACTGCTTTTATTCCAGCCCAACTAAAATAAGTCCCCTCCCAAAAGAAAAAATATAGGAAATACTGTGACAATTTTTGTGGTCTGACGGAAAAAATACAATAATTTTGACATCAACTGTATGTATTTATTAGTCGTAGAAGCTTTTGAATCATTATGTCAAGGCAACAGTGACTATAATACAAAATGACTTGTGAGTGGGTGTATGTGCACTAGGGCTGCACAATATATCGTTTAAGCATTGATATCGCAATGTGCACATCTGCAATAGTCACATCGCAAGATATGCAATGTTCAGTCTAAATTATAGTTGACCAGGAGCTACAGAATTGTATTTAATTACTGTATTTAAATGGAATTTATGCAAAAAAAGTTTCTTGTTTCCAGTCCAAATATCTACATTTCAAAGCGAAAACAAGATTATTTTGCTTACCCCACTGGCAGATAATTTAGCTTGATTTAAGGAAAAAGTTTTAATTTTGCTATATTTCTTCTGAAGTTGAAAACAAAACAATATTTTTATATGATCTAAGATTTTTTTTTAATATTTGGACTACAAACTAGACAAAGCAAAGTAAGATGAGCATTTTTTTTTTTTTTTTTTGCATTGTCAACTTCTGTACCTGAATACAGTTGGACTCAGAAAACCATCAAATAGTGCAATTCAAGTGATCTTGTGAAACTCTATTCTTATCGCAATATTTATAGCAGAAAAATAAAATATCGCAATATCATATTTTTCCAATATCGTATAGCCCTAGTGTGCACTTTGATGGATTAAAAGCAGAGGTAACCATACTCACTTCACAAGAGCTACCTTTTAACTTTCAAGTACTCCATTAATCATTGAAAACTTACTTTAGGCACTAGATTAAGTGGTCACATGATTGCTATGGTAACTGAATCACTGTGACATGCGTGAAAGTAAATAAGTTGATTAGTTTCAGTTTTGTTGAATTGACAAAATTAAGCAGATTTAATCATACTGATTAGACCAAGAGGTAAGATGTTCAGCATAGTCGATGCAAATTTAAGTGACAAACCAAGTAAACGATAACCAAATGTGTCTTACCGTTCATAGAAGCAGCATAAAGCTGTATGAGGAGAAATTGGATGATGTTTTGTTTAAATATTATATAAATATAATTTAACTATATGATGCTTAAAATCTATTTGTCAATTATTTATAAGGTGGTATCAATGCTGCCACAAAAGAAAATTCCTAACAGGAACAGAATCAAGTATATGAAATGTGGTGATGAACTCATCTCCTGACTAGATCTTCTCTCTTGATTATTAGATCAATCATCTCTTAAACTGATACCAACAATCACAATACAGATCTCATCACTTGTGCCTCAGTCAATCAGAAAGCCAAATGAGCCATTGTCAAAGCCTCAATTTGTCCTCAATTGACAAGGTTGGATCATTTAACACAAATATTCCCTAATCTGAGAGCTCTTTCCTTAGATGTAGTAAATATAGTTAAGAAAACAGACAAAATTAGTGGCATTTGGGCACATGCAAACTGAAATAGTGACTGAAATCTGAGCCTAATCTGAGTAAATGCTGTGAATTTATGTAAATACATTTTTGTCTCTGTCAATGTGGCTCAGTTGCAAACAGAATCTTAAAACCATCAATAAATATTTTTTACCCTTTAACATTTATAAAGATATAACAAAACCAGTTGCGAGTATCTGCATAAAGTATGTGCCTCATTGTAAACATTTTGTTTATCTTTTTTTAATGAGGGATATGTTAACTAATATTGAACCTGGAATATTTCTTAAGGCGGATCATTCACATTATCCATGACGTTCAGACCAAGCAGACAAAAGTTTTTGCCACTTATTAATATTTTTTTCTGGAGTTGCTTTTGAGCATGTCAAACAACATCAATATCAAATGATCACATAATAATTACTGAAATGTATAGCAAATGATAAAATGACTCAGTGACAGTGTAAGTGTACTGTATAAGATGGTTTATTCCTTTGGTTATTACAGAGTCAGTCATGCATGCATACACCGACCAAGTTCATACTGAGTTTACTTTACTTGAGCGTTCAGTTTAACACAACTGGGATACCTTATATAAATAATCAGTACGTCTTTATTTTCCATAACTGTGCTTTATACTGGATTTTGAGAAAGTTCATGGATAAATGAGGTTAACCTATGATTAACTGGAATGTGGTTTCGGCAGTTAACGGGTCACTTTTTATATTAATAACATCCAGTTTCCTACTTTTGAGTTGAGCATCCAAGATATACAGTAATCCTTCTCATGCTTCAGTCAAACTAGATTCCCCTTCATTCGTGTCATATCAGAAAGATAAACCATTTTCTGCTACCAGTGGGCTTTTCTTTCCTCTGCAACTGTCTTTAGGAATTGCAAGTGATTGGCATAAAGGGCCAGCGAAGAGTCCATGTCAGTCCAGCTCACCTGCCCGGCATCATCACCGGCTTGCAGAGGAAGTTCACTCACACTATCGCCTAGATGGAAAGAACACAGGGGAGGAAAAATAGTTTTACTAGCAACATATATAGATGAAACTGGTATTTTAGCTGGTAAGTTGTTTTTTTTACCTGATTCATCATGGAAATTGACTGCAACTGTTTCCATCCAAGCATTATCTGTGTTTCTTGGATCATCCACATAACCTTTATACACCTATTGGGGAAAAAAATGTATACAGCACTGGAAAGCTTTACAATTGTTTGTTGATAGATTCATGTTCATCAATAAACACACACTATGCATTACAGGGTTTTAATAAGAATGAAAATGTTCTCCGTGGAGACGTTCCTGTGTCAAAGTCAACAGGAAATCCAAAAAAAGATTTTTTTGTTGTAGTCTACTATGATTTTTTTTTTTCTATTTTTTCACATCAGACTGGTTTGAGATAATGTATTATTATTATTTTGCATTCCATATTGCATACATGAAAAATACATAGATCGTAAATATCTTCAGAATCAAAATAATCACACATTTGGAAATGGGTACTTTAGGAATGGGTTAGTTGCAAATTTGTTCCAAATTGGAAAAAAAAGAAAAGAAATCACTTTATTATTTTTTACTTTTTACTTAATTTATATAGTTTTGCCTTTTAAAGCATTTACTGAAGCAATCATTTTGAAACTATTTGTTTCAAACATAAAATTAGCATTGTAACAATGTGTCAGCATTAATGTCAATATTAATTCAATGCTGATTTATTTTAGAATTAATAATTTATTTCTTATTCAAAAGCAGTGCAGTAAAGAGATTTCAAAGTTTAATAAAATAATTAAAAATGTTTCATGGCTGATTATAAAAAAATTGTGTACAATAAAAAAAGATTTCACATTTCAAATTATGAAACTAAATTTTTAGCAACAAATGAAACTGACTTGTGAATCGTGATTCATGTATTGCAAACACTATTGATATACTTGAGCTTCTTTTACCCACTGATATTCACTAAAGTCACTGCACCTACTCAATAAATGCATGATCTCACCTGAAGACCCGCTGAGCTGAAAAGCTCAGAGATTCGCTTCTGGATCTTTTCTCTCTCGCTTTCAGATGCTTTCAGAGAGTTCAGTGCCTCTTCCGAGAACTCGCGCTGCAGTGTTTGAGAAATGAGCTCTCCAGGATCCACCATTCCCTAAACACACAGTGTGTAACCATATTAGAAGAATACATTTAAAAATGCCCTTCACTATATTTTAAAGTTTTATTTTGGAGACCTGTATACGGGTTACACGATCCATCCAAGGTCAAAAGCAATTTCATTTTGTCACAATTACAACATTTATTCTGTTCTTACAGTATCTAAAATGGTTTATTCAAAGATTCAGTCTCTCTAAACCCCTTCTTTCTGAGAGGCTACTCTACTATGAGTCAGCTATACCGTGATTGTGACATTTGAATTAAACTGAACTACATTTTAGAAATAAAAATAAATTGAATTGGTCAACAGCTTGATGTTAACTGAATGCTCATATCTGAACTTTAACTCTGGAAGCTTCATCAGTACTTGTAAACAAAATATTACCAAAAAACAGTTTTGCCACATCGACTTTGGTCTGAATCCTCATGCTCTGGAAGCGCATGCAAAGTGGACATTCACAGTGTAAATGACATCTTCTTGACATGCCAAAAACATAAACCGAACTCTTCCAGGCCTCAGTAACAACTACAGTGTTTGGTGGTCGAAATAGACCTTGGATTGTTCACAGCCAGCCAATGAAGACCACAGGCGGACAATATGTTATTAATATCTTACAAACTGATGCAAGTTTATGCAGAAAGACTGGATTTTACTGAAAGCTCATTTTAGGCAACACAGATCAGTTTATTCTTTTGGTGAACAATAACTTCACTTTTCATGCATTTTGATCTTTGACATTTTGTATACCTTTTACATCAACAAACAGCTTCATTAAACACACTACATGAAAAGTATTATCTGAAAAAAAGCATAATATGACTATTAAAACTTTTTAAAAATCACACCAGATGCTGTTAATTAAAAAACACTCTGAAATTTGTATTCACAATTGTTATTAAAATTTTTTTATATATGACCCTGGACCACAAAACCAGTTTTAGGTTTCACGAATATATTTTTGATAAACAAAAAATGGGTCAAAATGTTTAATCTTATATTTATTTTAATTTAATTGTCATCTCATTTTAATGCTTAAAATCAGTAAAGCTCATGTTCCATGAAGATATTTTGTAATTGTCTTAGTTTAAATAAATCTATCAATAAATCTCAACTTATTAGTAATATGCATTGCTAAGCACTTCATTTAGACAACTTTAATGCCGATATTCCCAGTATTTCGATATTTTTACACCTTCAGATTTCAGATTCAGCCTAATAATGTTTAATCCTAACAAACCATACATGATGCAAAGCTTTTCTTCAGCTTTCATGTGATGTAGAAATCTCAATATAAAAAAAATATATATATATATATATATTTTTTTAGATTTATTTTTTTGTGGTCCAGAGTTTCATATATGCTTAAAATAGATGTATGATAGGTGCAGATTATACTCACCCCTGGGATGGCCCATTCACCACAGTCTAACCTCTTGATGGACACAAACTGCAATACTGGTAATTTAGAATTAGCGTGAAGGAAACGCTGCCCTGACGAGTCTTTTTTCCACCTGTTTGAGGCCAAAGGACACGTGAATAACCGATTGTTTTCTGCTTGTGAACTATGCCACACAGCACATTACACACCTGGTATGCATTGTTAAACCGGTCAGATGGGAGAAAGATTGCAGTTGGAAGTGTTTGTAAACCATTTATTATGACAACTGTAATACCTGGTAACTATTGGGTCAGCAGCGTGGTTGGGACCCCACCTTCCTAGTAATCCTCGGCCCTCCAGCCCAGTTCTTCCATGTGGATTACTGAGGATGATTTATAGAAAGTAAAAACATTTATAAGCAGGAATATTTCTTTATTTTGGGTAAGCTGGTATTGTAATGTTTTACTCACAGTGGTTTGCCATTCTGTATGCGATATTGGCCCTCGTGGCTTCTTCTGTCTACAGAGCCATCCAACGAATTGAACTGTGGACAAAATGCACTGGAGGAAGAGTATATAGGATTAAACGTCTATGCAGATATTTTATGCAGAGACTCAGCAATGTGTTGGCCACTGATATTTATCAGATCATTTTGAGAAATAATTTAAACGCTTCTACATTTTGGCTACTGCATGAAAAATGTAGACATAGCAAACCAATAAATGAACAATTAATCGTATGAAGAGTGAGAAGTTGTATAGTCTGTTGCATAACCCAATGTTATTCTTTGGGTAACAGTTAAATACATCTGATATATAAAAAGACCTACAAAAAATTTGCCTGTTTAATTGATCCAATGCATGATCAATGAAAAAAACTATTGTAAATATGCAGGATTAAACTAACTAGTAGACTTTAATGCATGCATTTCAATAAGTTATCAAAACAATTATGTGTTTTAAAGAAAAAGGTACTAATACGGAGCAAGCGATGTTTGTTTGGGAATCTGAATAGTTTTAATTTACCATTTATCATTACTGGTAAATACAAATGGTGTACTTATTCATTTTTAATCATCATTACATATGCCACTTTATTTTTTTCTTTTAACTATAATTCAATTTTAAATCATTAAGACAAAATTATGTAATATTATGGACTGCAATTTATTTTGGAATAACAAAACGAAAAGTAATAAACCACTATATTTATTTGAGTGTTTATTGGCATTATAGATGATGCTCTTCACTTATTTTATTTATTTTTTTCACTCACCCAATCTCTAGATCAGCCCAAACAGGCTTTTTCAGCACAGCGGGGGCCGTATAGTTAACAGGGCTGTACTGGGGCCAGTCTGTCTTCCAGTCAACTTTATCATCTGGGACAGGAAATCGGTGCGTGTCTGAGCCGGGATACACAGCGCAGCGAGCTTTAATGTGTGCTGCAGGAGCCATGTGAAGTGATGCAAAGACACTGGGAATGAGGCTAATGCCGTTCCTCCTGCTGCAAATTAGTTGAAACAACTATTAAAGTAATCATGTCTGTTAATCATGTAATGTTAATCAAACAAATGCATTTACTACCTTATTTATTAATCATTTTAATGTCAGTTAATACAATTACAACTGTGCTTTGTTCATCTTAGTTCTGATCCATCAAATACTACTTCTGATTTCAATAATGCTGAAATAAATATAAATCAAGATTAATAAACGTTTAGATCTTTTTAGGATAACAGTTTTTTTTAGTTATTGCCGTCTATCACTGAATGTGTCAGGAATATCGAAAACAAAACCAACTCAAGCCCGCTGAATTAGCGTTTACTCTGTAACTGACGAATGTTAAGAAATGAAACATTTATGTTACCGAAACACTAATCATTTACACATTATAAACAGAAAAGGCGATGGCTTATATATAACTGTCAAACTTGTATCATAACTGCACAGCTTCCGAAATTAAATTATTCTGTTTAGCAGTGATTTATGGAATTATTACATTTATTTACATACCAGGTTCCAATTGTGCCAGCAGAGAAAGGGAGCCCAATAAGACTAAGCGCTACATGTACCGATGCAACCCATTTACGGGAAACTGGTTTCATTCCCAATCAATACACACGAAGCCCACAACTGCAGTAACCAGGAAGTGAGCCCAGCCTATTCGGTGACGTCATTCATGCGACTGGCTGTTATTATGATCACGAGCACTAGAGGGAGCTCTGCTGGATGATCTGTGTATCATTCATTGATTTTCTTTTCCGCTTAGTCCCTTTATTAATCTGGGGTCGCCACATCGGAATGAACCACCAACTTATCCAGCATATGTTTTCCCATTCCGGGGAAACCGGAGCACCCGGAGGAAACCCACGCGAACACGGGGAGAACATGCAAACTCCACACAGAAATGCCAACTGACCCAGCCGGGAGTCGAACCAGCGACCTTCTTGCTGTGAGGCGACAGTGCTAACCACTGAGCCCGAGATAATGAGATAGCTGGCCAAATTAGGTTTATTGGTTTTACATTAAATTAGTCACAAAGGCAAAAATAAAATGATAGCATAATACAAAATGAGTGCAATCCAATGAATGTGTTATGAGAGACAAAAGGAAATTCAAAAAGAAATAAAATCAATGAGGCCAAACTAAACAGATTAAATTAAATTTTTACTTTATTTTTTTTTATTATTATATTTACTTTAATATATTGTAGACTTTAATCATTGTGTCATTTATTTTCTAAATCCTGAAGATGTTAGGTTGACCACACTCTTGTGGTGATTAAAATGCATGTTTGCAGCAAAATATACAGTCCATAATCCTAAAGAAGTTGTTAATTTGTGTGTGTGTGTGTGTGTGTGTGTGTGTGAATGTGTGTGTGTGTGTGTGTGTGTGTGTGTGTGTGTGTGATAGAATGCACAATGTGTGTCTGCAGAAATCTGAAATACATTTGTGGTTTAAAGATGGTGGATGTGGATCATAATAATATTTTAAAGTTTTGGTTTGTTTCAGAGTTGAGACTATTTTGATGATGATGTTGTTATTGTTGAAAGTGGTGCTTCGTGCTACGTATTCAATTAAGGGAAAATATGGTGAGTTTGTGTGAACTTTAACATGCCCTCTTCTCCCTTTTGTTTGTTTTTTTCCAGCCACAAACTGTAAATCACGCTAAGGGCCTACTAACGGTGACCGTGGGAGGCAGGAATCTGCACACCCACTCGAGCGCGCTGGAAATGCGTCTATTGCAGCGCGCGCCCCCGATTGTTGTACAGGAGAACTGCGCGTTCGCGCTGCCTATCCGTTTAGATGCACGCGCTCCGCTCCGCACTCGCATCCACAGGGGGGCCTTGACCGAGTCCTCTTCGACTGTCAAGAAAACGCACCGTATAACAGCAGCCTTTGCTATCCAACAAACCTGTCTTTGATCTGAAAGCAAATACGAGGCCCCTTCCCCAAAAGGCTGTGCGAAGGCGACGATTTGCGAACATAAACGATGGCGGAATCGGGCAGTAGCGCGGCGGCGGCCGGAGCCGCGGGCTCGAATAGCAGCACCGCCGGGGCTGGAGGAGCCGTCGCACCCGGGGGAGCAAGCGGAGCGGCGGGATCCAAGCCTGGCCTGGAGTCGGTGAAGGGACAAAATTTTGACGTTGGCCCCCGATACACTGATCTCCAATACATCGGGGAGGGGGCCTACGGGATGGTCTGGTAAGCGGAAACTGCTCGTTTTTGCAGTCGCTCACTTCGGTGGAAAATTGTTGGATCGAAAATTAGTGGGCTGGTACTGACCTACTCGTAGTAAAGATAAAAAGCTTTTCTTCCGAAAGCTTATGCCATTTCGTGTTTTCATTTCCTACATAGAAAAGCTCATATAAGCAACAGCGTAATGTAGTATGCTCAACAAGTTTGTGCAGATCCTTCCCAGAATCTCGGGGCTAACAATAGATTGCGAGTAATACATTGGATTAAATCCCATTTCTTACAGCACTGGCTGTGTTTCAAAACATAGCAGGCTGCCTACATAAACAGCATTTTTCTTGGCATCATAGGCGCGTTTGGAACAAACGTTGAAAAAAGCTATTTTGGGGAAGCCAATTCACTGTTTCATTGCACAGCTAGTGTCTTACTGCTCGTGAATCCTTGTTATTGAGACATCAGTCATTTGCTTGGTATCAGTCGTTTGGGTTGTTGAGTGTCACTCGTGATTTTAGGAGCGTGTTTGTAGTGTGAAACTGCATGCTACAACCGTTAGCACCACGGCTAACAATCTGACATCTCACTCCGAGCTCGTGAAACAGGCGTGGTTACGCTGCGGCCAAATGTGGATGACGGGGGCTAGCAAACATTTGCGTTGTTTGTATTGATACATACGCTACATTTCAGAGACCTCTTGCAAAAAAGTCATTAAATGACCGTAAACAATACAGATGATATGCTGAAATGAATTGCTGCCGCGTTAATTTGTCCTCTATGCTTAAAATGACTGTCAAGTTTTGGTGTAGGATGTAAACAAACCCCCTTTGATAAAACACTAAAGCCTTCTATGGATATCTTTGGTTAGGTTTATCTCAAAGCTGCATTAAAATAATAAATGTGTGAATAATATAGATGCTAGGCGTTTTCCGCAAAACTGTGCACTGTAATATTTATACAAAATGGATATTTTGACCAGCAATGAGGTTTGGATGGGTTTAAAGTAAGATGAATTAATTAAAATAAGATTTGTTTATATGTGTTTGTTGAATTGATGTTTATTTTGGTATTTTTCCATTTAAAATGTTTAAAATAATAAATTGTTTACATTTTTGCTACAAATATTGTCATAAAATTGGTTGCTGAATAGTCTTTAGTTATTTAGTTGGTGTAGTCGTTAAATATCACTCACATAATTAAGCATTTTTACCTTAATTGTAATTTTTGAAAACTATTTTAAGTCTGAGTACCTACAATCATGCATTTGCTCCCATCATTTGTAGACCCTCATTTTAATTAAATTCCCCATTTTGTAATAAACTATATAATGAATATAATAATAATCAATAAATATATGCTTATTTAAAATTACATTAAATGATTTACTTATTGTTTAAACAGAAAATGGGGTGTGAACAATTTACACGTCTCATGTAAATATGAACAAATTGTGTGTAATTTAGCATAGCCTGAGGTTCAACGTTTTATTAAATGCAGCAAATAAGTCTTGCCATATTTTTTTTTTTATTCACATGCTACATGGTCTATAATTATGTGCACAAGCTTGTATTTTGTTATCTACTCCCTCCACTTAACCAACTCATTCTTTCCCTGCTGCCTACAGCTCAGCTTTTGATAATGTGAATAAGATCAGAGTGGCCATTAAGAAGATAAGTCCATTTGAACACCAGACCTACTGCCAGCGCACACTGAGAGAGATCAAAATCCTCCTGCGGTTCCGTCATGAGAACATCATCGGGATCAATGACATCCTGAGAGCTCGCCACATTGATTATATGAGAGATGTGTATCCTTAAACACTCACAGTGCACTAGAGAGACCACAGTATTTTGCATGTTGTCTTCACAATTTTGCTTTGTTTTAGTTCTTTAACCGTGTTTCAGCTATATCGTACAGGACCTGATGGAGACCGACCTTTATAAACTGCTGAAGACACAGCAACTCAGCAATGACCATATCTGCTACTTTCTGTATCAGATCCTGCGAGGGCTGAAATACATTCACTCTGCCAACGTGCTGCACAGAGACCTGAAGCCCTCGAACCTTCTCATCAACACCACCTGTGACCTCAAGGTCAGAACCACAGCATTTCTTTCTAGAATAATAAAATGAGAAGGAACATTTGCAAACTAATAGCGATAACATGGCAAATAACCTGAATTTGAAAAGTAAATATGGAAATCATTTCATAACAGATCTATCTCGGTGCCTGTGTTTTGAAGAACACAGGACCAAATTTATTGTGGTTCTTGTGCTTTGTTTCATCTTAAGACAGAGATCCAGGGGAAGCTTAATTTAGAAACGAAAGGCTTTTTAAGAAAAAGTGCATGGTTGTGTGGAGCATAATTATATTTCCTCACCTTTAGATCTGTGACTTTGGGTTGGCACGGATAGCCGACCCTGAACATGACCACACTGGATTCCTCACAGAGTATGTGGCTACTCGCTGGTACCGTGCCCCTGAGATCATGCTCAACTCCAAGGTATAGCCATTTTTAGATGCATGTTTCATTTTGATGGTGGAAGGAAACAGGTTTAACAACCTAGTTAAACCAACTGCTTTGCAAAATGTTTTTTGAAGCACCCGAAATGCCACAAGCTGGTGACAATGTTCAAAACTCTGCAGATGCCACAAAAACATGCATTCTGGTTTGTGTGAAATCAGAATGTACAATTTTTATTTTGGTAGCGCACATTTTTATTCTTTTTGTGAACAATTAATGCGTGACTGAACGCATTAAGCTTTAATCCACTAATCCAAAGTTTGTTTTGGTTATCTTCAATCAAAGTCTGGACCATTTACTTGGTGGACCATGTCTGTTGACGTGAGTTTGATGGCTTCAGCTACAATATTCGTAACCACGCCCCTCTTACCGTTAGTTTGATATTAGGGAATTTTGCACAAAAAGCCCCGCCCCGTACTCTATATACCTTTTCAATTAAAAAATCTCAGCAGCTTCTGGTCCATGTGGAGATTAAGTTTCTGTATTACATGTGTCCCTGCATTAATTAGCAGTGCTTCTTTGTTTTAGGTAGGTCTAGGCTAAATGTGCCTGTACTGCACAACAGTCGGGTTCTGGAAGTAAAATCTTCATCCATTTTCTCCTTAGGGAAACTTTTAAAGACATACCTGTTTTGAGGTGGTTGATTAAGTATTGAATATAAGTTTTTGTTAAACCCATCATTAACCCAACTTTAATTCAATTTACTTTAAATAGTTGAGTAGCAGAATGTGTGCTGAAAATAATTACCCATGATGCTGTGAACAAAATTCCACCAATCTGAGTTGTGTGAGCAAAGCATGCAAAAAGCATTTTTTTACTGTTGTAAAGTACCACAGATCAGCATCTTTAAATATTTATTCCTTCATGTTTTTAATTTAATTAAAAAAAAATCTAATTCAATTCCCAAAGTGTTTCATAGAGTCATAGTTCACCAAAAAATGAAAGTTCTGTCTCACCTATGACTTGTTCCAAATCGTTTTTTGTTTTTTTTCATTGTGTTAAATACAAGAACATATACTGAAGAATGTTGTAATCAGGCTATGGAAGTCGATGGCTACCAGTTTCCAACATTCTTCAAAATATCTTCTTTTGTGTTTCATCCCCCATCACTAATGCTTCAGTGTTCTCTCTCTTTATCCTTCAGGGCTACACTAAGTCCATTGATATTTGGTCTGTGGGATGCATCCTGGCTGAGATGTTGTCCAACAGACCCATCTTCCCTGGGAAGCACTATCTGGACCAGCTCAACCATATATTGGGTAAAAACATTACGCTCATTGGAGTTTTGTCATTCACTCTCATTCTCAGACCTTCCCAACCTGAATATAATTTAACAAATTAAGCAATTTCATGCCGCAAGATAGTTCTATATTATCTGTATTACTCTATCATTGAGGACATAAAAAACGGACTAGTCTATCTGCCTTTCATTCCAGTTTATTAAAGAATCCTGGAAAAAAATGATTTTAAAAAAAATTAAGCAGCACAAATGTTTTCAACTTTGATTATAACAAGGAATGTTTCTTGATTGTCAAATCAGATTCTGATATAAGAAAACTTCATTTCATTTTGGATCATGTGACACTGAAGACTGGAGTAATGTTTGTCTTCCATTAAAGGAATAGATCACATTTGAATTTCAAAATCCATGTAGAATGTCACTAGTATAGTTTGATTGGAGGCAGGGCCTTTTTAAAAGCATATTTAGACGTTTAAAAGACCATTTCTGTTTTGTTTTTTAACTCTGCACAAATATTAAGTATATTTAGTTGCATTTTAACAGAATTCCCAGGTTTTTTGAAAGTACTTGAATTTCAGACATACGAATTCAGGGCCTGGAAAATACTTGAAAACAAACATAGGTCCTTGAAAGTGCTTGAATTAAATGTTAAAATGAAATTTACTTATGATATTATTTCAACATACTGTTGTACTGTGCTTCTGTCAAAAACAGAATTTAAAAAAATCGTAAAAATAAAAATCGGACATTTAAGTCTTGTACAAGAACTATGACAAATAATGCACATTTTATCAATATTTCAGAAACCGCATTTGACTATTTACTTTATTAAATAAACTTTATAGACTTTATTTTTTCAAAGCCCAAATACATTGTACAAACAATGGTTTCAGTATTATACCACTGCATTGTTTTTATTGGCTACCTGATCTGCACTTGAGGACTCGTTCATTCTTTTAATTCTCCTGCCCTATCTAACAGGTGTTTTGGGCTCCCCCTCTCAAGATGATCTGAACTGCATCATCAACATGAAGGCCAGGAACTACCTCCAGTCTTTACCGCAGAAACCCAAGATCCCATGGAACAAGCTGTTTCCCAAAGCAGACAACAAAGGTAAGCTCACACATTAGGATGTTCAGGCGTGTGTGATGAAATGACGAGTAAAGTGTGTAAGAAATGTCTGGCAATAGTTGTCTCAAGTGTGTTTGGTGTGCGTGCCTGACAAGTGTGGTATTGTGAGTATTGAGTAAATGTGGGTGTCAACAAATGGTCTTTTGGTGGTCTGGCTGCATTGTGCAAGCATGTTTATTGAAACACTAGCAAGCAAAATAAAAAGTTTACATCCTGGTATCCCTTTTTCTCTGCACTGTCAATGTGCGTTTTGTTTGTTGTGCAAGATTTATAGGCTGTATGTTAGATATTATAGATTTAAAAGTGTTGTTTACCCAAAAATAAAAACACACCACCCATATATTTCCGAATTGTTTCTTTCTTCTGCTGAACACAAAAGGAGGTATTTTGAAGAATGGTGGAAACCTGTAACCTCCATTAAAAAAAAAAATCCTACTATGGCTACAAGTTTCCAACATTCTTCAAAATATGTAATTTTGTGTTCAACAGAAAAAGAAACTTGTTTTGAAAGGCGAGTAAATGGTGAGATGATGTTCTTTTTTGGGTAAACTTTCCATTTAACATTAGAAGTATGGAACTTGCTTATGTACTGTACTTCTACCATTGCATTTTCAGCTTTGGATTTATTGGATCGCATGTTAACCTTTAACCCCATCAAACGTATAACTGTGGAGGAAGCACTGGCCCACCCCTACCTGGAGCAGTACTATGACCCGTCTGATGAGGTATCCCTCTTCCCCCTCTACAGCTATTACTGTTAGGGGCCTTCAATCTGCCATCTCTACATTCCCGTATCTGTTAGTAAAGTCTAATGGTGTTTCACATTGTTTGCATATTTAGCCGGTAGCTGAGGAACCCTTCACTTTCAACATGGAGCTGGACGACCTTCCTAAAGAGAAGCTGAAAGAGCTCATCTTTGAGGAGACGGCACGTTTCCAGGCCAACTACCAGGGCTCCTGAGAGGGACAGGTACAAAAATCTAATAAATAATTCTATAATGTTAATCCACTTAAAAATATATATATATAATAATAATAATAATAATAATTGGTGCAACTTTTTTCTTTTCTTTTTTTTTACATTTTAAAAATGCAACTTCTATAATGACAGACATTTAAAAGATGTTATTTCAACTTGATTTGAATCCCAAAAGTAATTTTTAAGACGGTGTGATCAAATATCTTTTATTTTAATTATCTTGTGAATTTGACATGAACACAGTTTACTCTTGTTGAGCTGATCAATCTTATTTACCTAATTTAGACAACTACAATATTGTTAACTAACAACTTTAATCACATTTATTGATTTTATATGTAACCTAGTTAAAAGGCCAGTAAAAAGAGACTGATAGAGCTGGCATTAGCACATTTTTGGTTATTGATTGATCCATTGATCATTGTTATTAATAAAGCCAGCTTTTTAACAAAAGAATATCCTGTATATGTAGCCTCAACACCCTATGACTAAGTTAACTGTATAACTTTATAAATTTAAGTGGATTGAACATAAATTCGGAAATCCCTAACAAACTAAAATTAAAGACTTTTTTTTAATAATCGTAATTTTTCATCAGTATACAAACATAGGAATATTTTTTAAGGTTATAATTTTAAATAGTCTTTATATGTAAATGTACAAATCATATTTGAAAGCTATTGTTGTCTGTTCTTGGGTAAAATAAACCTTTTTGATTTATTTCATGAAAAAATGTATATTTAAAATGCTCCTTTTGATAATTTTTTTAGCAATTTTGTTTGCATATGGCATCAAACAATATTAAATGAAAATCATATTCACTTTAATCATCTTCACTTAAATATATTCTTAAATTAAGCAAAAACTTATTTTAGTTTGTAGAATTAACTATATTTAAAGATGTTTGCCACTGATGGTCCGTAATCCCGTTTTAAATGTATTTATTTTTGCAGTCATCACGGAGAATAAGCGAGCAGTGTGGAGTCCCATCTAAAGAAAACTCCAGACGACCTGCGAAAAACATATACATGCATATATACATTTAAAAAAAAGATAAAAACAAGATAAAAAAAAAGCAAAAATGTACATTTAAAAACTTCAGCTTTGTTTTATCTGTCCATCTCTCTTTTCTCGCTGGGAAGCTGTGGGCTAGTTTGGGCTTCTAACATCTTATCATAACGCCATTAATGGGGGCCGTCAGACTCACTATTCTCATCACATCCCTCACACAGCTCCTGCTCTCTATCTCTCTCTCTTTCTCTCTCTCTCTCTCTCTCTCTCTCCAACAATCACACCTTTCACCCTTTCTGTCAATACCCTCCTTCTTTCTCTGTTCGGATCCATCTCTCTCTCTCTCTCTCCTTTCTCTGTTGAGGGTCTGTCTCTCTTTTCTGCTCTGTGGTGTTCCGGGTGTTGTTGTTTTTTTTAATTTTTTTTATTCATTCCAATAGAGATGGAAAAAGAGAGAATTTCTAGGATGGGCACTGACCGGTGTGTGTGTGTGTGTATGTGTGTATATATATATAAGTGGTTTTGAGTTTCATTGGAGTATTGTAAGTCGGCGATCTGTTTGTATACTGTAATTTGAACGTTACGATCAGTTACAAATCGTGTTTTGTAATGTTGGGAATTTCTATTTGAATATCTTTTGAAAATATAAAGTCATTGCTTGTGTTTTTCCTTTTTTTTTTTTTTTTCATTCAAAGTTACATTTATTGAGCTTGGACTTTTCTATTGTGAGGAGGATTGTTGAGGAATATAGTAAATGGTAAGAGCAGGATGAATGGCGTAAATGGAGAGCGAGATGGAGTTGTATCATCTGCTGTAAAATATCACGTTCTACTGTCGAGACTTGTTCTTGCCAACGTTCTTGGGAAATTTAAGCCATCGGTATCATGTTTTCTTGCTTTAATGCTGGCTTCTCTTCTGGCTCATCTGCTCCTTTCTGCGCACAGACCTTGCGTTTTCGAGTGTTTTTGTTTTGGGTTTTTCTTTCTCCAAAGGGGGTTGATGTACTGATTTCTTTGTGAATAACAATAGTTGTCATTGGTTACCATGTCCATGGCTACTGTTGCCATGATTCCTTTCTGATAAGTCACACATCGTTCCTCATATTCTGGCTTTATTTCTTGCAGACATCGGTCCCTCGCTGCGTTTCTTGTTTTTTTTTTGTTTTTTTTCCCCTCCTCATCGTCCTTTTGTCTCTTTGTCCCGGAGTGATTGAGGAATCATAGCCAAGCTTAACACTTTCAGAGCCATAGCACATTTTCTCTCATTCCCTCCCTGTGATGTCAGAACTTTTCAAAGGGCTTTTCCACAGGGCTTGCTGACCTCATGCTTCTCTCCTGCCTGTGATTGGCTCACCTTGTGTTTTATCGGACTTAACCTGCATGCATTGCATCTTAGACGTAACAACCTGCCTTTTATTATACGTCCGTTTTTGTAAGGAAACCGTCATTGCTTTTGGCCAATCGTGGATGAGGAAAAGCATGTTCAAGTGGGAACAGTTTAAATGGCACAGTGTGCAGCTGTTTTGCATAAATACAGGGTGTGATTTGCATAAATTAATACCACCCCCTTTCAAAATCGAGGAAATTAACCCCGTGTGTCATTTTTCAATCGGTGCACCTGCACTTTGTGTCTCGTGACCAAATGTTTCGCTTTTGTTTTGGTTTCTAGTGCAATTTTTTTAATTCTGTTCCTGTCACAAAGGGTTTCTGCTTTATATGCTATTGTCATATATTAAAAAAAGTTTCTTTAATCCTTCAAATGTTAGGGTAACGGGCAATAGCGGTCGGTCTTTCACGTCCCGTGTCTGTCTGTACGTCTGTTCTTTCCTACCAGAAGCTGCTCTTCTCTGCTTCCTCATGAGGAGTGGAGATCATCCCACTCTCTGATCTGAGGGAAACAATTCATTACCAAGAAAAGGTTTATTTATATTACTGTATTGTCAATGGCAATGATATGCTTATTGTTAATGGGACCATGGGGACTGTCAACAGTCTTACGCACACACAAACACACACATTTTCAGATGTATTTCTCACATGTAAACCTGCACGCATACAGTATGATTTCCTAAAACCTGCAAAGGAGGCAGATATCATTGTCTTTTTAATGGCTGTTATTATAATTATTGCTGGTGTTCTATTGGTGAGGTCTTTTTTTATTATTATTTTAAAATCTGAAAAGGGATTTAAGAACTTTTTGTCCTTTTAAAAAAAAAAATCTTTCATTTGTTCGCTTTGGGTGTTGAAAAAAATAATAATTGGCTGTTCACTCTTTCTGAAGTCTATTTTTTTCCCTGAATCTTATGAGGAATTATTTTAAAAGATGATTAAATGATATGGGTAGTTTGTCAAGAGAAACGAGCTATGGATGGTTATAGTCTATGTATATGCTTATGGGTATAATAAATTAAACGATTAACAAAAACAGAATTATATACATATATAAAATAAAATTCATGATACTGTAAGTCTGTGTGTTGGGTGTTTTTTTTTTTCTCCACCTATATATATGTTTTTTTTATCATCAAGAAATACCTTTTTAATCAGCATTGACTGATGGTACTAAAAATCAAAACTCAATTTGTATAAAAAAAAAATATATATATATATATATATTTATTTATTTATTTAAGAAAGTTGAAGAAAAGTGGTAGCCCATGACTTGCAATGGATACCGGTTTCTAACATTCTTCAACATATCTTTTGTGTTCAATAAAAAATAAAAATAAACTAAAAACTGGTTTGAAGGACAAGGGTGATTTAAATGATGACAGAATTTTCATTTTTTCATCAACTATCCCTTTAACACACTAAACAGACATGAGAAACACATCAGTCGTATACATAACTTAGATATTTTTGTTCTTTTGTTGATTTGATTGATTGTATTGTCTAAGTTGAGTCTTCAGTCATTCTCAAAAATCATCTGAAAAGATTTATCTCTTTTTGTCAACACTCATTACAAACTATTGTTTTCTATATCTAAAGCACTGTAGCTCCAGTAGTTGAATGCTAGCACTTTATAATCCATTTTCTATGCTCTTTTTTTATATATATAAACACCAACATTCTTTCATCTATTCTCTATTTAATCTATAATTTTTAGCATTAAATTAAGTAGGATTTGTCATATTATTAGCATATTTTTATTCTTTTGTTACTTTGATTACTACTCCCATATTAATGACTTTCTCATTTGTAAGTCATTTTTGGATTAAAGCGTCTACCAAAGGATTCAATTTAAATGTGTTTATCCAATTAATTGGAAGGACTTATTTGAACGGTTTTTAGACATAATTCACATTCTTCTTAAATGTGTAATTGTTTTATGTATAAAATTGGTAACACCTCACAATAAGCTTACATTACGTAACATGAAAAATGCTTCTGAATAGTCTTTTAACTTGTATTAATGGAGCTAACATGAGTTAATGAACACTGTTGTCACAGATTAATACATACATTTACAAATTTTAATGGTATAATTAGTTATGGATCTTAATGTTACATTATTATAAAAAATATTTAATTTTTTGTATTTTATATTTATATTTTGTATTCTTATAACATGTCAATGTGGCAGAATTAATTAGATTTTTATTTGTGCTCAATTATCCCATATTTTTAGCATTAGCAATAGATCATAATTATCTTTTCTCATTTTAAGAGTATTAACAATATGTTGTATTTGTATTTACGATTTTGTGTAGTTCATTATGACCAGATTATGATCTTCATGACTAGCTAGAGGATTGTTCCATGTTTTGTGTAGCTTATTGTGAATTCATTAGAGTGTCACAGTCATTCGCCTTTATCATGTTAGTTTTTCCAAGATGGAAGTTATTTTCTGCTTTCCTGTAAAGCATTATAACAATCAAAGCTACAGAATTTTCAATTGAAACTTGAAGCATGGATGTGCATGTCAAGTTTTAACCCAAGCCAAAGTAAACTTTCTTCCAGGTTAATGTTTACTTATTTTATGGCTAATGTATGCACTTAATATTATTATTTTCCTTCAGGTTCCACTCCTTGTTTCAAGACGTTTACCTTTCCTCCACAAGTTGTCTGTCCAGTTGTACCACTCCTCTGCTTCATCAACATGTTTCTGCACGGCACAAGAATTTAGCTGCGAGGCATTTTGAAGGCTCTCGAAGACATATCAAACTCTTTTGGGTGTGCTTGCATTCTAGTACGCCTGATTTAAATACAGGAGAAAAGCTGTGACCTAATACACTGATTCACTGCAATTTTGTTGAAACAAAACTAAGGCGAATCAGTGGTTTTAATGAAAGCAGTTTGCCTGTACAACAACAACAAAAAACTTGCAAATTATTATCTCTCTCAGCCCCATGTTCCATCTGTCTCTGCCTCCCTTTGTTTGTTGGGTAACAGTCTCTCAGCGAATCTATACAAAACCAGAACAATAGAAACCCAAAGTGTTCTGCTGACGAGCAACACTGACAGCGTGTTTACATTTGTTGTGTGTGCATTGCTGTGAGTTCACGTTTATCCCACATTAAGCCTTTGCTAAGCACTGAAATGTGTGAGAACATGAATACTGAGCATCCTCATCTACTTATGATCTGTTGCGGTTATACAGAAACGACAACAGCCCCATGTGCTGTCCTGCTGTTATTTCTCTTCATTTTCACTATATACACTCTTGAAAATAAAGGTTCTTTACGGGCGTTCATGGTTTTATGAAGAATGTTTTCATTCCACAAAAGGTACTTTAGATTATGAAAATGTTCTTTACACTATAGATGATAGTTCTTTGAGGAACTTTTTCTTAATAGGTTCTTTGAGGAATCCAGATCTTCTATGGAATTGCTGCAAAACCAAGTGTAGTGATGTGATGAATTACATATTTATAGGGATTGTGTCATTATTTACTCACCTGCCACTTGTTCCAAACCTGTTTTTTTTTTTTTTTTTTTTTCTGTTGAACACAAAGAAAAAATACTGAAGAGTCTTGGGAAAAAACAGAGCTAACATGAGTTAATAAACACTATGTTAATAAAGGTTAACACAGATTAATAAATACTGTAACAAATTTAACGGATTCCTGCACTATGGATGTCAATGGCTGCTTTTTTCCAAAATTCTTCAGAAAGAAATTTAAAAGGCTTAGAACCACTTAGAACCCAAACATATTTTTTTTGTTTTTAAAGAAATGCTCACTAAAACTTACTTTGGATAACCAAAAATGTTTCTTCTATATATGGCTCTCTCCTTTTAGTAAATTCTGGCCACATTTTACTTCTCTTTTTTCTCTTTTTTTTGTTTCTGAAGATAGTTTGAAAAATGTTGGAAACCTGTAACCACTCACCTCTGTAGTAAGAAATACTGTGGAAATCAATGGTTACATTTTTCCAACATTTTTTCAATGTGTCTCATTTTGTGTTCAGCTAAACAAAAATTAATGAACAACCTCAGACTGGTTTGCAACAAGTCAGGGTGAGTAAATGATGACAGAATTTTCATTTTTGGCTGAACTATCCCTTTAAGAAGGTGTTCCAACAACTTTATTTGCTCCCTTGTTTTAATGTTTTGGCCACACTGATTTTCCCCCAATTTTAACTACGACGAGAGAACAAATAATTATAGAGCAGAAATTATTTAGCCATTATTACACAATTTGTCCTGCTAGGTCTGTGAAAACTGAGGCATACCTGCACATTAACAAACACACATACACACACTTCAAAAGTCAAACAAACTGCATTCCAAAACAGCCTCTGACTGTCTCCAAAAAGGAGGGGGGACGTGAAATTACAAAGAGTGCAACTATCAATGACTGACTCATTACTGAAACACACAACTAGTGAGAAAGATTTCATTGTTGAGGTCTGAGTCTGTGGTGCAGGTGTTTTTGATATTTTAATGAGAGGAACAGACGAGCCTTTGCATTGCAGTCTAGTTTTGAGTTGCCGCTTATTGGGCAACATTACTTTCTAAGTAATGTGATCGGTATTGGCCAGGTGAAGGTTGACAAGGGAGTGGCTGAGCAACTGTAAAGGAGAAACACAAGAGAGAAGGAAAAGATAAGGAAAAACATATTGGCATCAGCATTGAAAACAGGTGCAGATATCCTGGAATAACTAAACCACAGGGAATCTTGGTAAGTTCATGATGCAAATAAATATTCAGTTTATCATTGAAATGAAACAGTATGTTCCTGTTTGCACTTGTTGCTTTATGCCTGATAAGTCATAGACTTTCAAGTGCACTGTAAAAAATATCCGTTAATTAACAGTTTCTGTTTTGTGGTTCCCAAGTGTTTTTCGTTTATTACATTATGGGATGTTGATCTCTGCTCTGTCGACTTTTGATGTTAAAAATTCAACTCTACAGTTTAACAAAGTGCCTTTTATTGCTATTTTAGTAGTTTTAAATGATATAAGAAATAATATCTAGAGAAATTAGTCTGTAAAACAGAAAATGTACTGGCAGTTTATTACAAGGTTTTTGTATAGTAATATACATCACCAACCAATATGTAATTTTAAACTATTACAAATGTTAATAAAAGTCACTTTTTCCAACTTTTCAACGTTAAAAGTTGTTGGAAGAAAGATCAAGTTCCCATTGTGCAATTCAAAAGCATAAATAAACAGGGAAAATAAAAACATGAATCATAAAATACGGAAAACTGCTAATTTATGGATTTTTCTTTACATTAAATTCATATTCTAATAGTTAAAAAAGCAAAGAATAATTTGTATTATAACCAATTTGTTGTATACATACATATGTATATCTCCTTTATCTATTTGTTTTTATATAATTGTTTTATATTTATTTTGTAAATTGAGAAATGTTTTAAAGTATGTAAAAAAATATGTGACATTTTTTTTATTTCATGACACGAAAAGATCATGAGAACAAATGTTTTTATGTTACTTTAGCTTAAGTTAATCAGATTCCATCTATTTTTTAGTACTTTACACAAAGTTTAACTTTTTTGATGGACGTTTAGATGAAAATGTCATTTGATTCAACAAAAAAGATTAATGCAGCTAGAATGGTGAATTATGGTCATGATCTAACAAAAGGAGGGATAAGTTATTTGTGGCTATAAAATGTGATCAAATTGGTGAACTGTTTTACTTATATTTTGGTGTCTTCATAGTAAAAACATGTTTAATGGTCACAATTTTTTTCTTCAAAAAAAATTCAAAGGGGGTTTAATAATTCTGATTTCAACTGTAGACTGTAAAAACCCATTTAAGCATAAAGGAACATTTTATCTGGCTAATTGGTTGAAAGATCTGCTACATTTCGTTGCATTTAAAAAGAATAACCTACAGTATAAATAGAAAACTAAAAGACTGCCATAAAACTTTGAATGTTTTTAAACGTTTTCTGAAAAATAACCGTATCTACATAAACAAGGATAGACAATGCTCATTCTCTCATATGTGTATGTTGTGTTTTTGTATTTGTAAAGTATCTGTTGCGTCTTAGTCTTTGTATAGTAAAACCTGAAATTTTGGATGCTTTAAGGGGTTAGGTGGTGTAAATATAAATTTATATGTATCATTTTCCATGTATTTCTTTTTTCAACAAAAGCATGTTTTTTTTAAATGCTGAAATTAACTTGAAATAATTATATAAATAAACAGTTGGATGCTTATTATTCTTTTCAATAATAAAAATGTTTAAAACGTCAAAAATTCAATCTTTTCTTGAAGTTTCTGCGTAGAGTCTTCATCGTCCTCATTGTTTTGGGAAATATGGCGAGCTGCCTGTACTACCTGCTGCCGGCGGTAGGGGGCTACGCGCTCACTTCACTCTACTTCCTGAAGAACCCGCACATTCTCCACAAGAAGAAGCAGACCGCTTTCCACTGCACACACATCTCTCACAGAGGAGGTACATCTTTGAAAATATGACCCATATTACGTTTAATTTAGAACAATAACGCTCCAGCTGACTGTTATCATTAAAATGAGACCTCACTAAAAGACTTCTCCCTGCTTTTGTTGCTTAATGGATGACAAAATTATTAAAATAGTTCACTCAAATTGAAAATTAACTCACCCTTTTAAACCTTTATGAGTTTATTTTTTTCTGTTGAACACAAAAGAAGTTAATTTGGAGCTAAAAACCTTAAAAAGAAAGTCAGTGGTTACAGGTTTCCAGCTTTCTTCAAATATATAATTTTTGTGTTTAAAATAATAAAGAAAATCAAACCATTTTGGACCAAGTAAAGGGCCTATTACTTGGTCCAAAACTGTTTGATTTTCTATATTATTTTATATTATCACAGGTGAGTAAAATGGTGACAGAATTTTAATTTTCAGCTGAGCTAACCCTTTAATCATGCGACATTGAAAGCTATAAACTTCTGATTTACCATAAATGCATATTTCAGTCATACATTCAGAAATCCAGGGAAGTCTAAACTTGTCTGAAAAGGATATAAACCTGAATGAACAGCGTTTGCTAATGTTGTGTCTGTGACAGCATGTGTGAATGTTTTGCTCATGTATAAAGCTGGTTAATGTATGACTGAGGGAGTGATTTGGGGAATGGATATGTTTGTTTGTCTGACCTCCTGCTCTCTGTCCTCAGGTTCTGGTGAAAGGATCGAGAACACTATAGAGGCCTTCACACAGTGAGTGCCTAGTACTCAAAACATCTCTCAGCGAGCGAGAGAGCAGAAGCAAAATATGAAATCTGATTTTATTGAATAATCTTCGTTACATAGGTTTTAATGCTCAGACAGCACAAGTTTAACAAGTGTTTATATTACAATTATACCACAAGAAATCGCAGTGGAAAATAATGCAATCATAACACCATTCTGTGATGTTAAAAAACTGAAACATTTTCTGATCTCTTCGTTTTTTAGACAAGTGTCCTTTGATACCAAGCAATTACAGCACTATAACAATGAGGAAAGGAGGAAAATTAACTCAAAACATTCTGAGTTGTTTTAACCCAATGCTGGGTCAAATATCTGGGTTAAAATTTTAATTTTTTAATTGTAATTGAAGAACCTAATATTGCAGCATTTTTTAGAGTATAATCTAAATAAAAACTGCTAATGACTGCGAATGAAATAAATACCTTTATAAATAATAAAATTCATATTAAAAACATGCATGTTGCTAAGAATACTCAGATCCTTCAGTGCTTTCAGATTGTTTTAACCCAACATTGGGTCAAATATGGACTGATTTTGTGAATACATTTTTCCATTAAAATTAAATTACACTTTTTAACTCAACGGTTGGGTTTGACCATATTTGACCCAACTTTGGGTTAAAACATGAAAGCATTTTTTTGTTTTGATACAACTGGTCAGTTCTTCTAATCACTCCTTTATATTCACAGTATTTTTAAATTAATATGTCCTAAATCTTTTTAAGCACAAATCTTTTTATTTCTTTTTTTTGAAGAAATAAACCTTCATTTACTGTTGACTGCACTAGAATGGTCTAAAATGATGATATTAAAGTTTAATAAAAATAGTTCATACTTAAATAAGTTATTCAGAATCAAAAGCATACATTTTTATTTATTATTCACTTCATCCACCTCAACTGTCTGTCTGTTTTCTCTGTTTCTGTGTCAGTGCTGTTGAAGTGGGCACAGAGATGCTGGAGCTGGACTGCCACTTGACTAAAGATGGTCATGTGATGGTTTCTCATGACGAAAACCTTGTGCGACAGACTGGACAAGACATCTCCATCTCCTCCCTAAACCTGGAGGTCAGAGGTCAAAGTTCACACTTTCTTCTGATATTCTGCACTGCTTTCTATGTGCTATTACAAATAAACCTCTCATTACATTTTGTTGTGAATAAAAAATACAGTGTTTCCATATGGACCTACTCAGATGTTTGGGAGCAGGTTGTTAAAAGAAATACTTTTATTTTGCAAGAATGCCTTAAATAGTTTGAAAGTGAAAGACATTTATAACGTTATGAATCTTCTAATAAACATGAAGCAGCACAATTGTTTTTAACACTGTAATAATATTATTAATAATATTATTACCCTATTACAGTAATTTCTGAAGGCTCTTGACACTGAAGACTGGAATAATGTTTTTTGAAAATTTTGATTTTCCATCACACAAATATATTATTAAATATATTCAACCGAACAGTTGGAATAACATTTTTACAATATTACTGTATTTTTAATCAAATAATTGCAGCTTGTGTGAGCAGAAGAGACGTATATGTAAACCAAATTGTTTGTTTAACCCTCTGTTACTTTTCTATTACTGTTTAGTTTTCTGTCACTGTTGACTTGACCTTTTTTCTTGATCAAATTTGTAATAAATGATGTAAAGGTTTTGGTGCTCGTTGCGTGAACACATACAAAAACATCATGGACATGATTTAACATGATTTCATGATTTAGTCACACACATTGTTCACACTTACAAATGAGCGCATTGGAGGTGAACAGGAGGAAATGTTTAGTACCCCACTCAAACATAATCTTACAGAATGCTCATTATGTGAAACATGGCTTGTTTAGATTTTTGGTTATTCAAGCCTGTGCTTGACTTGTGACAGTTTAAGCTCTATGTTCAAAACGTTGTTAACAGGTCATAACTTGATTATATCTACTACATACAGTTAAAGACAAAATTATTAGCCCTCCTATAAAATTTCTTTCTTTTTCAAATATTTTCCAAATGATGAGCCCATTTTTTCACAGTATGTCTGATAAAAAAATTTCTTCTGGAGAAAGTCTTATTTGTTTTATTTCGGCTAAAATAAAAGCAGTTTTTAATTTTAAAAAACCATTTTAAGGTCAATATTATTAGCCCCCTTAAGCAACATTTTTTTTGATTGTCTACAGAATAAACCACTGTTATACAATAATGTGCCTAATTACCCTAACTTGCCTAATTAACCTATAGTTAAGCCTTTAAATGTCACTTTAAGCTGAATACTAGTACCTTGAGATAAGATAAAATAAAAGAAATCCGGTATTAGAAATTATTTAATAAAACTATTATGTTTAGAAATGTGTTGAAATTATTATTTTTTCTAATAATTCTGACTTCAACTGTAAATACAATTTAGCACATCAAATACAAATAATGAATAAATACATATTATTGAACTAAAAAAAAACCCCACCACAGGATTAGTTGTGAATGTCTCAAAATAATTATTTACATTTTTCAGGACTTGCCACCTTATAAAGAGACACTCGAGGTCACCTTCAAAACAGGTGTGTGTTTTCATCCAAAACAATCTTTATTTATCTTTAACTGTACAATGATTACACTCTTAATAATTCTCTTTGCACAGGCCACTTCAGCACTGGATCTGATAGAAACTTTGCATTATTAGAGGATGTTTTTCGCAAATTTCCTCACACGGCTGTAAACATTGAGGTGAAAGAGAATAACACAGTGCTGATTGAAAAGGCAAGGACATACACTTCAATACCTGAACCACAAAAACAAAAATTTTGCTTCTAATTTTACAAGCATATTTTACTATTAACTAAGCTTTTATTTATTCATTTTTCTCTTTCTCTGTTATATCCAATAATATTATACATTATTATGCACTGTCTCTTTCAGATATCTGAGCTTGTAAAGCAATACAACAGAGAAGGAATCTCAGTTTGGGCCTCTGTTGACTCCACCATCATGAAGAATTGTCGCAAAATAGTGCGTGTGCAGTTATGTCCCTCTCTGCAGGCTTTGTTTCAGTAATAAATAGCCTGACAATACTTGTCATTTCCTACATGTTCAGCTCTGCTTCCTTTTGTGTCAATGGCAGAACTCCTCCATGCCCTATATGTTCTGTGCGAAGCGAGGTTTACAGCTGCTTTTGCTCTACTACACCGGCCTCCTGCCGTTTGTTCCTCTTGGAGAGAGTTTCCTGCAGTTCTATTTCCCACCAATCTTCAACAAGTCTGTATACATCAAATATTTCCATTTGTAATATGTTTATCCCAATCACGCAGATCTATATTCATGAACTCTTTTCTACAGAGAATACATACCTGACACAGAGATTCTGAAAAGCAGACTGGTCATCTTTTTAATTGAAAGGTAACGTATCTAAATAGTTGTATCAAAATACATTCAAAGGCCACTTTATTGGGTACACTTCTTCAACAGCATATTTACACAAATATCTAATCAGTTAACCAGAGAGCAGCAAATCAGTATAGTCAGGCATGTAGATGTTTTCAGGACAATCTGATGAGGAAGAAAGGTGAAATAAAGGGTTAGTTCACCCAAAAAATGTAATTATCTTATTAATTACTCATTCCCATGTGGTTGACCTTTATTTATCTCCACATGATATTCGAGAGCTCTCATCCTACACAGAGAGCAAAAGTTCTGAGATGTTCAAAGTCTAGAAAAGGAACATTGTCAAAATTTTCCATGCGACATCAGACATAGGTGAACAAAGTTGTTATGTTCAGAGCATAAGTTGCTATGGCAACTCACATACATTGAATGTTACCTCTGGTTTGGGACCGAAAGCTGAGGTTATCTGCTTACATATCCTTAATTTTATATTGGTATGTCAATGTCCTGCTTTCTGGAATACCCCCCTGGTCTCATGAATCTCATGAGTCTCATGAACGTTTGAATTTTTACCACAACATTCAGATTGTAGGGTCAGAATCTGCAATATAGAGTGTAGGCCTGTCACAAAAATCAATATATCGACCTATCGCACAACGCATGGACATGACCTCAATCATTTTTGGTGATGCAATATATACTGCCCATACATAAAAACCAATTCTACCAACATTTTAGCTGATTGCGCAGCCTCTCTATCTCTATTGGAGGTGTCAGTGTCAGTATGGTTAAAAAACACTATAGTATTTAGAATAAATGACTATAGTATAATTTCATGTGGCGCCTGACAACTGAAAGTAGATCTGGTAGCAGATATCGCAGCCTGTTACTTTTTACTTTGCACTTTTTTGTTAACATTTATTATTATTTATTTAGATATGCATTTTCACATTCTGACTCCAATGCCTGATTATTAAACTGTTCAAATGACTATAATTAAATGAAATATTCTTAAGAATAAAATATTATGTGTTCTTTGGAAGAGTGTACTTGCATTGTGATGATGTTATATTGTCATTCTGGCATTATAAAATGAGTGGCATAAAATGGCCTTAAAATTACAATAATATCATTTATCGCAATATATTTTGGTGCAATATATCGTACAACAAAAAATAGATATTGTGACAGGCCTAATGGAATTAATTGATAAAAGTGATTTAAAATTAGCCAAAATAAATTTAATACATTTAATTTTTAGACTAAAATTAAAGCCTACAGGCTAAAACTGAACTACTGACCATATAACCTGGTAAATGAGTTTGAGGAGACCAACAGGTGATTTCCAAATTTCATTGATGATTAACACAAATAAAGCTTTCAAGTTAAAGCAGCCATTAGTCTAGATGACATATTTGGTGGAGTTTATGAGCGTGCCAGTATGTTCACTCACATCCTGATCACAGCAGAAAGAACTTAAAATACTCCGTCATTTGCTAGTGTAAAGGGTCTGTTTTTATTTGTGTATTATGTTTTTTATCCTCTCAACAGCAACAACAGAAATGTGTGTTTTTGTAAAATAATGAAAACAAACAGTGTGTGGTTTCTGCCATCTACACTCTGAGACAGATATTTAAGACATGGGTAGACCAGCCAGTGTGGGTAAAATGGGTAAAATTACTATGGAGGTCAATGAGCACCAGTTGCCAGTATTTTTCCAAATATCTTCATTTTTGTTCAGCAGAAGAAAGAAACTCAAATAGGTTTTGAATAAAAAAAAGTATGAGTAAATGATGAAAGAATAAAATTTTTCTGGGTGAACTTTCCCTTTTAGGCAGATCTAAAGGAAAAAGGGGGTCCAATACGGTACTAGCGATGTGTACCTAATAAAGTGGTCCGTTGATGTAAACCTTATTTTTCAAATTGACAGTTTTCTGTGTTTTACATGTTTTGTGGCAGACTGACAATGAGAAAAGCGATGTTCAAGCACCTCAAAGACCGAGGAATTCAGGTTTCAAATCACCTTCTGTTCTTAACAGTGTTTTGAGCAACTAGATTTCTCAGAAAAACCTAGCCTCACATGATTTCTTTCTGATTTTTTTATAGATTCATCTGTTTGTTTGTAATGAGGAACAGTACATTGATGCTGCATTTGCCGCAGGAGCAACAGGAGTCATGACTGACTATCCCACCCTGTTATCAAACTATATTAGAAGGCGCAAACAAGCCACGTGATCAAACACAAACGAACCCTTGTACAGTTAAACACACACTCTGTACTAACGCTGTTTGTCTTTAAACATGCAGCAAAGTTTATTTTTATGCCGCTATCACTTTATTAATGTTGGCAATAAATCATAGCACAGTGGTCAGATGAAAATTGGTTTATGGGATTATTCATGGGACAAGTTATGTGACTAGGAACACACATAAAATAAAAGGATATATTCCACAAGTAGACTGTTTTAATGCTGTGGTTTTTACTATATTATCCCACCATAATCAGTGCATGTTTATTGTGGTTTTCAGCCAGTGTCTTTTAGCGCCTCCCTGCCCATGCTTATAAACAAACATTATCCAACTTCTGTGAGATGCCGTGCAAAGTCCATCAGCTGTACCCAATAGGGGATTAGTAAACATAAAAGTCTGCATTGCTTTTTTATAATAAAAACACATTATCCTTCAATAAAGCTTTTTTATGTCATATAGAACGATGGTGAGCAGGTTTTTGTCGGACTGAAAAAAGTTTTAAACGATCAGTTAACATTTTTATGGCCTTCAAAAGGTCTTAAATCAGAACATGACGAAATATGGCATTGCATGTTGCACAGACTTCAATAAAAGGAAAACTCTCTTACCATTTCTGTTTATACAAATATGTAATCATTTTAAATCAAGATGTACCTGAGATGCAAAATGAGGAAGTTAGGTCTTGCTTTCTGAGAAAATTAACAAAGCTATTTTTATTATTAAAAAGTAGATATTCAAACATTAAGCAAACATTAAATGAACTATAAAACTAATTGGTGCTTGGTACATTTCAAGTATTTTTTTTATCTTTTAATTGTTGCTAATACACTACAACTCGTGCTTGCCATAAATTTACATAACATGTTTACGTGTTTTGTTCCGTTCAAAATACTCATTAAATTGTATATAATTGGTCTTAAAGGATCTTTAAAGACTTATATTTACCTCCATAAACCTGCAGGAACCCTCTGGATGGGTTTCATAATACAAGTAGTTGATTTTAAACCGCCTACGTGCCTTAATTGCCATGCAAAAAACACAGATACAAAAATCGTCACTTCTGAAAGAAGCGATAAGATAAAAATGACCAAAAACATGGGTCTTTGTTGTTTTCACTCGTCGAAACGCTTTTAACGCAACTGTAAAGTTCAGGTGACTTCAAACGCACGGAAAGACCGCGTCTGATTGGCTGACCTATATTCTTGACGTCTCTCTCTGGATTCTGATTGGTCGACGGCGGTTTGTTTTGCGCCACATGACGTATAAGAAACTTCCTCAGAAAATACAGTAAACAAACCTACGGATTACATTCGGTTGAGACGTGTTCTGCGCAGTAGCTTGCTTGAATTTTGGAAATAGCTAAGTTTGTGGTTAACGAAACGCGGTGAGGACATTACAACAGGTCGACAGGAGGGACACAAAGGAGGGAGCAGTAGAAAAACGCAGTGTGCCGTTTGTTTGGTTGAGTGCGCTCGATTGGAGACCGCTCAGGTCTCATGTCGTTGAGTTGAGCGCGCTTCACTTCTGGCGACAGTACTGCGATCAGCGTTTGTCTTGAAGATATCACATATATCCAGGTGAGTCCGTTTTCATTGCTGTGAATCATTTCAAATGGAGGGAGTAGAAACGGTCCTAACGTGACAGGGCTCCACGCAAGGATTTGAGGGTGTATATCATGCTTAGTTTGCGTAGAGAGTTGCTAACGTACTTGCTTATGTTTAACACATGAACGTTGTTGGATAATGATACGTGAATTCAGCATGCAACCAGTCGGGTGTGTTGCTGCTGCACGAGATTTGGGAAGTCCGACTCAATTTAGTGAATCGGTTCTTTTGGACAGTTCGTTAAAAACATTTTGAGCTGTGACGTTATTACGTCTTTACACGTTCCCTGACATCTCTTTATATTTTTATTCTGCTTTCATTTATGGCGTTATTGTGTATTTCTGTAATAGATATTCCAAACCTAAGCATAATTTGAATGCACATTAAATAATGCTGGCATTAATTTACCTTTTTTTTTGTTGTTGCAAAAATGTATCCTGTTTTGTTGATAAAATTAACGAAGTAGCTTGCGTGCTTGTAACTGCTATGTAAGATTTGTCTTACTGCAAACTCACTGAAAAGCAACATTAATTGCGAGGCTCATTGCGAATCTGTTTTGTTCTAGTGATTCATTGAAAGCACTCGACTCGCATGAACGATTCGTGTATGTCGAGATTCCAGCTGCATCGAGGGCCGTCCTGTAACGTTGTGTATTCCATATGAACTGAAACTAAAATCGTTAGCACTTCTTGCCCATATTTTTAAGAAACATTTCGAATATTTTATGACCTAATGTTTTGTCTAAAGCTGTATTTATTACAGCATGCTGTAGTTATCCATTACCTCTCAACCATGTTTACCCTCGTTTCTGGCGGGCCATATATGGGGGAACTAAAGAGTGGGCAGCCAAGCAAAGTAGGTCATGAGGATGTTTCCTTTTTCCTGGTTTATCTCTGAATCAGGATACGATATTTTTTTTTGATGATATTAAAGTCATTTTCATATGCAATAACAAAATTATTGCTATGTGTCCCATCCAACACGCATAATATTACTGTCACAGCATTTTGTTTACTTTGAAGTTAACAACATTACAAGTTGGTGATGTCGACGCCATGCTTTCTAACAGATATTAGGCAATCCTGCTATGATCTATTTTGGAAGTCAAAGCTGCTTTGTAGCCTTTTGCCTTCATGGTGAAGTGTGGATATGAGAATAGGCAGCAAGGTTAGCAGATATGATTTGACACTGTTTTTGTGTGTTTTTCAAAGACATGGTGAAGCAGAGCAAGGCCAAAACTTTCCAGGCCTATCTGGACTCCTGTCATCGTCGCTACAGCTGCGTCCACTGCCGTGCACACCTGGCCAATCACGATGACCTCATTTCTAAGGTGAGAGTTTCTTTGTGTGACTTGTGGCACCTTTACAGCTAGATTTGTTATGCATTAAAGGCTCACATGTCTGATTTTTTGCAGTCCTTTCAAGGGAGTCAAGGACGAGCCTATCTGTTCAATTCTGTGTGAGTATGACTGCTTTCAAATTTCAAGATGAGTTTTTTTTTTTTTTTTTTTTCCTCTTTATGTATTCTATTATTAACTTGAAATTGTGTGAAATGTGACTGGAACTAAGTGCAAGATCTTGCTTTTTTTCATTTTGGCACTGATGTATACTCAGATTTTTCACTATTATAAAATCATAAACATAGTATATAGTGTGGAAAAGGGCATAACAAACTTAATTAGGTACTTGCTTAACTCCACTAAGACACAGAGTTGTATAATGTCTGTTGCATAACCTTTTTTTTTTTTGTGGGTAATTTAATAACTCTCCAAAGATTTAATAACTCTCCAATGCACATTTGTTTTGTTAGAAAATTGGCAAGCCATTTAAAAGGATTTTAATAGCAACATTAATTTCGATTTCTTTTAAATTTTTTTTAATTATTTTTAAATTATTATTTTTTTTAATCTGTGTGTTTTTGTGAAACACCACCCTTGTTGTGGTGTGCTTTGACAACATCTCATAATAACAACATGTTATGTTAGCATGAAGATCCTAGGTTTACATAATGAATGGAATCCTATTGAATGTGTGAGTGAAAGTCTGTGTGAGTGATTTAAAGTGGACAAGCTCAATGTTTCAGACCCCCTTTATTCATTCATTCATTCATTTTCTTTTCGGCTTAGTCCCTTTATTAATCTGGGGTCGCCACAGCGGAATGAACCGACAACTTATCCAGCATATGTTTTTTACGCAGCGGATGCCCTTCCAGCTGCAACCCATCACTGGGAAACATCCATACACACACTCATTCACACACATACACTACGGACAATTTATCCTACCCAATTCACCTATACCACATGTTTTTGGACTTGTGGGGGAAACCGGAGCACCCAGAGGAAACCCACGCGAACACGGGGAGAACATGCAAACTCCACACAGAAACGCCAACTGACCCAGCCGAGGCTCGAACCAGCGACCTTCTTGCTGTGAGGCGAACGTGCCACCCACTGCGCCACCGTGACGCCCAGACCCCCTTTATACCTGTTTAATTTTGTTCACTTGTAATCAGATTAACAAAATGAAAACATTTTAATACCCGTTGTAAATGGACCCGATTCATATTGAATGCAAAAGATTTGATTATGCAGACATGTACTGGCTAGTATTTCTGTTGGTGTATTTTTATTTAAAAAAAATAGATCCCATCGTGATTCATGAAATAGTTGGTTTACTTGAGATTTTTGTGTTTTTAGGGTGAATGTAGGTTGTGGTCCAGCAGAAGAAAGACTGCTGCTAACTGGTCTTCATGCTGTGGCGGATATTTATTGTGAAAATTGCCACACCACACTGGGCTGGAAATACGTGAGTATGATTCGTTTTAACAGAACAAATGCCAAACGGCTTTATTTCTTGCCCCATACAGTCTGATCACAATTTGTGTTATTTTCCTTCTCTTTACAGGAGCAGGCCTTTGAGTTGAGCCAGAAGTATAAGGAGGGCAAGTTTATAATTGAATTATCTCACATGATTAAGGATAATGGCTGGGACTGAAGCCTTATATTTAACTTGCTGTCACTGCTTGCAACTTCTCCAAGATCAACATGAAATATGCTTTCTCTTTTTATGTGTATATATATGTATCCATTTTTGATGTACATTACTATTGTGAGCACCTTTTTCCACACTGATATCCCAATGCACCAGTTTTTCAGAGGGGGGTCTTGGGTAATTGTTTTGTTTGTGTGTTTTTTTTTATATGTGTGTTTGTGTGCGAGGCATGCTTTAGGGAAGCTGTGCTAATATCTTATGATCCACTTAAATCCAGTTTTGAAGATTTCTTGATTTTTGTTGGGATTTTGACGTTAGCCCTCAAATTCTCCAGATTAAGTGCAATTCATGAGGTTTGGACGATATATGATCAAAATTTGAAGATCCAATTCCTTTTTTATTCGATTCATTTTTACTTTAGTGAACGAGGTTTTTTTGAACGAGGTAGTGCAAATGTAATTTGTGTGTGTGGCTTAGAGAGGATTATGTGCAATATGTGTGTGAGAGTTTATTTAAAGGATGATTCATGCCTCCAAATTCAGTTCTTTCGGTTGAACTCATCTTTTAATTTACCAAGTCGCTGAGGGATCCCAACTAATGAACATCTGCTCATAAGTTTGTGTAAGCAAACAGGCTTATTGGCTATAGAAGAGATTATCTGCGCTTGACTGATATTCTTAAAGACACTTTAGTTACAGCTTATATGATGTAATTGGGATATTCATTTTTATGTTTCTTATTTCTTGAATTTGTGTATGAAAAATGTTGTGATTATGATCTAACGTTGAGCAGCATGTACAGAGACATTGATCTGATCATGTTAGAGCAGACATGCCATGCAGATGTGTTATGATTATGTAGCAGAGTATTTCTTTGAATGCTAAACCATTAAAGTGTATTACATTAACCTGAATTCTTTACATTAAAGTATGGGGTAAATGGAAAACTCTTGTCATGCTTTTCTTTTTTTTTTCATTTATTCACTGAAATTAGGTTAGGAAAATGTATACTACTTTTTTAAAAGGGTTCTTTTCTAAAGTATTGATGGTACATTTGAAATGAGCACACAATTCTACAATGAGTAAATAGGAAAATTTACTAGACCTTTTCAATGTACAGACATTTAATAGATAATTTTGCACTGCATTTTTAACATCTACATTGCACATATGCTTTTAAATTGTTAGGAAGTTGTGTGTGTGTGTGTGTATATATGTGTGTTTTACATCAACGAATATTTGAAAGAACAAAACAAACGAAGTATGCCCATTTATGCTACAATAAATACACAAAGTTGTATGGTCACGAATAAATAGTGGTATATCCTTAGTTTCTCTGGATTTGTTATTTTGTACATCATCCTTTAAAGTTTAACCCAATTTCTGAAACACGAAAGAGATTTATAAAAGATTAACATTTTATCTTCATAGCCCAGTTTTTAAACTAATGGCGCACTTCACAAGCTTCTTAAAGTACAAAGGGCACAACTGCCAAATGATTACTCGTTATATAATGGTCTGCAGACGACATGGTTTATAAATAAACAAGGCGGAAACAAGTAACAGCCTTTCTGCTCTAATTATCTCAAAACCAGACCGAGAAAGCGCAAAAAAAAAAAAAAAAAAAAATCATAAAGACTACAACTCCCATAAGGCTTTGCGAACACCGGTGACGTGGCTAACGTTACCCAGCAGACCGGGGCGATTTGAACTTCATTCGGTTGTGAGTAGTATTCTATGTTATTTCTTTATTTTCATAGTATTTTTCAAGCTCGTTTCACTGTGCGTACGATTATATATACGCTGCTTTTTTTTTTTTTAGAGCCCGTAATTTTACATCACAATGTCCGGGAAAATCAAAAGCAGGAGTGCTGCCAATGCAGACTTAATCTCTGGCAGTGTGTCCTGTGACGAGCGCATCTTAAGGGACTGCCATCAGATGTACATTGACCCGGATAGCGGTAAGAAACCATTCTTTTTATAAACTGCTTCGTTCAGATTCAGTTAATTGGTTTGATAAGGTAAGGCAAGTCTTCTCAGGGGTGGGTGAGAGTTGCTAACGGTAGCCGGTGAGCTAAAATGCCGGTTTGGTATGTCAGCTATTTACTTCAGACTGCCAGAGGCACTTGAGCTGTTTGTGTTTATTACATTCTCAATTGTGTAATTCAATATATGCAATATTTTGTTTTATATAATTTTATTTTTACCAAGTAAAAAAATAAGTTTAAATTGCATTAATTTCTGATTTCTAATTTTCACTCCCTCAGATATAGATATCCATCCGAGATATAGACCCCCCCCCCCCCTCTTTTCCCCCCTTTTTCCCCCCCCCCCCCCTTCATTGACATCCTTTATTTATCCGTTACTTGTTTCAAACCTTCATGAGTTTCTTTCTTTTGTTGAACACAAATAATTAGACAAATGTTTGAAACCTGTGGCAATTGACCTCCATCGTAAGACTACCAAATACTATGGAAGTCAGTGGTTACAGGTTTCCAATTTTTTTTGAGCAGTTTGAGGGAGAGTAAATGGTGAGTAAATGTAGGTTTTGGGGAGAACCATCCCTTTAAATAATGTTTTTAGCTGAGACTGTAGTCATTGGTGATTCACAAAATGCTGCCCAAAGAAAGATTGAGCCAAAAAATATATTGGGATATATTGTATATAATATAAAGTTGTCTTAAGTGTGTCCATGACTGTCACATAAGTGTCATAAAGGTAAATTTATTTTTTTATTGGATTTTATATAAGATCTGAAAGCTGAATAAAAAAAAGTGTACATCAATACAGATACAGCAATTTGAAAAAGAAATCTGTTAAAAAAAAATTTAAATATTGAAAAAAAACCTGTCTAAATGAAGTGTTTATCCATTCACATTACTAAACAAAAATTATGTTTTGATCTTTTTATGATAAGAGATTTACAAAATATTATTCTGACCCATTCAGTATAGTTTTGGATTTTGGCAAAATATAAAACCTAATATTGTGGTCCAGGCCAGAGTCTTGTGTGTGTGTGTGTGTATATATATA